>JAWZYV010013487.1:0-257159 GCA_038373885.1 Cheiracanthium punctorium
TAATACAAATCTAGAATTGAATAACAATTCTATTCTTTTAAATTTCGAGCCCGAAACAAAATGTCACCACTACTCCAGCCTGTTACCGTACTGTCCATCTGCCACAAGAACTCTCAAATGCTTTGCCCAGTTTCCTATTTCAAGCAAATTCTTTCTGCAGACGAACAGCACCCATTTGTTCATGTATTTTTGGCAGGGGTCTGGTCCAGAATCTTCAGATAGGATCCTGTTTCAGTGAAACTGAAAAATTGACTTATAATTTTATGAATCTTGATTTCAGCGTTCTATCTGGTTTTTCTAGACAGGGTCCTGTAGTTGTGAATTTGTGAAAATGGGATCCTGTTTTCGTGAAAAATATATGATTTTACAAATTTAAATTTAGTGTTAAAGTTCCATCAAGACATTTTATAGAAAGTCTTATTAACAGAAACATACTACAGTAGAGCGCCAGAAATCCACGGACCTAAAATCCACCAACGTCCGAAATCTGCACAGCTTCTGTGATGTAAACAGCGAAATTCGCAGTTAGTGCGAAGCCAACCGTGAAGAGGGATTCGTGTGTTACACTTTGCAAGGGAAATTTCTCATGAATGAAGAACCAGTTGCTAGATGCGTGGAAGAGTTTTGTTTGTTGCGATTAGTGATTGATTTCATTATACAAGAATCCAGCCATTGAAGCGTGGGAAAAATATTGCACTGAATTGAAGTCGAAGTCAGTAAGTTATATGAACGCTGTGCACATGTTGTGAAATTGTTTACGGAGTTATTTTCTATGCTAAGCTTGTATTTTATTTTATTAGTACTTGTATTTGTTTTTTAAAATGCAGAACCCAAATTGCTCTGAAAAAAGAAAGCACGTCGCATTGACGATTCTTGAAAAAGGGGAAATCAGCAAAAAATTTCATGATGGTGAGACTCCGCAATTTATCGCAGACACTTACGGAATTTCCGTAAGAACAGTATATGATATCCGTGAAAATGGAGAAAAGCTCTTGGAATTCTACAAGAAAAGCGACAGTAATGTCTGTATTCAAAGCCGAAAATCACTTCATGGAGCTAAAGCAAAGAGCTTGGATCTTATAATTTATGAGTGGTTCAAACAACGGCGAAGTGATGGTATGCCGATCTTAGGGCCTCTTCTTAGAGCAAAGGCTAAAGAATCTCATGCTAATTTGAAGGTGGAGGAACCATGCGATTTCAGTTCTGAGTGGCTGAAAAGATTTAAAAAGAGGCATGGAATCCGTTATATAAAAGATTGTGGGGAGAAACTTTCCGCTGACAGAGATGTAGCCGACGAATTTATCGAAGATTTTTTGATAAAAGTGTAATGAAAATTTGAGTGCAGAGCAAATTTTCAATATGGATGAGAGCGGATTATTTTGGAGATGTCTTCCAAGACAAACATTTGTAGCAAGCAATGAAGCAGCACCATCAGCATTTAAAGATTCAAAGAAGCGGGTAAGTATAATGCTTTGTAGCAATGCAGCAGGAACTTACAAATGCAAACCTGTTTTTGTTAGTAAAAGTGCCAACCCACAGGCTTTGAAAGGCATAAAAAAATTAGCCTGTAATCTACAAAAGTAATCAGTGAGAGTGGGTCACAAAAGACATTACTGTAGAGTGGTTCATGAATGATTTTGCAAAAGAAGCGAGAAACCATTGTAACAAAGTGGGACTGCCTCTTAACTGCAAAATATTATTGTTGTTGTTAGATAATTGTGCAGCACATCCAGGTCCTGAAGTTTTACAGACTGATAATATCATGGCCTGCTTTTTGCCTCCAAACACTACTTCTAGTCTTCATTCAATTTCTCGGGCTCCTGCTATTGACAGTCTATTCAAAATGCTGCAAAATCTTGACATAAAGCCAAAAGTTATCTTTTCTGAGGTCAGCGTTACTTCCTCTAATTGGTCCTTTCTTGGGCCACCAAGGCATGCATTCCAAGATCTCTGAAGAGTGAAAGAAAAACCCCAGTTGTTGTGTTATCAGGGAATTGCTTAAACAGGTTAAACCTGCATTCAAGGATCCTTTTTATGTGTTTTACAAAGTGTTTTTTTGCTAATGAATGAAAACAAAAAGTTAATTTTTTAATTTTAATCTCACCATGCATATTTTGCAATCCAACATTTTTATTGATTTGATTATTGTAATCTAATCGTAATTGACAAAATTAATACAGTGGTCGACGCTTATTCCGGTCACATTGGGACAGATTGAAATTGACCAGAATAACCAAAATCCGAAATAAACGGCAGGACCGAAGTAAAAGTGAGAAAATTTTAGAAAAAATAAATCTGTATACATTAAACAAAAAATATGAACTATATTAGTCATTAGTTTAACTTATTCACTTCTTTATTCTTAGATAAATATGTGCATATCAAATTCTGTTAAGTGTATTAATTTTTTTTTTTTTAAATTTAATTATATCACCTCCCCACAAATATAATGAGTCATCTTTGACTGGCCTTGTTGTCCTTGCAGGATTACGGCCAATTACGGCGTAATTTCATTCTGTTCATACTGATTTTGAAGAAATAAGTGGCTCACGGGATAAACCACTGATTGAAATAAGCGGCGACCACTGTATTTGGGATTGCCATAATCTAATAGTAATTGCCATCAGAAAAGGAAAAGTAATCTAATCGATTATGCATTTATGTAATTGTTTCGAAGTCTGTTAGGCACTTACTTAATATGGGAGTTGGCCAATGGAAAAGCAGAAATTCTGGCCACTTTATTATGGAGGTAATCTATAAGTCAGCTACCAAAGAAAGCATTGACAATTTTAAAAGCAAGCCGAAAATCAGACTCTGGCCCCAAACTGTAGAGAGTGGTACATTGCATTAACTACCCTACGATTTGGGACGCCTCATTATCCATTGAATATAGCACAAATTTTTGTATAAATTTTATTTTTTCTTTCTTAATCTTCGGCTGCCCAAATTTAAAACACAGTAAGTGACAAATTCAAAATCTGCCATAAAATCAATAAAACTTATTTTCTTTTAGCCGCACGAAATGGTATTTTAGCACAATAAATTAACCGTTGATTATTGTCACAGATTAGGATGACAACATGTAGAAAATAAAATAGGTCTTTTAAATTACTGAAAGTGTTACTTTGTTTTAAATTTTACAAATTGAAAAAAAAAAAAAAAACCACTTACTAGTTTATCCATTTTGATATCTATACGAAAAAAATCAAATTATTGAAAAGTACCAAGTAAATCATGTTCACACGACTCTTAGAACGAAAAATGCTAAAAAATCCATTTTAAAAAATTTGTTCCTTTCTGTGTTTTAAATTTGGGCAGCCATCTTTAAGCCAAAAAAAAACCGAAAATCAGACGCGGGCCCTAAACTGTAGAGAGTGGTACATTGCATTAACCACCCTACAATTTGGGACGACTCATTATCCATTGAAGATAGCACATTTTTTTCCCCTTCATAATCTTCAACATTATTACTGTTTGTTAAATAAAAATTGTCTTGTCCAAAATTGTCCAAATTTAGACTTTGGAAATATGAACTTACAATTCCATAAAAAAAAAACTAAATACCAAATGCCTAAACGCTACGCCAGAGAAAAACCAGCAACTACTCTGACAGATGAGACCACAAAACCTTGAAGATCTCTACCGATAGTACGAAAACGCATCAAAAAAAGATAGGGCTGACAGGCACATTTTTGTACTTCGCACCACTTAGAAAAATACCTAGCACTGGCTCTGAACTTTGGGCTGTTGATCAGTTGAATTTTATACAAGATTATGAGATTGTTCAGGACACAAGAAAAACAAAGTAATGTTAAGTCTTATGATTTTATTTAGTAATTTGCTGCTATTACTGTTGCGTATTTTTCTGTTTACTTTTGATTATGAAACATACACATATGCACTTTTAACTTTGTCAATGGAGTGAGCAGAAATATTATGCTTAGGAGCTAACATAGCATTTTGTAGCAAGCTTATCTTACTTGAAAAATTAAACAGAATTTTAAATTTTCTCTTGATGCTGTCGGAGCTAATATTTTTTAATCGTTACTCACATATAAATGTGAGTAGCAAGTAGTAGTTTCTAAAAGAAATGTCTTTTTAAGCATTTTAATAGAAATTGTTTAAATTATTCCACAGGGAACATTTTAAATTTTGATAATTAAAAGTGTAAATAATTATACAAGGAGAGAAGCAAATTTGCCTCATGTAAAGTTGAACAGAAGCACCGCATAGATTGCAACAAAGCACCACCCATTTTACTGCCTTTGAAAATTTTTTACTATTGGCTATAGCCTACTTGAAATCTCTAACACTTAACTTTCACTTTATGAATATTTCAGATTGAAAAAAAACTGTTGAAAGAAAGTCACATAGCATACAAGCTTTTGTGATATAATTTTTCTGTAGCAAATTTTTCTGAATTATTAATGTAATATTCATTCCCTTATAAATTGTTGCTAGAGATTTTTCATTGTTTTAAATATTAAAACTGTATTTAGATCATTTTTTTAAATCTAGTTTCTTTTATCAAAGAAAATTCTAAGATGACATTTAAGTCTTAAGAGAAAACCTGTGTTCTAAAGTGAACCTGAGTTAAAATACCTTAACAAAACCCTGCAAAACACCATTTATTTACTTTATTAATTTTTTAAGAATTAGTATTACTTCAGAACATCAAATATTTTGGCATCCCCTTCATCTGTAGTTTTATAACTTGATTGAAATTAGTTTAATGAATATGCATACACATCTATAGTAAACATACAAGTGCATTTTTAAGAGGCTACAAATTTTCTCTCTCCCCAACCCCCTCCTCCCTTTCCCTAATGATTAATTGCTAATGAATAAATCTTATCAAAAATTTGTAGAACACATTTCATTACAAACGATATAACTTCAAAATCCCTCAAAACTATGTTCTACTTAGACCAACAGTTTTGAAAATATCAGCTATGCAGTGGTACTCTTCTGTGCATCACCCTTATTCGCAATATTGTCACATTTAGGGATGTCATTTTTACATGAAGTATCAGTCTCACTTATCCGACATTTCTCTGTTTAGCACATGATTCACATGTCTCCGACGGGATGCTGTCATTTTGTTGACAATGAAAATTAAGCTGAAGATGAAACAGGACTTTTGAGCCTCTGACAATTTCATATTAATATTAGTTTAGGTTCTAGAGCAATTATTTCAATACATAAGCAACAAAAAGGTACAGGAACTGGCATTAGCATAAACTGGCATGTAACATAATGAGGGGAGACATGTTTCCTATTGCAGAAAGTATCATTTTCAAATAGGTTATATTTGAAGCAGAGGGGCATTTGCCCCCTCTTGCCTATTAAGTTATGCCTATGGGACCTGACTTAGTGATATAGAAATGATGGAGAGATTTACTAACGAAAAAATGACTCACATTAGAGACTACAGCAAAAAAAATTCTTAACTGCACTAAGCCTAGTTAGGGATTTAGATATTATTTTCACTTTAAATGCACTTTTAAATTATGTAAAATTTACACAGTTAAAAAATGTAAGAAAAAAACCACTGTAGTTTCCAAATAGCTAATGTGCGATAGCATGGTCCTCTAGCCGTACATTAATCACACATTCTCTAAGTCTGAAGTTCTAGCTTAGTGTTTTAAATATACACAACTTCTAGAAATTAAAAAATGTATGAATTTTTCCCTCTTTTTTTCCCCCCAATTCCTACTATTAGGTCACACTCTCCCTCATATATATATCTCATCTTGTACGAATTTTCAATCGTTCATAAAATACTTTTTTGTTCATCCACTCAAGTTCAAATACAGTCGACTCTCTGAAATCCGCACATCTATAATCCACGATAATTTTTAGATGTAAACAGTGAAATTTGCAGTTAACAGTTAAGTAACACTAGGAAATTACGGGCGAGTTGAGTTGTAGAATTAAAAAGAAATTTTATGCTATTTTTCATATTTTTTGCATGCATCTAATTAAAATTGTTCTTTTAACCCATCTAACAAAGTCTGAGCAGTAAAATGAAAGCATGATTAGCTGACAGAAAAGATTCTGAGAGAATCTCGCACACTCAGGTAACGAAATGTGTATTATTTTGATTTTCATTTTTTATTGAAAGAAAGAGAAATTTAAAAAAAATTTCTCTTGAAGAAGGCTTATCTTTAGGCTATAAATATTTAGAATTCATCCAAAATTAGTCATTGGAATCACCACAAGAAATAATGACAATAAACAGACTCCAGGAAAAAATATTTAAACACAAATCAAAAGCCCTAAAAAACAAAATTGATTCCATGTTTGCAAAATTAAAAAAATAGTAATATAAAATTAAAGTATGAAAGTTTAAGCCTTCGTCAAGAAGGCTTTCAGTCTGCAAAAGTTTTGTAAAATAAAATGCTTCATAACTATAGTTGCTTCATAACTATAGTAAGAAAAAATGTAAACAAAACAATGATCTGTAATGCGCAAAATTCTATAATCCGCAAACCCCTTGGTCCCAAGGTGTGCAGATTTCAGAGAGTCTACTGTACATTTTTTAAACTTTTAGTGGATGACACTGTATGTTAATATAGTTTTGGTCCCAATCAACTGGATAATTTATCTACAGGACCACCCAAAAGATTCTAAATACATTAAGCTCTATGAGCCGAAATTCATTAAACTCACATATCTCAAAAACTATTAGACGTAGAATGTTTAAACTTTATATTCAGGATTGTTGTAACATCTAGTTGTGCACCCACCATTTCGACCCCTTTTGACCGGATAGTTTATCTGCAGGGCCACCCAAAACATTACGCTCTATAGGCAGAAATTCATTAAAGCCTATTTTAGAGGTATTAGGCTAGTTCAAACGACTCTGAAGACGCTGTTGAGGGTTATAAAATGAATTTTTCCATCAAAGAACGTGTCTTTATCATTTATAATGCTGCTACAAGAACACTCAAAAGATTTCCAACACACTTTACAGTCAATGGCAGTTTTAGTGACATTCATCCATTTTAAGTACAGTACCTTCCTACCATATATTTAGGTGATGGTCCGACCACGGTCACATGCCTCCCTCAAGAATTACGCCAAAAATCAAACTTGTTGACTTTTGTACGTGTGTATGTATTTTACTCTCGAATCTCAAAAACTATTAGTCTGAGAATGTTGAAATTTCATATATAAGATTGGAACCAAAAATCGAGATGCCCAACTAGATGTTACAACAATCTACTGGAGAGTTTATTTACAGGACTATCCAAAAGAACTTCAATACATTAATGTCTATGGACATCTTCAATATATTACATCTGTAGTCAGTTATTTGGTCCATGCCCAAAATCCCGCCATCTGTCATCGACCTTGTCGAGTTTTACCAAATTTGGCGATAGTCATTGGGCCCATGCCCAAAATACCACCATTTCTCTTTCTCCTTGACAAGTTTTGGCAAAATATCTCCAAATTTGGCGATAGTCATTGGGTCCATGCCAAAATACCGCCATTTCTCTTCGTCCTTGGCAAAACATCACCAAATTTGGCAATAGTCAGTTGTTTGGTCCATGCTTAAAACCTTGCCATTTGTAATAGACCTTTTTGCCAAAATATGACCAAATATGGCACAAAAAATTATTTTGCATTTCGCATTAACTAAAACTTTTCCGTAGAATGTTGTATTTAGAACTATTGTAACATCTAACTGCAGACAGTGATCGATCCGACATGGAATTGCTCAATACTTTAATTCAAGAACAACAAATTCCATTTCTTTTCCATTCCATTTCACATCCGAGGCTTTACAAGAAATAAGTGGAGAACATATACAGAACCTCCTTATTGTTTATATTCTCCCCCCCCCCTGCAGTGGGGTGCATTATTTTATCTTAACATAAATTTATGAAACAAATTGTCCAACTTCACAAATATTTTTCATTATGAGTAAGAAACATTCTAAAAAAAACAATCATACTTGTTAAATGAAATTTTAAGCATGCTGCACAGCAGAAAATATTTAATGACAGTAAATATAATTAAACACTAGTTTTCTCGCCAAAAAAAAAAAGCAAATGATTTTATTTTAATAGATGAGTTAAGGGGTCCACTCAGGACAGCCGAGACAAAAAATTGCTTTCACTGATATGCAGTTTTCACCAAAATACTCCATTGCATTTTAGTTAAAAATTATGAGAATCAAATTATTTTTTAAGTTTTCAATTTTTGCTTCAATATAGGTGATTTTATACAAATTTATTTTTCAAAATTATTAAAATTCCCTAAACTCAATTATGTTCACAGAATTTTTAAGGAAGTAAGTCATTCTTTATAATTAACCCCTTGCTTCTGGAATATATTCGAGAAGACGTTATATTTGCCCGAACATAACATCACAGGCAAGGGGTTATTCTTGAAAAATGCTTTGCAATGGCTGAAGCAAATAGGCTAAAGACAAGTTACAACTCCAGAGGAGCAACTCACCAATTAGGTTTGGAGTTCTTTTATGCTCCTGGGGGGGGAAATTTTTCAACAGTCTTCGCATTGTTAAAACTTTCCTTCCGTGTCCAGCAGAGTTTCTCAGATTGGATCTTGGATTGTCCACTAAGTGAAAGGCTCATCGGCCATCCAAAGACTAGCTGAGATAAAAGTAATGCTGGGCATAGAAGAGAACGTTCACTGTTGTTGAAAAGGTGGAACTGAACAGGTTAATCCTGAGATGGGTACTGAGTTATCAGCTCTGTAACATCTTACCTCACTTCTATACTACAAATTGAGCTTGATCTACAGTGAAAACAAGTTTCAATTCTAGTCTGAAATCAGGAGATGTCGCTGATACCAAGATATGGAAATAACAAAAAGGATACAAGTAAACATGGGTGCCGGCAGAACATTTCCTGGGGGGGCAAAGACTACTTCAACGTATGGTTACCATGTTGGAAAGACCAAAAAAGAAGGGGAAACAATGCATTCAAAAATCCAGGGAGGGCATTGCCCTCCTTTGCCCTATGCTGCCGGCGCCCATGCAAGTAAACACACATGGTTTTCGCTTAGTTTCGCATTTCAGGAGATTTGACAGCCACAAACAAAGTGATAAAAAGGAAGCTGAAAATCTTAAGTACAGAATTTACAATAGTAACTGGGTCAAGGCATTTTCCTTTTTGGGAAGTACTGTGAAGAATTTCATGTTTAAAAAAGTTTCTTACATCTTAAATTCTCATAATTTAAGTAGTGCCTATAGTCCTCATTGTTTTTACGTAAACTTCAGGCATACATCAGTTTTTTTAGGGGCTGCTGTAGCCTGTTTGGGAGAGGTGTCGATCTCTGAGGCGAAAGGTTGCAGGTTCAATCCTGAAACCTTTCAACGACCACCATGCTCGCTAATGGTGACTGGGACACGATAACACATTGTGGTTGCAATGTCCTCCAAGTTCCCATACAGAAAATAATAAGTATGCATTTCAAACGACCCTGGTGTTAAAAAGCAATGGGAACTCCTAATGTTGGGATATTTTTTTTCTTCTTTTAACATCTAATTTTCCTTTCTGGTCTATCATTGCATCCCAGCATGGGTATTTTGATGCTTCAGCCATAACCCCAAGAGACAATATAATTTATAAAATATTAAACACAAAGTATTCATAAAACATCAAAAATCAATTATTTCTAAACTCATTTAGACAAACTATTCTGTTTTCTTTAAAGAACTAACATGCCATGGGCATACGTATACAAATAGGCCAAAATATTGAATTTAAATGTATGTAGAGGGGACCAAAAATTGAGGCAGCTAAATGCAGGGACATAAAATATGAAAAGTGCCCTGGGCACATAAGGGTTATATAGTCGGGCCCTGTCAGAATCAGAGTTCAAATTTGCACAATTCAAGAATTTCTGGCAATTTCATCAATTGAATTTCGAGGTGTTAAAATAAGGAAATAGGAATGTTTAAAAAAAAATCATTTTGTCATCTTATTTGTCGAATAAAAATCAAGAAAGACATCATGCCAAACATATGAATTATTAAAAAAAAAAAAAAAAAAGACTTTCCAATATTATTTGTACTCGCACTGCTGCTTAATGAAGGGTTAACACAGGGATGCCCAAACCACAGCTTGTGAGCCACATGAGGCAACTTTTGATGTGGATCATTTTATCAACTCTGGCATAAATGTCTAAAAAATTATTTGCTCTATAAAATACAATACCACTGCAGCTGTTACAATACAACACCGTCCAAAAGAAAAAAAAAAAAAAGAAACAGTAGCTCCAAAGAAAAATTTAAATACTTATTGGCTCAAGCCAGGTTAAAGGTTGAGCACCACTGGGTTAACATGTTAATCCAGAACCTTTAACCTATGACAGCTCTTTGTCTATACAAAAGAGCTATAAATTTTGTAAACACCATTTTCAACAGATAATTTTTTAAATTAATATACATTGGTAAAGTTTTTTAATTTTTGTACAAAAGAGAGGAATGTTGAGTACTTTCCTAAACAGATTCAAATAAGGATACATTCTAAAGGCCCCAGTCACTCAATAAATTTCAGAGCGGTGTTCCACAGTTAATTGACATTTAATTTCCCGTTCACTTTAACTTGCTTGCGTTTATTTTTTTTAGAAAGAACTTCTAGTGATTTGCAGTAAGCCACGAGATCCCATCTGTCTAATAAAAGTATAACTTTTGTTTAAGAGAAAATGGGTAGAGAAAGACATTTTGAATATCAATATTGCTTTGATTAACACTGTACAGTATGGAACCTCTTATCCGGAAACCAGTTATCCGGAAAATCATTTTTCAATCTATTAAATTTCTATTCCCCCCCCCCCCGGAAAGAAAAGCAAAAAACTAGTTTTTTTAAAATAAAAGAACAAAAACATAAGAAATATTTGAGTCTACAGCTATAATTTTTACAGTAAGCAATCTGGTAAGGTATTTTATTTTTTAGTGTGTGACTAAGTTTTCAAGAAGTTATCCTATATTTACTACCTCTCTAAATGATTATTTATCTTGATCTTATTAAGAGTTTTTTTAGATTATTTTACAGTGTATTAAAAATTAATGTTTAGTTCTAATCAAAAGTTCTAATCAGAGTAACATTTATGCTACCAGTCAATCAGTAGATGTCATGTTAATCCCCTACCAGTTATCCAGAATACACCCGGTCCCAACCATTCCGGATAAGAGGTTCTATACTGTAGTTCAAAAATGTCACATGGTTTTTGAATATAAAAAAAGAAATATTAATATCAGTGATTAAAAAAAAATAAGTTTTTTTATAAGCACTGTAATAAATGATAAACCTGTATAGCTATAAATCTTTCAAAAAATAAAAATTTTGCTGAGGCATTTTCTATGTTAAGAATTTTTTCCCAAGTTTCATAAAAGTCAAAGGTTTCCCCCCCCCCATGTATTACAGTGAGCAGTGTGTAGCTTAGTTATGAAGGATTATTCTGAATTTTTTGCATAATTAGTTCATTTTGATATGTGTATTAAGATCATGAAGCAATTTTGTTCTTTTGAATGACAGCCTCCAATAATACACTCACTGAACTAATATAAAGTGACTGTCTCGTATTATACAGGAGGCTCATATTTTGAGGTTTTGTCCTGTATTTAAAAGCTGTCTTGTATTTCCATCCTCATGATCACTGGCAGAAAATATCTTCTACGTTAAAAATTTCAATTTTGGGAACCACCCTCTTTATAATGAAATTTTGTGCAAGTAAATATGTGTCTGTGTGATTGGTAATGTTATAATCGATTAATATAGATTTTCATTAAAAATTATTTCATAAATTTTAATGTTGATGGTGCATGTGGAAGAGTAATTTGACATAGCATTGTTTTTTAAGGCATCAATTAGAACAAAACTGGAAGTCAATTAATGAACAAAAAATGCGAGATACTGTTTATAGGGTTCACTAAAGTCAAATATTGAAATTATAGAGGCAGTACAAATGACAAGTGCATTGAAGAACATTAAAACAAACTGATGCATTACTTTAAAGAATGTTATTTTAAAGGGTTCTCAAGTATTGAGGGTCACAGCAATTTTATAAAGATTTCAAACAAAAATAACTCTAGCTCATGCTGTTAAATTATCCTCAAAATTTTAGCTTATCCATTTACTTTAGAATTTGAATGTCTTAACTAATATCAGACCCTTCATAGAACAACATTACTTCCTGGACGAGTATCTTCTGAATTTCAAGGAGCTTCCAAGATGTTCTAAATGCATTTTTTAATTTAAAAAGCAAAATAAAGTAAACATTCTTCTACAGTTTGTGCAAAACACAGTGCAACTGTGACCATGTAAGCAAAATTTTGACTGCACAGTACTTTTCCCCTTATAAATTAAAGCAGTTATTCAGTGACCAATGCGGAGAATGCTGGTCACCGAATGGAATTTGTGCTACTGAGCATCTACAAAAATAGAAATGAACAGATTATCCTCCCCCCCCCCCCCCTCACCTTATTAGAGATGAGTTCGGGCTCATTTTTGAAGCCTGAGCCCGATAAATATTTAAGTCTGAGCCCGAAATTTCAGTTAAAGATTTTTTTAAAAAAATTCAATTAATTCACTGATAGAATACAATAAATTTTACCGTTTGTGCAAATTAAAATCAAATAAAGTTTGCAAACTGCCAATGCACTTCTAATTCTTTGTATCTATCCTTTATCAAAAAATGTCTGATCTCATGACTAATTAAGGAATATAAACCGCTGTTCTAAAATACTGAAAGAGCTTCAAGCACCTTCTAAGCGCCAGTGCCGCTATTTTTATTTAATTATTTACTATATTTTATAATAAATAATTATATTATAATATTTATTTATTTTACTTTCCTCATGAATCACTTTAAAATCTGTTTCAAGCAGTATGTTCAATAAAGGAGAAATTTTTCATGAGTCTGAGCCCACCCGAGCACAATTGTGAATTACAGAGCCCGATTCGGGCCCAGTCTTGGGCTGAGCCTGTCTCGTCTGTACTCCTTATCACAAACAATATCAACTATTGCAGTTGGACAAATCGCAATATTAATACAATCAGGATGTAACCTATTTTCTATTAAGATCAGTATATAAATTAATAAATACACACTAATGCTAAAAATTTTCTTAGCGTCTTGCAAAATTTTTCTATTTAAAGCATCTAATTACTTATTAAGAAATTATGTTTAATGAAAGGTTCTTTAAGTTATTTAATATGTTTGTCTGAAGAATGACTTTCAGCAATTATATGACCGAAATAATATGCGAAATTGAATTAGCTTACGTAAATAGAGTAATTTTGATATTGAAAATACAGTACATGTAATATACACAAACTTCCTCAGAAGTGATTTTTTTTCCCCCCTGAGTAAATATAAAGTTAATAAATGTACTTATTAAATGGAAATGAATAACTTAAGTATTGAAAATACAAAACAATGTATGTAATATAAACAATTTTTTTTTCTTTCTTTCAGTATGTCCAAAGTATAACAAATATTAACAAACAGTAAGTTTAAATAAACTTGCTTATTAAATAGAAAGTTGAAAACTAAAATAATTTCAATATTGGAAATAAACAATTTATAAAAATTCTGACAGAAGTTCTTAACCTCTTTCAGCAAATACAAATTTTAAATAAATATACTTATGGGAATATAAAATAGGAAACTGTTCTAATAATTTTCAAGATATTTCAGTTTCCATACAAAACTAAAACAAAATTTTAAATTAAAATGCAAGATATCCGTAAGAGACAAAGTTTTAATTTTTAAAATCTCTTTTACAATTTGATAAAGGATTTGCAGCAAAAATTTGTATTTGATGTCAATTAAGATAGTTTTTCATCATTAAATTATTAAATGGAGATTTCTTATATATTTATAAATTTTACAAAAACCTTTTAAGCTAAAAGAAAATTTAATTTTTTGTCTTCAAATTCTGTAATATAGTGCTTAAAAAATGTTAAACCTAACAAACATTCGGTTAACACTATTGTTAAAAATGCTTTATGTCCAATACTTTTGAAGCATCAAAGTACGCTCTGAAACTGGAAGAAAATTTCTCAATTCCATGTAACTATTAAATTTTTCCACATAACTATTAAATTTTAAGCTTTATAGAATTAATAAAATGTCAATTATGCAATTATAATTCTGATGTATAAAAACGTTTTTTCTTTTTTCAGTTGTCCGATATATTTTGGATATCTTGCATTTATTGCAATACACACTAATTTCCAGAAGTTGAAACCACGGGTCCTGTGAATTTCATAAATGTAACTTTTTTGGTTAACATCTGAATAATTAATACTTTAGTGAAAAAGTTATTGTTTATATCAACATGTAATGACACACAAATAAAAAACAGAATTAGTCATGAAAGCATTTTGTAATAAAATTGGATTACTTTTTTTAATCCTTTCACTTTTAAAAAAAGCTTTTTTAAGGCTATTAAAGAAAATTTAAAATTAGACAATCAATTTGATCCAGCAGTTTTTTGGCAATATTCATTTGTTCTTGGAGACCCAAGCTTGTTATTGCCAAATGATACTTTTGTGGATTATAAGCATTTGCATGTTCTACAGTTGTGGATTAGAGAGATTGTACTGCATACATATATGTATATATTTACATCTACAAATAGAAACATAGTCTATTTTATATAAACTTTAGTGAGTATTTCTGAAATGATTTAATAAATGTTTTAGCTTAGAGTATTTAGATTTCTTTCAAATTATTCCTGGTTTCTCTACAAATTTTAGTTTCCGGAAAGAAAAAAGGAAAAATAATTTTAATAAAACAGCATTTACTAGTTTTTACTGACTAGGTTTTACAGAGTTAACATTGAAATTAATAGGTTCTAGTAAGAATGAGTTTTTTTTTTTTGCCCATCCTTAAAACCCTTTTCTTTTTTAACTATAGAAAATAAATAAGATATTGGCATAAAATTGATAGAATATAGAATTGATAGATTAAGTCCTATTGGCAATAACAAAATTAACCTTACATTACCTGACTTGACAACATGTACATAATTTATTATGCATATACAGGGTTGAATGCATTGCTATGTTTTCAAATCATTAAAAACAGGAATTTAATTTAACCAGTGGTAGTCTGGCATTATTTTTTAAGATCAATATATGTCCAATTACTTTAGACAGTTTACCGAAATTCTTCAAAAAGGTTGGATTCATTTTAAAACGAGTTTTTCCTCATAGCTAGTACAGAAGCATGGCATATCAGGGGGTGGGGACATGGATCAAATTCACAATGACAGTTTATGAGAGTTCATTCATTCCTCTTCAGGCAATTGTAGTTCACTTTGATGATGAATTAGCAGATCTGAAGCACTCTGATAAAAATAAATTCATCTAGCAGAACTTCACTTCAAACATCAGCATGATATTATGAATCGATGCATTACAGTTGTTGTGTAAGAGTTCCTCCTCTGTCTTTTCAAACAGATTCTGCAGGCTTCCTCATGAAATGGCATGACACCACTAACACGAAGACTGGCAATGCAAAGTCTTCAATAAGTCCATAGAGTATTAGAGTTCATTTCAAGTGCAGGTGCTTTAATTCACGAGCATTAAAAGTTCTAAAATTCAAACAGCAGCAGGATCTGTGAAGTCCACAGAGTGAGAGAATATGAGAGTTCAGTTAGTTTGTTGCAATGATTGCTGCTTCGAGAAAATTCTGCCATTTCAGACAGCAGCATGACATGATGGGGTCTATTGACCTCTGCAGGTTTATTGGCCTCTGAATGATGCAGGTTTATTGACCTACAGAGTAATTCAACATGTTTCGATTTATGGTTGGGCAGCAAACCTCTCATGCAGATGCTTCAATTCAATGAAACAAACAGCAGCAGGATCTATGGACAAGAGGATGAGGGCTGTTTGTTCCCACAGTATTTGGGTATAAGACCACTTTTCCAGGATTCAGTTCTTTCTTATCTGAAGAACATCACCACTCAAGAAGAAATATGCAGCTGATGGAATCAGATGAAATAATGTCTATCACTTTCAGATCAGATGGCAAGGCATGAGTCAAGTGTTGACTATTTTTAGAGTTCACTTCATGCCCAGACTTCAGATGGCAAGCCAAGTGGTGAGTATTATTTCAGAGTTTGATTTATGTCCAGACTTTCATATTACAAGGCTAGAGTCCAACTAGTGACTATTTTTCAAGTTCACTTTATGTCCAGACATCAGTTCACAGCCATTACAGTTGCTGAGGATTTGTGAAATTTCAGTAACTTTGATGACAGCATTACATGGTTCAATGATCTACACAATTACCATTTGAGAGATCGCCACTTTCCTTTGGATCTAATTCAAAAAACACTCAGTACATGATGATAGTCCACAGAAGTGATGCAAGCTCAGATAACAGCAGGATTTATGGTGGATGAGACAGGCTGTTTGATTTGAAGAGTTAGTGAGCTTGATACCATGCCCCCCCCCTCCCCTTTCAGAATTTAGTTAGAGAGCATTTTCAAATGATTTTTATTTGAACATTGTCATTCAAGAAAAAATGTGTTGCTAATAAAGTTCATGCGTAAAATGTTGATGCCAATTGGCATATTGTTCAAAAACAAAATTTTTAAATAAAATACAATTAATGTTTGGAAGATTCTTGTTCAACAAGTAGGCAGGTCTTCAACTAATTTGTCAGGTAATGTAAAGTAATTTCTTTTAACCCAAGATTTTCAATAATTCTGAATTTGGTTTGCAAGAAACATGACACTCAATAGGGGAGATGAACTTTTATTTAATTCATATTAAATAAAAGTTCATATCTTGAACAACACAACAAAGTATACGGTGTGCTTTATTTTTCATTATTCTGAGTGTTTACTCAACTATTAGCAAAAGTTATTCTAATTTTTTTTTCAGTAAAGAGGTGAATTTTTCTCTATTATGAACTTTAAAGTTTGTTCAAGAAATATGACCCAATATGCTTAGTAAATATAGAAAAGAATAATCAGATCAATGCAGATAAAATTTGGGTCACTTCAGTGGCTTTACACAAAATTACAACTTATTAAAAAAGTTCACTGTAACTTTGCTCTCTTAATTTGTTTTGAAAGATATTTCAATGAAAAAGTTACTTTTACATTAATTGATATGAAAATTAAAAGTAGACTGCGATATTCACAATAATCCCTGATAAGTACTGTTTTCTATAGTAGCATGACCAAATTCAGAACAATAAAATAGCACATTTTATCTGATAATAGACTATGTTTCCATAAAAAAAAAGAGCAAAACTTATTGCTCAAAAGTAGGGATGCACCGAATACCATATTTTGCCGAATAATGAATACCAAAATAGTCTGTTAAAATTTATTAAACCGTTATTAAACTTTGATTGCAGTGATTAATTTAATTAGTTTGTTTTTAAACCATATTTAATATTTCATATGTTGTAAAACTTAAGAAATTAAAATGCTGTAAAGTTTAATATCAAAGCATTTCCTTTTTATATTATTAATAACTTTTTTAAATATTTGGGAAATGATAATTTTTTCCCAGCCTATTTTATAAAAAGAAATTAGTTAATTGACTTTACATATTTATGAACTTGTAATATTATGAGGGTTATTTTCCTGGTTACTGTTTCATATTTAAATGAGCTATTAATAGTAAGGTTAATGTACTGTGTCATAAGATTTTTTAAAAAATTGAAAATCAGCAGAATTTAAATTTACCATCTCAGTGTTTTCTCTTACTTTAAAACTAATTTGATATTAATATTAGTACGTAACAACTTGAATTAATTTAGTACTATGGTACTATACCATACCTTTCATTCATGATACCATATCTTTCATTAAAAAATAAGTATTCGACAATTGGTAAACAAATACATAAATTTGTTTACTATTCGGTTGCCGAATATTAAAGTATTCGCCCGAACCGAATATTCGGTTTGTCTGCCGAATAGGCAGTATACCGAATACTAACCAAATATTTGGTGCATCCCTACTCAAAAGTTAAAAATTCTCAAAACTTCTATAATAAAAGAAACATATTTGGAGCAAAATATTTATGCTTTCTCACAAAGAAATAAAAAAAAAGGTCATAGAACAAAATTAATAGCCTGATCCACGTAAGCTAATCCAATTATATCCATAAAAAATTATGCATCTTTAAATATTTTGATACACATACCTAAATTTCATTTCACTACATTAATTTTTATTTTTTTACCAATACATGTTTTTTAAAATTATCACAGTCACTTTAGACTTTACTACTTTAATGCATGTTAATGTATACTATTAAAAATTTTTAAATAAAATAAAAGCTTGTGCTTTCATACTTTTAATTACCTAAATTGAAATATCTTTCAGACTGCTAAAAACATCAGGAGTGAAATATTAGGTGTACCAGAAAAAAATGCCGTTGCTTTACATAAAATTCAAACAAATGAATTTTCGTCAATTATTGAATTAACAAACAAGCTGTGCCTAAGCACAGGACTCAATTTCAAAGCGAGAATTCGACAGATAAATCCCCCCCCCCCCCCTCAGAGAAAAATGGCCACCCTCCCCCTTTTTTCACGTCTACCTTCCTTGGAGTATTCTATTCGAAATGTTCCGAAATCTATTTTTAGGTATTCGTGAGCATTGTATTTTAAGGCAAGAATTTTATGGATCTCTTTTCTTTGAGATCACACAGGATATCTGAAAAGAACGTTTTGGCTCCCTATCCCTCCATGAGTTACAAATTTTGGAAAATGTTCCGTTTTCTAGCACCTATGTTATAAAACTCACGTGCATGACAAATTTCGTATTATAAGCTTCTGTAGTTTTGGCTAGGCAAAATATTGACATACAAAAACGACAATACTTTCCGGTACACCCAATAGAACTTTCATTGCATAAAGTGTGTATTTATTCATTAATATACCTCACTGGTGAAGTGTGACATGGATAGTTAGTTACAAAAGCATGGGCATTCCAACCTGTGCATATGCGCTCCCTACAATATTTGTATATTTGTTAACAAAGATAAGGAAGAGAAAACGTATTTTGGTTTCTCCCCCCCCCCCCCAATAAACAGCAGGTAATGATCCTGCATATGAAGTCACACAATGTTTTGTACTGGATGCTACACAGCAATCGTTTATGATGGTACACATTGCTTTACAAATTAAATTAGCATAGATTTTAATAAATGAGTTCAACCAATCATTCATAGCATGTTACACATAGCTGCACAGCCGTTCACATGTTTGACACCTAACAATTATTAGTTTTTCAAGCCCATCTCTTTATTTTAGAATTAAATTATTCATGTTTAGGTGTTTGTGCCTGTATTTAAATACTCAAATTTAGAAGAAAGTTTTGAATCAATATTTGCACTTGAGCATTCTTTTACAGAATTATGACAATAAATTACTTAAATTGCTCTGGAGATTATTTTGCCTACGAAAGAATTGGGTGCCTTTGATGCCCGACTTCACATTATTACATCTAAACTGATTCATAACAATGTGCCAAAACTATTGCGATTTTGTAAAAATCGATGCGATAAATATAGCACATCTACTATTTCTGAATATTGGTGCAAGTTTAGCATGGTTTTAACTTGCCAAACAAACAGGCAAAGACAGAGTCATGCTTGCTTACAAGAGCAGACGTCTCTTGGCCTTTCTTCATATTGAACCATTGTTCAGTAAGCTTTCGCACCAAAACTGAGCCTTGGCAGTTACAGTGATTGTAATCCTAACTAATATTATAAATGCGAAAGTGAGTTTGTTTGTTTATGACGCTTTCACACCTAAACCGCTGAATCAATTAGGATGCACTTTGGTTTAGATATAGATGGGACCCTGGAGATGGTTATAGCCTACTTAGAATTTTAGATTTTTAATTACTTTAATTATTAATTAAAACTGATTTTATATTGCCATGCTTGGCGAGTTTCGTCCGTATCAAATGATTCATGTTTTGAGCTAACAAGAATGCTATTACAGGCTGTCTACCAAGTTTCATAAACTGAATTTCATGACTTTTTCATGATCTTTGCGCACAAATTTCATGAACTTAATTAACTGTAAAAATTATTGTTGCATATGTCATTATAATGTCGAATTTCGTATAATTAACAAATACATATAGTAATGCTACTCAGCTTGGCAGCGTGAACGCTTTGTTTATCGCCTCGGAAAGATCAAATCTGTCATCGTGAACGACGGGTTTTTCTCGAGTTACTCAAAGGTGACAGTCTGAACGCACCCAAAAACAAAAGAAAAACAAACTAAGACAAGTTCTGTTTTGTTCACGATCATCCCACTTGGGGTTATGACAAAGACTTACAAAATTTCCGATGATGTCAAGACCGTTGCACGCATCCATTTGATATAAAATGGTCTGGAAAGGGGATTTATTTTTTTTAAGCGGAAAAATTCATGACTGAAAGGCAAAATTCATGACTTTTTCATGACTTTCGTGACCATTTTCTGAAATCGTGACTTTTTCATGACTTTCATGATTTTCATGACTGGTAGACACCCTGTATTACTTCAAAGGAGCGCATGCATCTGAAAAACATTAAAAACCACGGAAATTTAGCCAGTTTTATGCCAAATCTATCTATCTGTAATAATAAAAAGTAATGTTCTCCAGACAAATCTACAGAAAGCAGAGCTTTGAAATTTTGAGCATGACTGAGCCCATAACTCCAGTAAAGTGCACCTGAGGCTCAGAATTTTGAATTTTAACTACTTTTCTAACTATTAATTAAAAGCAGTTTTATCACTCGCACAAAATGATTTATGTTTTTAAAATAAAGCAGAAATTCTATTTGCAAAAGCGCATGCATTTGAAAAACATGGAAATTATGTTGATTTTACGCCAAATTATAAAGCATAAGTAAAGAAAAGTGTATTATCCCGGCGGTCCGCCAAGACAAGCGATTTTTTGCCGAAATAAATGCCGGGCACATGAAATTATTAATGGTTTTGAATACGATTGGCAACTCATTTGATGAAAAAACAGTTTGGCAGGAATGACCACCGGGATAATACGCAAGTACGAAGAAAAGTCCAGATGCGTTTCTTAAAATTCATAAATTTCCAAATCCTACCAATAATATAAATGTGTACGTTTGTGTGGTGTATTTGGATGTTTTTGACTGAATCGCACAAAAATGGTCAACGGATTTGGAAAAATTTAATGAAAATAGCTTATGCCCTGGTTTAACATACAGGCAGCCTTTCAAGCATATAGCATAAATAATTCTTTTACAAAGACACTCAAAATAATTCTAATGCATTGCGCTCTATGGAAATTTTGTAGCTACTAAGCCGATTCTAAAACTTTTTTCACTGATTGAAAGTTACATTATTCCTGAGTATTATTGTTTTTGGATTAAGACCGACTGACTGCACTAGGGTCCTAGGCCTATATGGCGAATTCCTCTATGGGGGACTTTCTAAGTGATCCTAGTCCGTATTTACGCGAGGTATTTTAGAAAACCACGGAAAACTGGCAGCAGCTAGGTCGACTAGCGCGATCATGGTTTGAACCTGGCACCTCCCGGCTTGCAGTTTTGAGAGCAGAACTTCTTAGACACTGGTGGCATCCTAAGTGTTATAAGCTACTTTTAATGCATATATCACAGATAGTACTTTTACAGGAATGCTAATAAGAATTACATTACACTCTATGTGCATCTCTGTAAGTACTGAACCGATTCCTAAACTTTTTTACTGATAGTAAGCTACACATTCTTGAGTATTATAGGCTAAAATTCATGCATGTAGCGTAAATAGTTCCATTACAGGAACACAAAATAATTCTAATACATTACACTCTCTGGGTATCTAACTACAGAACCGATTCTAAAACTTTTACACTAATAGAAAGCTGCTCTATTCCTGATTAACAGACTAAAATTCATGCATATAGCATAAATATTTCTTTTACAAAACAGTTCACAAATACTGTCATAACTGTCTTTATTTGCCTGATGCCCGATTGTATCACCCAAATGCCTGAAAAAAAATCTAAATTTAGTAACTCTTCATGGTCTCTTATTTTAAATGAAGTATACTACCATGCATTATACTTCATTTAGAACAAGTAAAAAGCAAGTAATATTTAAATGCAGTCTCTTTTGTCGCAACAATATTTGTTATTCACACATGCTACATTTCTCTCGGGACCTAATTCTAAAGCCGACGCAGACGAAGTTGCGGGTAGCAGCTAGTATCAAATAAAATTGTAATTGTTAACTACAGTTCATTGCTCTTTCTGTGCACCATCAACATATTTGAAGTTTAATTTTTAAAAAATAAGATTTTGTCACCCTATTTGAAAAAAAAAAATTCTATTAACTTTTGGAAATTAAAAGAATACGGTTTTATATTTTGCACTAGTGTATTAATTCATTAATTCTATTTTTTCAGCAATAAAGATTAACAATAGAATAAAACAGCTTAACTTTGTGGTAGCTTCATTTTATAATGGGTTGACAACACATCGATAAATAGCTTATATGGAGAGGGATATAGCAATTATGCAATGAAAAATTTTGGAAAGAAGTTCGATAAAAATTTGGAGCCTGCATTACTGCTTTGATTATTTATGTGCATATTTCAGTTTCTCTTATGTTCATGTTTCACCCTATTATTAAAACATAGTTGGCAGTTGCCCCCCCCCCCAAAAAAAAAGCATTTTTCTCTACAAGTTTTCTCTGGAATATAAATGTCGCATACACATATAATTAAGACATATGTGAAATCAGACGACTATAAACAGCATATCTAAAGACACACCCCTCCCCCCACTATTCTTCAGATATAATACAACTTAGACAAAATAAAAAAATTTCAAATTGATATCCTAACACCGCTCTGAAGTTTGTGAGTAAGTAACTACCTAACCTTTCAACAAATCTCTTGTAGTTTATTATTAAATTTGATACTCAAGTGAAAAGTTTAAGTTTAAAAAAATGGCAGTTGCAAATTAAAAAAAATAATTTAAATGCATGCATATACATGATGTGCAGGACTATAAAAACTACAAGAAACCTTTAGGGTTAATTTAGTTTTTAATAAGTGATAAAAAGGGTGCATGTCGTCCCATAATTTCGGAATACTTAATTTCAGTTGATAAAATTGACAGAAATTCTGCAGTATTTATGAATTATGCATTAATCAAGAATTCATTAAGATTTACTCATGTTGGGAACAATAAAAAGATTTTAAAAAATTCTTCCCATTTCTTCCTATTCCTGTTTACACTGGGTCATAGAAGGTATTCAATGACCCTAGTTGGGCAGCAATAATAGACACAGAAAGGGAATCACTGTCACCGTGCTTTTGCAATAAGGCACTGAAAAATTTATTTCATTATTAAACAACTAGCAATCCACTTAAGTTGAAAGCTATGCCATCGCCTTCATAAATTTTGTAATAATGAACACCTGCTGAAAGCAAAAACAGACGCACACAAAATTTGGCTTCTTTTTTTTTTAAAGAGATCGTGCAACTTTAAAATGCCTTTTAAGAGAATCTAATTGTGCCAGGAGAATCAAAAAGTTTAATCTTTAACCCTTTCATTTATCATTTGAATTTCTCATATTTTGGGGGGGGGGGGTTATCAATTAAACAATAGCAATTAAGAAAACATTTTATTTGCCAAATTTTATGTTTACATTTTAAATCTGGAGACAAAAAGTATCTAGCAGTTTTTTACTTCAGGCAGTTCATGTTATGAGTCCATGCATACCATCCATACTTCAATTCTTTGGATGTTATGGCGATGTAGAATTCTTGAGCAGTACAAACATAACATCAAAACTGCAACTCAAATCTTAAAACCTCATGTCTAATAAATGCTTTTAAATTTTCAAAGCAAATGGGTTAATGTCTGAATCGCTTGAACAAACATGGCAGAACTAAATACATGTGAGAATTAGTTTTTCCAATGTTGTAAAAGCAAGGCCAATGCATTTTAGTGGGTATTCTGCTTTTCACAGGTATATTTCATAAGATTATGTAGATTGAAAGTAATCTTCCCAGTGCCCATGAAAGGGTTAAAGCTGCACCGCAAAGTATGCACGATTACAAAGAATGAAATAGTGAGAATTACAAAATCTATAAGAAAGAACAGAATTTGGCAATCATTCCCTAAAGCAGGTATGGGCAATCATTGAAAAGTTGTGGGCCAAACTTTAGGATGTTAGTGAAGTGGCGGGCCGTATAATTGGGATTTATATGGGATATTGAATGGTTTATACAGAGTTTTCAAATGTTCTGCGGGCCGGATCAAAAGCCGTGGTCGGCCACATCCGTCCCACAGACCGGCAGTTGCCCATATGTGCCCTAAAGTAACAGTGCCTCAGCCTATTTTTGAAGGAGGATAATTTAGAAATTTTTCTTATAGTTGCAGGAAGCATGCAGGTTTACTGTCAATTTAAGGGCATAGGATGAAGGAACATGTTATTATCAATGCGAGTGTAACATAATTTATTAGCACTAAAAGCTGTTTTAAGTCCTGTGATGTCAACTGCTTCAAAAGAGAAACATTTAGTCATATCAAAGTAAAAAAGCATTTTTCTAATGCAAGAATTTTTAAAGTGAGATTGAAATCTACATCCCAGCATTGATGTACAGAGTGCAAATATAGACTGGCATGCATGTGTTTCAAAATAAGCCTATTGCATAAATATTGAACTCTATCTTACCCGGGGATTTTATTATAATCATTTACATTTTTTTAGAGCAGTGCAGTACAACCAGGGTCGAACTGAAAATTTTCTACAGGGGGGACATTTGAAAGTAAACATTCTCCAGGGGAGGACACTTGAAAAGAAGGAGGGAAGGTGCAAATGCTTCCCTCACATATTACTTGACAAATGCTGTCGCCGACACGTGTGGGAACTAACTTATCTTCAAACAAAAGTCATAGATTGTTCTATGGAATCGCAGATACACAAGCTATATACAATGTACCTGTATTGCAGGCCACCCTTGAGGGGTTTTAGCTTAGAAAAGAGACGAAATTTTAAGGCAGTCACCTTAGAGTATAGTAACAAAAGATAACATACCACCTTCATTTTGACTTCTTGACTTCCCAATCTGAATCCCAAAATCTTCACTCCCTAGTTTAATATTTCTTCAGCAGGGGATAAACAGTATCCCTCGCAGGGATCCATTAATATATCTCTAGCCAGGGATATTACATTCTTCAGCCAGGGACGATCGCCGGCATCCCCCCCCCCCACATCAATTCGCATCCTGAGTACAACCACTATATGCGTGTATTTAATTTAGATATTTTAAAAACAATTTGATGTTACTAGCAATTTCATATTTTAAAAAATTGTAATAAGTTCAATTGAAGATGCTGCAGTACTTTTATAGAGTACTGCAGCACTCTAAGATACTGCTAAGGTACTGCAGCACACAAAGATCTTTCCAGTTTTATTATCTAATCTGAAAAAAAATCTTTATTCATTTGAACTTTGTGGATTAGATGCAGCAGTAAAAAATTATTCCTTGTATAATGTGCACTGAAAGTTTTCTTCCTTAAATTTTTGAAAAAGTGTGCATTATGCACAAGAAAATGCAATATACACAAAATGAATCATGTAAATTTAAGACTAACAAATTTTTTTTCTTCGGAATTTTCTAAAATTGAGTACACCTCAAATTGTAAATTTAATTCTGTACTTTTTTTTCCAGCTTCATATGGATTTACTTTTACAATTACTTTGTTAACAGCTATCTCTCGTCTATCTAGATAGATCAATGGAATAGGAAACTAGACAGAAATAATTTCAGCAAAGGTCTATGTCCCAACCCTCTTTCAGGAATCGCATTTATAGTCGTATATAAATGTATTTCTGCAATAGTCCTGCTTTTGCATAACCTTCAATTTCTGTATCCTTGCCGTTAACTCTAAATACAGCTCATACATGGTAAATTTTGTTCAGTGCTGTGGCTGTCAAATTCATACATTTTTGTACACTAAATCAAAATAAAGAATTGGACACTCTTAAAAAAAAAAAAAAAAAAACTGATCAATAATTTTCAACTTAATATTTATTCTCATGATTTGCATTATTGATTATAACTTTAATTCAGACCATGGTGTTTACAAATTTAAGACATAGGCATTGTCAAACCAATATCCACTATGCGCAAAAACTTTATTATTACCAATTTTTATTAGCAGTTATTATTTGACAATATTTTGGCTGATTAGCATGGCATATTTTTTTAAGGATTAGAGTTCACTGTATAATAATTAGTCACACCCAGTGGCAGAATCTTGTCATGCTTTCTGCGACATGTTGCAGAAATACAAAATTTTTCTGCAGCGCAATGTATATTTATGCATGCAAGTATTCACAAAGATCTGGGTGCATTTAAACATTGTTATTTAAAAGTTAGAATTATATGAAAGTGGTCTTCTCAACTCTGTTAAACACAATTTGTCTGCAGAAGATCGTTCTGTTTCTGCGACAATGTAGCCTTCTAACCCGGTTTCTGCCACGAGGGAGTGGCATAAAAGTCTTTATACGAAAATTTTGTTAGTGACCTGTCTTAATATTAGAAATGTTGAAATCTCCAAAATGTGCACATAGCAGATATTCATTTGACAACGATGATACGTAGCTTAGTTTTCAACAATGTACTCCCATTGCAAAAATTTTTGCTAAAACACAGGAATAGAATGTAAACAGTCAACAAAATGGCAGACCCGAAACTTCCTTCAAACTTTAGTAGAGGCCATTAGGGGAGACATTAGGGAAGGAAAAAAAAGCACTGTTAAATTTATTTATAGAACATTATTTTTGAAAGTTTCTGCTCATATCACAAAATATTTGTTAATCCAAACAACTTGTCAAGTAAATTTACCTAAAATAAAATACATTCCAGGGCCATATCCAAGGGGGGGGGGGGGGGGCGGGATTTATATGGCTGGGTTGGGTAGTTTTCAAAATGCAACGAAACAGATTCTTAGGTGTTCGTAAGTACTGTGTTTTATGAATTTTTTTGGATATCGTTCTTCTTTAAGATCACAT
The DNA here is from genome assembly GCA_038373885.1 of Cheiracanthium punctorium. Classification (NCBI taxonomy): domain Eukaryota; kingdom Metazoa; phylum Arthropoda; class Arachnida; order Araneae; family Cheiracanthiidae; genus Cheiracanthium; species Cheiracanthium punctorium. Next base: position 27,033 of record JAWZYV010013487.1, read on the forward strand.
GGCATATGTTACAAGAATGCGTACCTCCTTAACCCCCCCCCCCAACTCACACCCACACACAAAAGGTTACCAATTTTGAAAATTGCAGAACGATCTAGCACTTATGTCAAATTATTGTTCACAATTTGTCTACCAAGAAACATATATAGTAGAATTATTAACTTTATGTCATACTTAATGAAGTTTCATAAAAAAATTAGCTGCACAATTACTTTGTTATCTTATGCAAGAACACTATTAAAAGAACAAAGGTTCATTTCATGATGTAACCAAAAGCGTTGCATTTTTATGGAGAACTAATTTTTTTTTCATTTCTGCCAACCTTTAATTAATCATACATACTTTAAATTAAATAAATTAACTTGAATTTAAAGAAATTTTTACACCTATAATTTTGCCCAAGAGTTTAGATTCACCATGTATATAACTGACAAGTAAGATCTAAACTTGGATGGTCCCTCCAACTGGTAGCACTTTTTAGATTTTTAGAGATACACATTAAGAAATACTACATGTAAGAAATACAGGTTTTGAGATTTTACTATACTGTCATAGATAAAGATTGATCTATTGAAAACATAATCTAATAAATAGGTATTTACATTTTAGTGTGGAAAATACATGAATTACTCGTTTTCCTGTCAAATTATAAATACTTCTGATACACTTCATCTAAATTTATTTCATTTAAAATTGAGATATAATACTGCAATAATATTAAAGTTTAGCAATTTCTAGTCAAATATTAAAAGATATCACCAAAAAAGCTGAGTTTTAAAGATTTATTTTTGGAACTTACTTTGACGATATTTTGCCAAAAAGCAACCAAGCTTGCCATGAATTACTGAGATTTTGGGAATAGCCCAAATAGTGATTGGCCACACACTTTTAATGAATTGAAAATATTCATAGACCTCAATTTTACCTCAATGTATTTAAAGTCTTGAGTAACCCCTGTAAATAAATTACCAAGTCGACTGCAACCATAAGAGATGCACAAGTTGATGTTACAATAGTTCTACAAAATTTCAACTTTCTGAAGTTTTGGAAATATGAGAGATACATATGGAGTTAAAGATATGGTGAATTTTGACAAAATTCACCACGGTCAATGACAATTTGAAAGATTCTGGGTTTGACCCAGTCACTGACAAACCATAGACATTAGGTCCTTAAAAATTCAGTATTTCAAATTTACGGGACACTCTCCCATTTTGTTCTATGACGTCAAAGAGAAAATTATTAAAACTTCTTTCAAAATGAGTTCTAGGGTTAGCTACCAAGGTTTAAAAATTTAATTCATGAACTTTAAGTAAAATTCTATGCCCTTCCCAATGAATATTTACATCAAACTGGTAACATAATAATTAATAGCACCTGCTGTTTTATATTTATTTTTTAAATTCCCCACTTTCTTAAAAAAAAAAAAAAAAAAAAAAAAAATGGATATTCTTGATAAAACCATTTTTGTTTTTATTAAAAAACCATAATAGTAAAATTAAAAAGTAGAATTTGAACTGAAACGCACTTGCAATTCTCAGCTTTACTTGCTATAAATTATTAAACAGCGAAACAGACAAGGGCGGCCAGTCCACCAAGAAAGTGGGGGGACAAAACATGTGGAAGTGTGTTAAAGGGGGATTTTTTTTCTTTCTTAAATTAGGTTACAATAATAAAATCTAATAATTACATCATATTGATATAATTATTTTCTCTAATAATGAGTAAGGTTTTCCTACATCATTTTTCAGTTGATCGTTACTTTTGAACTTTGGAAAATGGAGGGGCAAGGTTCTTTTACTTTTAGGGTGTGGGACAAGTTGCCTATGGAAAAGGGGTTATTAAGAAAGACTTCTTATAGATACTTTAACTTACGTACTTTATAGGTAACCATAAACTCACATAACTGCAGGTAGATATTATGCACAAGTAGGGCCAGACTATAACATTTTGTGCCTAGGGAACTTTTCAAATTTTATGCCCTATATATAAGCAGGCTTGACTTTTGCAACCCTATATATTGCTCTTTTTTTTTTGGCTTAAATATTTTTGCATGTGTGCCCAGGGCATGGGCCCCAAGTGACCTCGTGATAGTCAGGGCCTGTAAACAAGAAACATTTGACAAAAAAGTATGCACTACAGTCTTTAGCCCCCTATATAAATCATACCCTTGATAAATCAGTTTAAAAATTTTATGGTGCAATCTTTATTTTGTTTGGTTAAAAAACACTTTCTTTCTAAATGATTGAATATCAAATTTAATAGCAGAGGAGGAATGGAGAAAATAAACAGAAGGCGTTGTTGAAGATTATCAATACTTTATCATTTCACATAAAAGTTCATTTGGAGGGGGGAGTTAACTTAAACATTAATTTTTTCAACCTTTGTAGTGAACCCTAAAACTCATTTTAAAAATTATGTTTTAATAAATTTTCAGGTCATAGAACAAAATGGGAGGTTGCCCTTTAAGAACCACTCTAACAGATATAACACATAGAATATTTAAAAAAAAATAATAATAATATATTGAAATTCTTTTGGTGACCCTGTAAATAAACTATCCAGTAGATTGAAACCAAACAGAGAGATGCATAGCTGGATGTTACAATAATTCTAAATAGAAAATTTCAACACTGCATAGCCAACAGATTGAGATATGTAAATTACATATGTACATACATACAGACATCAGGAAAGAAGACTTGCAGTTTATCTAAATTGATTGTATATGCATATATACAAAAATACATACACCCGTACATTCAGATGTCTCTTAAAAACTATTCAAAGTAATATTTTGTAGTCAAAATCAATTTTTTCGTTAAAATCTTATTGAAAAATTTTGAGATCATTATTAGATCTAATTCCCAAGGACTCCAGATTTCTTCTGCACAATTTCATTCCATTTATTACCTAAATTTTTCTAAAGAGCTGATCTAACAAACTAGTATTTATTTATACCAATTTTGAAGTACAATGATTAGAAAATGAAACTAATTAATGATTTTTTAAATAAATTTATTGTTTGTAATTTACATGAGAAAAATGACAAAAAAAAATTTTTTTTTTCACCTATACATAAGGCAATTAAATGAAATACATACATAAGGCAATTAAATGAAATTCAATACTTTTAGGAGTTAGAGATTAAAGTACTAAAGCTTTCCAGCACTTGGTAACTAAATACAATACTCTTTGAAAAATGAATAAAAATTTAATTATATTACTGTCTGCCCTCTTTTTCTGCTGTTATATATATTTTTCCTATGGTATATGTCATTTTTGCAGTAATATTCTTTGTGTTTTACTTATTAATTATAAATATACCTGGTGATTCAAAATAGATGTTAAGGCAATTTTTTTTTTTTTTTAAACCGTACGTGATGAAAGCATACTTTCAATTAGAAAAGTTTGTCAAATTGCGAGTAGCTTTCAGATAGAGCATTTTTTACTGGGAGTTGTACACATTAAAATACGAAATTTATTTTGTATACAGTCCCTTTCCTGTCCTTTATACTTAGAAGAATGTTGCTCTTTGTCTAAGAAAATTAATAAAACAAATCCCATGTCTCTAAGGGCCGTATTCACCAAACTTTAAACCCTAGAGTTAACCCAGCAAAGCGAGCTACTTCAAGGGTTAGTGAGAAAATGGTATTCACAACTCCAAAATCAGGGGTTACCCCAAGAATTGACCCTGACTCCAGGTGCAGATTCTAACCCCGCAAAATCGGAGAGTTGACTCGGGGTTATAAATGGCGGATATGAGGGTTGTTTTTTATAGGTTTGGAAAATCCCAAAAATTTGCTAATACTTAAATATTTTGTGCTTTAACAGACAGAAACTGCTGTGAAAACCACCCATCAAGCTATAAAAGCCGCCAAAAGTGATAAAAAATCTTTGTACAATGTTTCCAAAAACTCTCGAGAATGACTGTACTTTTTTTGCCGTAGAGACTGCAGGCGCCATCTGTCGGACTTATCTTGGTTTGCTTTTCCATTCCCTCTTTTTTCTGATTTGAACGCTTTTTTATTCTTAATTATTTTTTGTGTTGAAAATAAGTAAGTAAATTCTGATCTTTCCTATTTATTTTCTTGTCTCTATTGTTCCACAGATGAGGGGCGATTTGGCCAGAGCACTGTGGATCTACTACGCCCGCGCTTTTTTCTTTTTTTTTGTAAGAAAAGGCGGGATAAAAATATTTACATTGAAGAAATTAATCATTTATGTGTAAAGGATGGAAAAAAAAAGTGTTGTTGAGGGGTTAAACATTTTTGTCTGATTGTAGTGTATTGTACTTGGGAATAGCGAATTAACAATTTTTCACACAAATGTGAGAAAAAAAACAATTCTATGTTTCAGTATCATAGAATTTTTTAAACACATACATATTCTATGTATAATATATAAAGTATCTCAAAAAGAAAAACATCAAAACTGCATAAATTAATTTTTGTGTGTTAAAAAATATGAAAATTCCTAAATTTGAAAAAAGTACAACAGACATGAAATTTTATTTATAAAAAATATTGGATGTAATTTTGTATTAAATGTTTAATCAGTCTATTTTTTTAAATTAATTTTCACATTTTAATGCGCAGTTTGCATAAAAACAAATTAAATATCATGAAGGAAGTGTGTGTGGTGGGAGCTGGGTTCGATCTCCCGAACATTAAACCTAGTTCACCCCCTTCATGGAATCATTACTCTGACCAATCACAGACGAGCTTTCAAAGCTGGCTGAGACAACCCCAGAGTCAAGTAACCCTGGGCGGAAATAAGATGGTGAATACAGTTTCCGAGTTGTCTCCGAGTCAAACCGGCAATGCAGGTTTCCCAACTCTCGGATGATGGCGGGCTACTCACAGTTTGGTGAATACGGCCCTAAGTGAAATAGTTAGCAAAAAATTTCATTTTTAAAAAAAGATGACTTGCACCACTTTACCTGCTGTGTTGGCGTCGGTTTTCAAGCGAAAAAAATCTTTACTTTGGAGGACCCACCATGAGTTGAAAAATAGTTAAATAACAATCTCATTGTTGACAAATTCGTTCAAATTCGTGAAATGAACAGGTACAATTTTACCTAAAATGATTGGTGCTGCTTTATGAAATTAGTGATAATTTAGTCTTTTGGGGGGTCATCCACTCATTACATTACGCTTCTAGAGAAGGAATTTTAAAAGTGTATAAGAGAATGAAAAAATAATGGTGTAGGTTACTATGGTGTGATAACTTTCTCTAGAAACAGCCGAACATGCTTTACAGGAAAATTCTAGCTAAATTAGTATTTCAGGAGTCAACTGTGTCTACTGAATGACTTGACATAAATTAACGTCAGTTGAAAAGTAATTACATTTTCCTCACTTTGGAGCCATCCCCTTATTGCTTGGCGACAAATGCAGAAATTTTCAAATTGATACATCTCTGGAAACTATTCCACATAGAGACACAGGATTTGTTTTATTAATTTTCTTAGGCGAAGGGCAACATTCTAAATATAAAGGGTAGAAAAGGAGGGACCCTATAAAAATTAAATTTCATATTTTAATATGTATACAATCCCCAGTAAAAAAACTGCTGTATCTGAAAGCTACTCTTAATTTGACTAACTTTTCTAATTGGAAGCATGTTTCGATCACGCACAGTTTAAAAAAAATCGCCTTAACATCCACCTTGAATCATCTAGATTTAGATGTTGATTTTAAATACCAATGACAAGGGGTTTCAGTTGCACCAATGAAAGTTAGTTGGTCATTTGCCTATTGAAGTAGAGTCTAAGACAAAGATCACTATATTAATTTTAACCAAGTTATAAAACTACAGATCAAACGTGTCACTGTTTCCTAAGAAAAATTCAGCAGTCCACCACTTTGATGGCATCCTATATACAGAGAGTCTGTTTAGTAATGCATACTCTTCAACAAAAAGCTGGTTATTTCTGTTGGCTGCAGTGATCGCGATAACGCCTCTAGATGTGTATTTCACGCTTTAGAAATTCAGAATATGCCTTAAAAATTTTGGAATGTGTATTTTTACGCATTGCTTTTCCATATAAAATTGGGTATATTTTGATAAATAATTATTGCTGATTTTAAATTTAAAAAATCCAATTATTGCACTATTTTTTGTTGAAGTGACATTTATGTACCTAGTTATCTATGTGTCAAATGCAATTTAATTATGTATTTGAATATTTAGCATAATTGTTTGTTGCTTTAATGACTCCTTTGGAAAAGAAAATGCTCTCTCCAAAAAGGTTAAGGAGTATTTTTACTCCTATGAAAAATCCTAGATCGATCACTGGTTGGCTGTTTCTCCTCTAATTGGGGTGACCGCAGTGTGACCGTTGTAGTGAGTGACAACTGGGTCAGATAGACAAAATTTTGGTCCGACACCACTTCTATCAGACTGTCATCGTTCTAGAAAAACACATTCATTAAAAGTTACAGTTGAAGTATGAAGTACAAGAGGAACTCTACATGTGCATGAGTGTATATGTGTAGTGTATATGTTGTGAAAGTTCTCAAACGATTTTATCATGAAAATATGCAATTTGAAAACCAACCCTATTCTAAAAAGATTGTTATATTTATAAATCAGTTTATCAATCTAAGAGTATTTTCTTACAGTTAAATTAATAAAATATGAAGTAATACTATTTTCTGCTATAGTGTAGGACAGTGGCGTAGCCACAAATTTTTCAAAGAGGGGGGGGGGGGGTTACGACTACTGCATCCCATGTAAATGCATATTAAGAATATACATTTTGTATGGCAAAAAGTTCTTATGGGCAGGCTATGACCCCCTATCCCCTCCCTTGCTACGCCACTGGTGTAGGACAATTTAATGCTTTCACTTCAAAAGTTTTAAATTTTTTTTTTTTTTTTTTTTTTTTTGGAGAATCAGTGATCCATTTTTGCTACTATGTACTTAGAGTCGTAAATGGCCAAGCACTAGGCCAAAGTGCTAAGTATATCGATACATCGCAGCATTTCCTCAAAATAATTTCAGACCCACTTACACAGCCTCAAATACTTTTCTAACATTAATTCAGGAGATTTCTATTTAAAAATGAGAAAATATTAAATTTTTTAATGAAGATAAGTCTGCTTCAAAATGCAATAGCAGCTCTAAAGCATAGTTACTTCTCACTTCCAGTATCAGATAGCGGCCTGCTTCAGTGGTGGGGTCCAGAAAAAGGTGTAATTAAAATCGGGATACTTTAATACATTTAGAGAAACCTATTCCCCCCTCCCAACCCCCATGCACACACTGTACGTATTTAAAATTTTTCAAATGGCAATTTATTATCAAAATTACTAACGGTTGCTATTGTTACATAATTTTGTTAACACTGAAAATATACAATCCTGCAAATAAAATGATTTCTTCCTGAGTGGAAAATTTCTCCACCAGCTAGTGATTGGTGAAATTTCTCCCTACAGTCATGTAGATCACCATGCTGGAGCCCGAAGATCTGGGCCCCCAAAGACTGACAAATAAATTGTTTTAAAGCTAAATTAATGCCGTGTCAATATGGCTTTTGAGCTCAATATTAAAAACCTTAACTCTGTAAACAGAGAAAAGACACCAAGTCCTGGGCAAACATGCCCACGGCCTGTGCATGGTTTAGATGGGGAGAAATTTAACTATCGCTTTTTAAGCACTTTTTTTAACAGATAGTATTAAAATAGCGTAAAATGCTTGTATTTTTTCAATAAAGGTAAATTATTAAAAGAATTATTACATAATAATAGGAAGATGCTTTGATTTAGATGGTGGATACTCTGTGGGGCCAGATAATGAGCCGCCACTGCTCACTTCATTAACAAAATTAAAAATGCATATGTTTCATAACAAATGTGGAAAAAATAATTCTAATGAACATGAAGATACCAACAAACCACTGAAAGACACCTCGCATTTTATTTTCATAATAAAAATCATGTTCAATGGCAACAGGCTTGAATCTCATGAAATATGTATGAAAATACTCATTTAAAATCAAGTCCATTATATTTCTAATAAGCTTTAAGATCACATCCTCGTCTATAATCCCACACCCTACTTTAAGTAAGTCTGTTTAGCCACTGCTTATTCTAGGCTGCTCCTTTGGAAAATTGTGCAATTTTTGAAGAGCTGTTAAAAGAATTTGACTGCACCAGCCTTAAAAAAAATTTAGAATGTCTCTTTACAAGTTGTACTGTGAACTGTTACAAACAATGAATTCTAGAAATTCAGGAAATTTTAAAAATGTGTAATTTTGCCATATTTAACTAAGTAGGTAACACTTTGCACCATCTTCGAAAGCAATTTTTCTTGCTTATGATTTTTTTTCTTTTTAGTACTAATAGTAAAGTTGTATGACACATACAGCTTTACTATTAGTACTAGTCCATAATGCATTGGGTGAAAAAGCATGACTAATTTTTCGAGTGTTTAACATTGTTGGTTTGTTAAAGGCCTAGGGCGATGACCATTTCTCAAAAGGGACAACCTGAATAGATTCTTTCCGTTAACCCTTTGTGGTCTCATTGAATTTACAGTTGGTGAGATGTGACGGGATTATGGTTGGAAATAATTTTTAATAAACAAACAGCAATACATAATGTGCAAGATTTATAAGGGGAAAAAATCTAATGGATAAAAGAGCCACCCCAGATTGTTGGATAATTAGTGCAATATACAATGAATGCTTTAGTGGGGGTCATTCCATGTCAAATCAACATACTGATTCAGACTGGATGTCTCTGATTTTCATGATTTTTGATATTCAGTAATATATCATTGAGTTATGAAAAAAATACCAAATTTGAGTTCTGTAGCACAATTATTTTTGAAGTTATTAATTTTTAAAGATTTCAATTTTTATGAAAAAAATCATTTTGGCACCTTCAGATGCCTATAGGCTGGCAACCAGTTATGGTATAAAGCTGAGAGTGGTCTCATTTTAAAGCTGTTGAATGGGGCTTTAATATGATATGCCACAAAATAGAGGCTACCATTTAAAAAATTGAAAATTTTAATTTTAAAATTTAAATTTCTCAAAAATTGACTATTTTAAAAATTCCAAAATGTTATCAAATATAGTTTGTAATGTCTTAATGCATACCGCAAAATTCTATCGTGGGATCTGGGATCTCAATGGGATCAGGAGATACTGGGCTTCATACCAGTATCTGAAGACCGTCTATTCTGAAGACCAGTATCTCCTGATCCCATTGAGATCCCATGATAGAATTTTGCGGTATGTATTAAGACATTACAAACTATTTGATAAAATTTTTAAATTGTCACTTTGAGAAATTTAAATTTTAAAATTTTCAATTTATTAAAATTGTAACAACCATCTTGTGGCATATCATATTAAAGCCCCATTCAACAGCTTTAAAATGAGACAACTCTCTCAGCTTTATACCATCACTGGTTGCCAGCCTATAGGCATCTGAAGGTGCCAAAATACGATTTTTCATAAAAATTGAAATCTTTAAAAATTAATAACTTCAAAAATAATTGTGCTACAGAACTCAAATTTGGTATTTTTTCATAACTCAATGATATATTAATACCAAAAATCATGAAAATCTGAGACATCAATTCGGGAAAATCTCCCAAAATTGTGTTGATTTGACATGGAATGACCCAGTGCAATACAATAAGTATACAATAATTAGTGCAATATACAATGCAGGCTTAGTTTTGCCTCCTAGCTTGGACCAGGGGTAGATGCAGGAAGTTTCTCCAGGGTCCCATTTTTGTGGAAACTACTTACTACTGTTGTGAATCAGTACTTCGTGAATTTCCATACTCATTTTTAATAAAAGTCATTCTTTTTTGTTAAAATAATTGATAAAACAAGATTAAAAAGTAGGGTAAAATGCCAATGAAGGGACCGTTTTAATCTATTAAAATTTTGTGAAGGGGGTCACAAAACAGACCCAATTATCTGTATCAACCGCTGCTTGGATGTAATTTTTATCTGTCCCTTCATTAGGGACATTAGCTCACCTATGGGAGCCCCCATAAATGACAAGACACTTCCAGCCTTTCTAGTCATAAATTCCCATAGACGTAAGTGCCAAGCATTGAGGAAGGGAGAAAAAATAGAGAAGCACAGAATTAGTTTGTGAACATGCACTTAAGGGATTTATGTTCTTTCATAAGAAATGTAAACTGATAACTTCTTAACCCTTTATTCCCCCCGACAGTACTTTAAAGTACCACAAACTTCGAATGCCCCCCTACAAAATATTTTATTCACTTTCTGCTGACAGTACTTAAATGCACCAATGTCAATTACTTCACTTTCTCATTGTTAGATGGTATGAGTAGTTTTAATAAACGGAAACGGTTTTAGAGGGTTATTTTCCTGCCCATGAGCGTTAGTATAACAACCATATTGTGAGTGAAAAGTAGTATCCAGTTTACATCAAATTCCTTTGGCAAATTTTCTGTTTGTGCAAAGGGACAGGTTCTTCCGATATTTTTCCTCTTATTATAGTTCTAAAAGACATGCTATTTAATATTTAAGATGTTAAAACCTTTTTGTTCTATTAGATAAAGTATGATAAAATTAATTTATAAAAGACAAACAACTTCAAAGGATTAAAAAATTTTGTCAGTTTTCCCTTTCCTTTTAAAGTTAACAGCATTCTGCAGTGGAAAAATAATCCATGCCGTAAATACATGACCAAAGGGTGCCTACTACGGGTGCCCGAACCATATAATTATACTGTTCGGGGTCATTTTTTAATGCCCAAGGCCGAGGATTTCCAATCCAAGCCTGCTCGAGCCCGAAATTTCATCTAATAGATCAATAAAAGTCAATGACTTCATAGACAGAGTATTCTAAATTTTGCTGTTTGTGCAAATTAAAGACAAATATAATAGCAAACACTTCATGCACTTTCTAATTCTTTCAAGTTTATCAAATAATTCCCCCCCCCCATGAGTCCCATTTTAAAATCTGTTTACAAGGAGAATGTTCAACAAAGGAGAAATTTTTCACGGGCACTAGCCTGAACACAATCGTGAACAAAAGAGCCCAAGCTCAGTTTGGGCCTGGGCTCTGACTAAGCCCATCTCAACTCTAGTACCTACAGTAAAAGGTTTGAATTGAGCTCGCATTAGCTTAGGGATTAAAATTTATATGAACAGAATTACAAATACAAATTCAACTTTTCATTACTTGAGCATCTAAAATACATTTCAATTAAGTATTATTACAAAATTATCAACCTGTTATTGTCAGTAGCAAGTACTGATGATTGCTGATGAACTATGAAAACTTAAGTTACAAATTATATATATGTTTAAAGCAGACTTTAAACTAGCCAACTTCTAAAAACTGCTTTCCCTTCCCCTTGGCCTGTAGATTTTTGCGATGAGGATATTGACAGGACAAAAGCTAATTCGGTTCCAAATATCAGTTTAAGAGGTATACAGCAGTGAAACTTTTATATTTTAGTGAAAATGGCTTATTTCTTTACATTCCAAGAACTTCAGTTGAATTTTGCAGGGAAAAAAAAAGGGACAACAGCTTAAAACCCGATTTTAAGCAGAGCCACATTACACTTAATGTTACTTTTCAAAAACGTGTTCGGCCACTGTGTGTTTTACTGATCAGCCATGATGGACATTAGTGATGAAGATCACCGAGTTTTTTCTTTTGCTTTCGATCGTTTAAGATATTCAACACCTGAAGTTTTCTTTTACATTGTACAAAAAACATGAATGAATAAAACTAAAAGTACAAAGAAATGTAATTGCCAAAAGCCATTGATTTTGCTATCTGAAGCACAAACCAAAAAAGGTCCGTTCGTTGGAGGATTCAAAAACTGACGGCAGATTCCCCCTCCCCCCTTTCCACACGAATTATTGACGAATGTGGAGGCACTGCAATTTTGCAAATCAAGTTCTTTAATAATTAATGTAAAATAAACATTGAATTTTGCAGCAAGGCGTGCAATATCATATAAACAATATGTGCTAAAACCAAAGGTAACTTAAAAAACATCACGTTCAGAGGTTTGATTTGCAAATTCCTTTTTGGCGCTCTCTTCTCGTTTAGTGCCCAGGGCACTTGCCCTGCCTGCACCCCCTTTGCTAAGTCCCTGCAGAATATACTGGCAGAGCCGACTTAAGGCATGTGCGACGGGTGCGGTCGCATACATGAGATTTAGAGAAGCGCACCGAAATTTGAAAAACTGTAAAGATATAAACATGGGAAAATCTTATATTCTATTAAAATTTAATGCAAAAAGAAGGGAGGGAAAACAGGCTCATTTTTTAATAGGCTTAGGCTCACAGCAAATAATGTATCAACTCAAATGAATTTGGTTACAGAAAAGAAGGTACACTCAGCCATATCAATTTTGAGTGGGGGGGGGGGGGGGGAGAGTGAAATCTGATAATTATGAGACATCTTATTTATGGACTGTTATTGAGGTGATGCTTTGTCTAATTTTGCATTATCCGTCAGTTGAGAATAATTATGAAAACTTAAGGCCACATTCTTTTTTCTAATTAAATTGATTTTTTAAATTACTATGTTCCCAGTATCTGCTTTATAAGAAAATACACTACTGGCCAAAAGTATTGTAAGTTTCAGAAATCTAACCCTTTTCAAGATTAAGCCTGCCTCTTCCCCATCAAAATTAAAAAAATATAATTGATATTCTTTAATGTCAACATGTTTAATTATTTCAAAGACAAGATAGCATTAAGTTAAAGAACAAAAATTAATATTTAATTTATTGAAAAAAATAGCATAAATATATATAGGTTATTATAGAAATCATAATCCATTTTGGCTCACCAGAATAAAATTAAATAAAGAATCAATTTCAAGTTATTCTGCAAAAAGAGGATAATAAATGCAATGGAACTAAAGATCATTTATGTTGCCGAGCAGCCTTGACTTGGATCACAACAGTCACTCTTTTAGATATGGAATCTACAATGTTTTAGAAAACTTCCTTTGGTGTTTCAGGGTGTCAACTTAAATTATGGGTTCCTGAATCTCATTTTGTTTTTGGGTGGTTTTCAGATGCATTCTTTCCAATTATACTACATAAATTCTCAAAAATATTTAAATCTGGCAAATTTCCTGCCCATTTTTTCTGGGATTATTCTTCAAATAATGATTAGATTTCTCAAATTTGCAATACTTTTGGCCAGTAGTGTACTTTAATGTCACTTGAGAACATCTGCTTTCGAGTCTTCTCAATAACATTAGAAAATATTGAAAAAAGACCCAGAAAATCAGCAAAAAAATCCTTAACTCATTTCACTTTAAGAATTGAAAAGTCAGTGTAACCCTGTTCTAAACCACCCCCCCCCCTCCTCCTCCCCTTCCTAAAAAACAAATTGCGAACTTTTATTTAAAGAGGATACATTTTTTCAAGAACCCCGTTTGAAAAGTCTGCACCTGTCTCAAGGTACTAGCTTCACTACAGCATAATGAATGCCTTCAGTTTTAGGGTTTGCATGACTCAACTCGCATACAGTTTCACAATTCAAGACGACAGAAAATCAAGATAAAAGTAATTAGCCCTTTGATAATGCACTGCTTCCTCCAGTCTATTGATCAGTGACTTTTGACTGTGTAAACGACTATTTCAATGCATGAACCATAGTCCTCAAGACCTTAAGGCACGGTTCGAGCCCAGCTTTGCTGAGCCTGCCTTAACTTTAACACACTTTAATCACCTGATCGAGTGTCAACCAAGTGAAAAGGCAGTAGAGGATCTATGGATAGGCATATTTTTTCCTCTAGTCCCAAAAGCATCCAATTTTTCATGAAGAAAGAGTAGCAGACGTAGGGAGGGAAAATATTCTGCCAAGGCAGTAAACACAACTCTAAGACAATGTAATGAGATCAACTGGAAAAGAATCTTTTTAAAATACAATAAGAAAACACTTTTTGAAAGAAATTAAAAAATAAAGCTGACACTTACCTTGAAATGAATTGGCATACAACCCAGGGAATAATAAGGCCAGAAACTGTAGCATCTTGTATACTTAATCCTAAAACAGTGTAGTAAAAAAAAAATAAAAATAAAAATAAAAAAAAACCTTGAAAATTTCAAATCAATATAAATTTATGTATGCGCTTTGATCAACAAAAATAACCTTACTACAAAAATAATCATTATAAAATTAGAGCTACAAAGAATTAGACAACCGTTTTGTCTTCAACATTTTTTTTGGTTCTATTTTGGTATTTGAAGGTAAAAATATTTCAAGAAATATCAAGTCAAATAAAGTAACATTCCATAAATTCTCTAATTTATGCATTACTGAAATAAAAGCGGATGCTTTGAAACCAACTATAATATTTTAATAAATTCTTAACTTCTACTCCTCTATTAATGTAAATATCCCTTTATTAGTTAAAAAATTCTTATTTAAAATAATGACAATAACTCAAGTACTGTACCATCAAAAGTACTTTCATTAACTGAATACAATCATTTTGAAGTATCTATTGATAAAACAATAAATGGAGCATGAAGAAAGAAAAAATTTATCACATACTAAGTGTAAGTTAATATACTTTTTACGGTTTTTTCTCACCTTTCTCCCTCCCCCTCTCTCCACTGTTCTTGCAAAAATATTTCCCCCCCCCAGTCGAACTGCTGAATTCTGATTTCCATGATTAATTATTTTGATGAATGAACTAAAAATTTGAAAATGAATTCACTATATACGGAAAACGCCATGAACCAAACTGCAAATATAATGATTTTATAACTGTATCTAAGCTAGGACAGCAACCGGAGGGGGGGGGGGTGTAACACGCGGCGCATGAGCCCCTCCCCAAATTAAATTGAGTGGGGGCCAAACATAAAGGGAGAAATTGCTAAAATGGTAATTTATTACTAAATGTTATGGGTGACAATTATTAGGCGGTTAAAAAAAAAACTAACAATAAAAAAAAATAATGAGAACAATAAAATACGTTTGAAACATTACAGGAATGTAGCTAGGGGATAGGCCGTGGTGGGGCAACCCCCTCCCGAATTTTTTTATTTCCTCTCCCCCCCCCCCCCAGATACGTTCCCGAAACATTATTTTCATTGCATGTATTTAAAAGTGACGAACAAAAATGCATTGCCAAAATTTATTTTTTAGCGGAGAAGCAAGAATATATTTAGTGTGGAGGTCCAGGGGGCCGGACCCCCCCCCCTCCCCCAAAATGTTTTTTTGGACACGTGCCTGCAAAGAAGATATAAACGAGCAAAGTAAAATTACTCTTTACTTTGTGCGTGTGGAGGATGCCTTGTTAAATTATCAAAAAAGTGCTTTTAACCAGAGCCTGATTATGACACGGGCATGCGGGGCAATAGCCCGGGGGCCCGAAAAAATAGGGCCCCCCAAATCTCCCGATTGATTGTTATCATGATGTATTACATATTCATATAAACTGCAATAATAATTTTTTTTGCAACTCAATTTCCTTTGTAATATCTATAGCATCATTTTTAACCATAAATGGACTTAGATTTATTTTCTGTTCTAATCGAATGGTCTTTAAGACTCATGGATGAATAAACAAGAAGTTAAGTTTTTGAAAACGTAGGGTATGGCCCTATATAGTCTTATCACAAAATAGCCATTCGTTAACATTTTTTATTTCATGAAGGAAAGAAAATTTTGAACTTTTTGGTGTATTCAGAAAATTTTTTGGCGTGAGAAACTTGGCTTCCGTGCCTGGTAATGGCCATTCCCGTAATGAGCGCAATCATGCGCTCATAATACAAACGGACTAAAAGATATTAAAATCACTTAGATACATAGTCTTGTTGTAATGAAGTATAAAGAAATAGGTCATTTTTAATTCAATTTTACTATTCTTTAAAAATGTTTTATTTTTATGTCGGGAAAAGGCAACAGCCAACAAAAATAAGTTAAAATGCATGCGATAGTATAGGGGCCCCAAAATAACCTCTTGCCCCAGAGCCCTGTCCACCTATGATCAGGCTCTGCTTTTAACAATTATATTTATGTAAAATAACTGCAATTCAAAAATAATTTTATATTCATTAGCTATAAACAACAAGATAATCCTAAAGTCGCCATGGGAAAAAAATATTAATATTCAAAAAATGTATACTTTTAACTGAGGGAAGTATCTAATCACTTCGACAAAAAAATAATCCAGAGATTCATATATTAAAAATAGGTAATTTAAAATAAACGTTTACACGTCCCTTTTATTATAAGTTTTATTTTTACTTTCCGAACATGTACCATGTAAGGAAAGTATTGTAATCATGAAAAAATTCGAATTCGAGATTTTGGTGTATTTACACGTTTTGAGGTCTTCTGAATTCATTTATGCTATTTTTACAAGATGTATGTGTGTATGTGAGTGAACACAATAGCTCCTGAATGGGGCATTCGATTGAGCTCAAATTGGGTATATATGTTATAAAACACCGTCAGAGCCTGATTATGACCAACAGGGGCCCCGGGCATTGATGAATTTGGGGGCCCCTATCTATGAAATTTGTTTTATTTTTCATAAAATTTTGATATAAAAAAGACTATTTCAGAACAACATTTGATATTGGGGGCCCTGGGCAAAGTCCCGATTTGCCCATGCGATAATAAGGCTCTGAACACCGTCGCAAGACCGGTATTGATTTTGGTGTGTGTAGGACTTATTGTTTTTCTACAGGGCTACGACAAAGATTTCTTTTACATTACGGCCTATGGGACGAAATTCTTGAAATTACGCTAGCGTTTAAACGGTGCATTCGATTGAGCTTCAATTTGGTATATATATTTGAATTATTCATCGATTAAAATTTATTTAAATGCTTGATAATGATCTTAATCGTAAGTGTTCGGAAAGTGGAGTGGAGTCACTCCAGATTTTTTATTTTACGTAACAGTGTTTAGTGAAAAGGACAGAACAAGAAAATTACGCTAAAAGAAGTTGTCGCACATGATGGTATATTTATAAACGATAGTAATATTACTCCTTTAGATAATTCATTTTAAACAACTACAGAATTGCATAAAAATTCATAAATTATTAGTTCAGTATTCAATACATTTTAATTACCTACCTAAATAAATGCGCAAATTCAGGTCCTTATAATTGCATGGGCACCTGGGGCCAGTGGCGTAGCACCTAAGGAGCACCCAAGTATATATAAAACCTTCTCCATTGCATTATGGCGAAGAGGAGAGGGAGAAAATTTTCAGCTGTCCCCGGACGCTAAGAACCCTAGCTACGGCTCTGCCTGGGGCCCGTGCCCTCGGCACACATGCAGAAATAAGCCGAAAAATTTAGTTTAAAAAGCTATATATAGAGCAAAAAAAAAAAAAAAATTGGGCGTGCAGTATACAGGGGCACAAAATTTGAAAAGGGCCCTGGGCACAAAAATGTTACAGCTAGGCCCTGCACAAATTTTAATAAAATGTATCAAGACGTGAACGCATCTAAGAAATGTTTCTTTTCGTGTTATAGCAAGCTTACACGAGAGGGGACTAGAGGAGTTCGCGCTCATTTTTTGAAGCCCGAGCCCGAGGACTTAATCTGAGCAATATTATTTTATGTCGGAGCCCGAGCCCGAAATTTCAGCTAAAGATAAATAAAATCCAATTACTTCATTGAATAGAATGATAAATTTTGCCGTTTGTGTAAATTAAAGACAAATTCAGTTGCAAACTTTTAATGCACTTTCTAATTCTTTATATCCCTTTTTATCAAATAATAACAATGTTTCAATTTCTATTAAAAATTCCGTTGAGTAGTCACACCAGGGTTAAACATTCGTATGCACTTAAGACATATTAGATACAGAAAAATACAAGTTGCAAATCTCATAGAGTGACATTAAAAAATGTTATATTGAAAACACGTCCAGAAAAGAGATTTTGTGTAATAAATTTAAGAAATTTGCATAAAAGAATTTAGTTGATAGAAACAAAATTACTTAAAAAAATATTTTATGATACGATGCGAATATATACAATGCGAGCAATTAACTAAGAAAGACCAGTCAATAATGAGGCCAAAATTTTGAATGAACAGCATTTTAACACACACACGCAAATGAAATAGCACAACACACCATACCATTTAGTAAATTATGTGAAAAAGCTAGCTTTCTACTCATCCATTAATTTGTTGCAAGTCCTAACATCCTATCAGTACGTTTATTTTACCGATGAATCGCGTTTTAAAATCTGTTTCAAGGAGTATGCTCAATAAAGGAGATATTTTTCACGAGCCCGAGCGCAATTGAGAATTACAGGGCCGGAGCCCGGTTCGGGCTCGGACTGAGCCGTCACATCTTTAGAGGGTACCCATCTCATGATTTCGGCCCGAGACTGAACGGTAGTGAAGCGTAAGCCATTGCGGCAAAGTTAAATAAATATGTTGAAACTGGAAGAGAAAAATGATTCTTCATCGAAAACAACACCATGAAGGGCCATGGATATCGAAACATGAAACTAAGCAATTCCTGCAAGACAAAGGGATGCCCACTTTCATGTTATCTGACTAACTGCATATGTCACACAATACAATAAACAGTAATTTGAATACAAAGTAAAGTAGTTTAAATTCATTTACTTACCTTCAAGCGTTGATTTCGTCTTGCGTATCCAAATCAGAAGTATGGGCACCGGGCACAATCGCTTCCTTACTCTCTGTCGTCAATGCAGACCTGGTTGTCCCTCGAAGAGAACATTTTGGACAAAGCACGGATGTCCTGCTAAACCACGTGACTAGACGTTGGAGAGACATACAGAACAGTTGATCATCCAATACGAAGCCGCGCAGCGCCGCAGAGGGAATAATGTCAATCCTTCCAGGTCTCAAAGCGGCGTACCAGATTTGGCGAAATTGTCTTTTCTAGTTTGGCCATGCATTTTCGCCAGCACAAATAGCTGATTTTACTAGTTAGTTTGTAAAAATGCTAATCTTTTGTACAAATACAAATGTATGCAGATTAAAGAAGAAATTTGCTTAAAAAGAATATTAAAGGGTAAAATACAGAAATTTCATTAGTAGACAGTAGAAGTTTAATTAGGAGAGTGCAAAATAAAAATACTTTTAATAAATTTTAATATAAATAACTAGTATTTAAAAATATTTCTAAAAGTATGAATAAGTAAACTACACTTAGGAATACACAATAAGTAAATTAAAACGAAACAAGTTATGTTATGTCATACAGATATTGCTATTTTCGCAACGGATGTAGATTATTGGACGGATCGGCAAACACACACACACACAAAAAAAAAAAAAAAAAAAAAAAGTTAAGGATGATTGAATACGCTAGATCGGCACAGTAAACAAAACAGCACAAAAAGTTATATGCTTATCTCAGACTTTCGATGTAAACAAAACGCTAACGGTCATATGTGGCCGCCAGAAACTCACAGCGTAAATCTCGCCAAGGAAATTGGCGCATTTCTATAGCCATCACGTTAGCCTACATTAGCCCTGGAAGGATCTGTGAGTTCATCTCCTCTGCGGTTCCCTATTGGCTCTGATCAAGATGATCCTTATGTCTTTCCAATGTCTAGTACCACGTGAAAGAAATACCTCTGGCATGGCAGCTGCTAATTTCCTGAATAATCTAGTTACGTCAGAGACTTAATAGTTGTTCAATATCCTAAACTGTTAGGATTTATGAAACTGAAACAATTAACAAATGCTATTTGGATTTTGATTTGCTAAAGTTTGGCACTTAGCTTTGATTTAGAGATATTTAAAACTTCTAATTTATTTATTTTTCCCCCGGTCGATAGTTTACAACTTACAAGTACACTAAAATGCGGGTGGGAAGGAAGACTTACTTTTGTGCGGGACTGACGCAGATGCGAAATGCGCTTGCTGAATGCAACAGGCGCTGATTATTGGGTGCACGTGTACTGGGCACACGTGCAGCCCATACTAAAGAAACTTGGGGAGTGGATTAGGTATGCGGCATGCTTTCCAGAAAACATTCAATAGTTTCAGCAGATGATATTTCCTCCAATAGCTTTACACTGCCCAGGGTGTCCGACTGTCTACGGCGGGCCCTCCCTTCTGAGCGCGGGCCCCAAACAGAAAAAAGAAAGAACATTTAAAAAAGAGTGCTATACTGATAGCACTTGAATGAAGTTTGACACATACAAAATTTTTTGCAGCTGCCCAGAAGGCTTCAAAACACTTCATTTTAAATGTAGTTCTCAAAATTTTTTTGAGTGAGGGTTCCCGAATGAACAAGGGATTCATTAGTATGAATGACATGACGCATATTAATGAATAGATCAATATTTTATGAATGCATTCATTATCAATCATAATTAATTAATAATAACACCATATCCCAAAAGTTAACACATTCTATTATTTATCGGTTGCACAATAACCCGGGCCCCTCCCTCCCAGTCCGGGCCTGGCTTTACATTTTTAATACAGAAAATAGAAACAAAAATCTTACGAAAGATGAATTGATATTTTTTTTTGTGATTTAAATGAATAATTACTGTAAAATCACGTATTTTCGAGAGCTCGTTGTCATCGCAAAAATTTAAGGATCGCGAAATACTTTTTTTTTTCACTTCAAATGGTGATAAAAAATCAGATTTTTTTCAATTATTAAAATTTGATAATTTACTTCACAGTGAGATACTCTTTCGTGACAACGTTCTTTCTTACGATAATACAACTAATAGAACGTAGCTCATTCACTCACAATATTTAAACCAGCTTCATGGCCTTATATCGCATGGGCAAATCGGGATTTTTCCCAGGGCCCCCAATTTCAAATGTTGTTCTGAAATATTCTGTTTTATATCAAAATTTTACTAAAAATAAAACAAATTTCATAGATGGGAGGCCCCTGTTGGCAGAAATTCTGTTTTGGGAGGGGCTAAATTTTGAAAAAAGCTTATTTCACCCAAACAAAATGTACATTAAAGTAAAATTTTAGTCTAAACCAGTGTAAAATCTTTTGGGAGGGGCTAAGTGATTAAAAGAGATCACTTTACATATTCAAAGTGCATAATGAAGCAGAATGTTACCCTTCAGCAATCTCTTTGGGGGGGGGGCTAAAGCCCCTTAGCCCCACCCCTGATTCCGCTACTGCCTGTTGGTCATAATCAGGCCCTGGATGGGGGCCCCAAATTCATCAATGCCCGGGACCCAGTTGATCATAATCAGGCTCTGACCAGCTTCTTTGAAGGCATTCAAAATGGGGAAGTGCAGGGGACGAACTTTTCGGACAAAACTGCAGGGCCTGATTTCCGGGAGTGCATTCGGGGCAAGCGCCCCCGCCCTCTACAAAGAGAGATCCCCAAATTGTTCTTTAATTTTAAAAAAGTTTTCGAAAGAGGGGGGGGGGCAATGAAGATTTTGCCCAGGGCTCCGAACTCGGCCAATCGGCCACACAAAAGGAAGTTTCTTAAAATGTCTTATGCAGGGTTCTATATTTAAAGTAGTTGAGGGATTTTTTTTTCAACTTTCGGTCCTGTTCATACAAAATCCGCGAAATTTTAACCCTTTAACGCGCAGTGTTCCCGCTCTGGGAACACCGAACTCTGACGTCTTGACTGTTGTCAGTCACGAAGAATAGATTAGATTTCTATAAAAAGAGTTGCGGGTGACCTAACTCCACGAGAATCCTTTACTTTTTAGCGCGTCATTTCCCGTCAAAAAATTGTCACGATTATTTTTTACAGCACTGACATCTGCTGAGAAATGGAAGAATGCGAGAACAGCTGGATAGAATGACCAATGCTGAAAAAAGGGCAGCCGTTGCCATCGCTCGACTTAACTACCAGCAAGAGGGCGGACAATCGAAACGTTCATCGCGTGCCACAGATCGAGAGACCCATTTTTGACGACAGCTGGCTGTGCCCGCACACAGCCAGCTGCGTCAAAAAAGGGTCTCTCGATCTGTGGCACGCGATGAACGTTTCGATCGTCCGCCCTCTTGCGGTTCGTTAAGTCGAGCGATGGCAGCGGCTGCCCTTTTTTCAGCATTGGGAAAGGGTTAAGCTAGCGAAAATAAGCGATTTTACAGTATCCTGGACGACTGGGGCCGTCATCCAGTGGCGGCTCGTGGGATACAGCAAGTACAGCCGGGCTGCACTTGAAATTATCAGCACATACTTTAAAATAATTTATCCTACTAACTTTCTTAAATTCAGATTAGAATTATGGAATTCCTATCGTAAATTTTTAAAAAAATCTCAAAAAAAAAACCTATTGTAGTAACGGCCGGATCTCTCATTCAGAAAAAAAACCCCTTTAATCTTCCCGCAATTCAACTGCGAAAGTCGTTGGTACAGCCCGTGTAGTTATCATTTTGCCGAAAAGACCTTTTGACCCTACTTTTTGACAGTCCCCACTCCGATCTCCTCCGGAGTGAGGGATCCTGTAAAAATTACTTCTCTGTTATCAGTCTTTCGAAAAATCTGAATAAACGAGTCCCGTCCGAAGCAGAACACCCTCCAATCTATGCCACCCTCGAAAAACTCCTCCCCGGAAGCTCGTGTCGGTGATTGAAAGTTTATGACCCCTGCACGTGTTGGGGAAATCTTGACCTGTGACCTCCAGCTACATGGTTAGAGCCAGGGCTATAGAATTACAAGGGCTGGGTCATCCGTTTGAGGGATAGCTTGCCGCTTTGAAGCAACTGACCACCCCACGAAGGATGCTCGTGACGTCACCTGGTTCCCTCCGGATGGGAGATAAGAGAAAAAGAACTTTCTACTGCATTTACAAAACGCGTCTTTTCTTTTTTGCGTATTATTGATTCACCAATAATTAATTTCTTAATTTTACCAGCATTAAATGCACTTTTAGAAATGCCATCTTGTGCTGTTGCGACTTGTAATATGTATCGTAATACAGAAAAGATAGTTTTATTTCATCGGTTTCCACAAAACTTGGAATTGCAAAATGAATGGGTCCGCAGATGTAAAAGAAAAGGCAAGGTTAACCCCAAAAATGCTGGAATGCGCAGCGAACACTTCGAAGAAAGCCATTATATTGATGACTTACAAAACAAACTTTTAGGTTTGCCTATAAGAAAAATATTAAAAGATACTGCTATTCATACTGTTAATTTACCTTCTTTTAAATTGGAAGAAAAAACAACTTCTAAATCAGAAAGGCAAAAAAAGAGGAACGTTTTGGAAGATGCTTTCAGTAGACTAAGTAATTTAAGTCCTAAGAAAATACGATCAGAAGATACAATAAATGAAGGTGATGTAAACTTGAATGAAGTTCAACGACAGACAGTTGTAATAACTGTGATGCACTGGAAGAATAACTCAGCAGTTTAAAAATTGAGTTAGAGAGTGCAAGAAGGAAAATCTTTGTTCATTTAAAATCATGGCACAGAAATTAAAAAGTACCCTTCTGTATAAAAAAAATAAAACATCTGAAATTGGAAAATTAAAAAGGAAAGTATGCATCCTGGATAAAGAGAGCAGAAAATTAAGGAATCTAAACGATATCTTTTTATTTAATTAAAATATTACAGAAAGTACTTATATAAATTGTTTGGCACCCTTAAAAATTAGTTAATAAAGTAAAACAATAAAATTAACTATTTCACATTAAATCTTTTTAAAAATATCAGCTTTAAGCATTATTGAAATCGATTTTACAGGGGGGGGGAGGAAGTTTAGTTTTAGTGTTTTTATCGGCAATCTTCAATTGGTCTTCCGTTTCAAAAAAATTATCATCTTCAACGCTTTTACTAAGACGGTGAAAAGTTTCTAGTCCTATTACAGCAACCGAAAAACTAAGAATTTCTGCAACCTCTTATTCAGTTTAGTCCATTTCTTAATTTTCCGTAACCTCATGAATTTCATGCACTGTTAGCATTTCACTGGCCAATGCCATAGTTTTTCAGTCCTAAAAATTGATTTTTCAAACAATAATAAGAAAGGGAAAAAAATTAAAAACAAAACAAAACAAAAAACGAACGTCACATGTAAACACGCTCTGAATGTAAACTTAGAAGTGAAAAAAAAAAAAAAACTTTTTAAGCAGGAAAGTGTTTGGAACGAAACTTTTTAAACGGGTTGTTTTAACATTGTAAGAACAGAAAAAAATTGGGAACCGCAAATAAGAACTTTTTAACCGGAATTTTTTTTAAATGGGTTTTACTGTATATTTTTTAACATTTAATATCAGATAAATCTTATTTTCAATTTCCCTCCATGTTTATTTTTTGTATGGTTGTGCTTCTGTTCTTAAGAACGGGTACATTTTGAAGTTTACTGTAAATTGTTTTATTATCTATGTGTACATTCTCTTAAGAAACGTATTTAAGTTCAAGCCAAACTGCCTATCTTTTTCTGGTAGGTATTAAGACACACACACACACACATACATATATATATATAAAGAAAGTTGGTGTATCATGTTTTATTTCGAATGATTATTTTCTTTCTTTTTTTTTTTTAGAAAACAATCCTATATTCATTACTTTATCTCAAAACAGAAAAACTTCAATGTATTTTTGAGAGCCTATGTATATTATATGTTACTAATAGACAGGGATTCACAGAAGCAACTGTTTTAATTTTTCCTAAAAATATATCACCCTAAATCTTCAATGCCATAGATAACATTTCAAGTGAGAAAAATCTAATAAAAGTCATTGAGAAAACATTATCTCCACGACTTCTCCTTCGCACGCGGGAACCGAGCGATGGGGGGCGATATGGGTTAGAGCGGTGAAGTAATAGTTTTCAATCCAGTAACCCTTATTATAATACAAAAAAATAGTGGCGTATATTGGCGCTTATAACGTTTCTAAGTTACGGTATATTTAAAATCTCATTGTTAATGGCGTTATTATTAATTTTTTAAACTGGCAGTTTTTCAGTGAATGTTTTACAATTTAGGGAGGGGGCCGGGACCCCTCGGCACACTCCTTAAGTGCGCCCCTGACTAATTATGGATTAGCTTGTAATATTAAGATTTAAATAAATATCAGAATGCTGAATGATAAATTATAGATGGAATAAATTGGCATTTTTAAGGAGACTTAAATTTTAGAAAATGTTATTAAAAATAACTTTCTGAAGCTTTCATAAATAATTGTTTTAAAAATCTGAGCTTGCCTCCCAAAAAATATAATTTCAAGTTCAAAACACATTTATGTTGATATCAATAACAATAAAAGAAAAAACTGACTAAAATAAAAAGTTATAGATCCCCCCTTTCAATTAAACTTTCAATTTCCCGAAGAAAATTTTTATTTTGTGCTCGACAAAGCTTCGAAATTTTGCGCTTCTACCCCATCAGGGAGCTTAGCTGTAGGTTTTAAACAGACATTTATACGGAAGAAGGGGTAGAGCCGCCTAAAGATCGCCATTTATTATTGTATCAATAGATAATCTACCTTATTTAGAGGATACTAAAATCTTTTTAGGGAAGCACTCCCACTAAAATTAAGCAACTGTCTTATCCCTTCAATGCAGCGCAAAAAAAAGCACCCAACATCCAGTTAAATAATATCCTCACATTCATTACAAAACAAATTTATGTCCATCTAGAATAATAAAAATCTGGAGTGACTCCACTCGACTTTCCGAACACTTGATACCATGCGTTTAAATAAATTTCATTCAAATCAGTCGGATCTAGTGTTCAGGCATTAGAGATGAGTTCGGGCTCATTTTTTGAAGCCCGAGCCCGCCCGAGCCCGAGGACTTTTAATCCGAGCCCGAGCAATATTATTTAAGTCGGAGCCCGAGCCCGAAATTTCCGTTAAAGATTAAAAAAATCCAATGACTTCATTGATAGAATACAATGAATTTTGCCGTTTGTGCAAGTTAAAGACAAATAGAGTTGCAAACTCTCAATGCACTTTCTAATTCTTTATTTATCCATATGTTTATCAACTAATGTCGGATCTCATGACTAACTAATGAATATAAGCCGCCGGCCGTTCTGAAATATCCAAAGAGCTTCACGCACCTTCTAGGCGCCAGTGCCGCTATTTTATTTTTTATAAGTACAGTCAATTCCGATTACAGTGAACCTGGATATAGTGAACCATCGGCTATAGTGAATGCAAACCATTAGTTCCAATTCACACACAGTATCTCTATCCATCATGAAGACACTTGGGTTTTAGTGAATTTCGGATATAGTGGACGAAATTGGATGGTCCCCAGAGGTTCACTATAACCGGAGTTGACTGTACTTTTATTTTCCTCATGAATCACTTTTTAAAATCTGTTTCAAATAGTATGTTCAATAAAGGAGAAATTTTTCACGAGCCCGAGCCCGAACGCAATTGTGAATTACAGAGCCCGAGCCCGGTTCGGGCTCGGGCTGAGCCCGTCTCATCTCTATCAGGCATTAGTGCACTTAATTTGATTGCACATGATTTGAGTGTATAGGCCGGAATGTATAAGAATACTTTTTTGTGTCCATATAAAAAACCGTAAGGCGTACACTCGCTAAAATTTATGCAGTATGTGACCTCATAATATGCGCACCTAATTGGATGTCACTCGAATGAACCATTTAGACACTAGCTCACTTTAAATGATGTGCGTCCTTAAGCCGTCATATATAAGAATTACTTCTTGCGAGTTTGTGAAAGAACTATCAGCTCTACACATACAAAAATCTATACAGATCATGAGACCGTGACGTATAATATACATACCCAATTTGGGCTCAACCGAATGCAGCCTATAGACACTAGCGCTCTTTCAGGAATTCTGTACATGGGCCATAATGTAAAACAACAACGATTTGTTGCCCTGTCAAAAAACTATAAGTCCTATACTCAGCAAAATCTATACATGTTGTGTGACGATGACCTACAATATACATACCCAATTTGAACTTCTTCGAATGCACCATAGAGACTCTAGCTCATTTTAAATGATTTTCGTCCATAGATCGTAATGTATAAGAATTATTTTTTGCAATCACGTGAACAAACTAGTGTTGCAGAAAACTATGATTCTTGTGTTCGTTTTTCTAAAGTGCAATATATGTTGAAAGTTCTATTAAAAAGTCCACTTGTCAAGATGGTACTCGAACTTTATTCCTTCTAGAACTTAGTCGAACAATCAGCTGTACAAAATTCACGGGCACTAACGGCCAGTAACTGCAGTCCGCTGAGTACAGAATCTTTCACAGATGCTGTCATTAACACACAAAATACAACAGTTCCACAAGCTAAAATTCAGTGGAAATACTTGAGGAAAATCATAAACACAGCATTCGCAAACGAGTTTCTCGAATCAAGCAAAATATTGCTTATAACAGCAAAATTCTCAGGCTAATGCAGTGGGCAGAACGCCCTGTTTGACGTCGGTATCGCTCGCAGTCTACCGCAAGACTGACTCGACATATTTATAGGTGTCGCATAAGCCAGGAGAAATTTCTTGAAGATTCCCTTTAAAGCGCGAATTTTGATTACGTCATAGGAATACAGTTGAATCATTAGGCTATTGCGCAATTAAAGCAGGGACACAAACATTACAGGCCCGATTGGTAAAACTGCACCCTATACCCGAAATATCGCCAAAATTTTCGCCAAAAATAAGTCCCCAAAAGTGACGTCAGATTAGTTCTATGCATCACTATTTCTCGAGATTTCTAGAACCCAAAACTCCATATGTCCCGTTCCAATTAACCTGTTTTGGTGCAACAAAAAGCAAAATTTAATTATTTGACGCACAGAATATGAGTTACTAGTTTATCCCTGGAAAAGCGTGTTACCCCAAAAATTCATAACACTATCAACTGTACACTTACCAAAATCTTTGCAAATCATGTGACCCTGCCGTGCCAATAGGCGTAGAGTTATATGGGCCCGTGGGGCTCGAGCCCCCCCAATAAATTGTAAATAGGGGCTGAGCCCACCCAATAATTAACCACTAAATACAGAAAACTGATTTATACTAACAGATTTTGCAATTTAAAGTATGAAATGAAGAAAAGTTCAGATGCGTCTAAAATGCACTATCTCATTGAAAATGTTTTTTTTTCCTCCTTTGGATTTTTTTACTTTGCTTCTATTTTTAACTTATAACATGGTGGGAACATACTAACTTGGATACTTACCTTACATAGGTGTAGAATTCTATGGACCCATAGAGCTCGAGCGCCTCCAGTAATGTACACTTATATGTAGTAAGTCATAGCTGTAAACTACTACGGAATATAATTAACCACTTTTTGTAAACAATATATTTCTTAATTATTTTTTTCAAAATAGTAACCAGCTCGCGCGCGCAGCACAAAAATTTTGCTATATTTTAAGCCGAAAAATCATGTAGAAAAAGTGGTTAATTCTATTCCGTAGTAGTTGGCAGCTATGAGTAAGTTATATGTACCTGAATCAGTGGCGTAGCCAGAAATTTTTCATGAGGAGGGGATTACGACTTCTGCAACTCACACATATGTATACGGGTGTATGATAAGGGAGTGAAGAATATACATTTTTATGGCAAAAAATTCCTCATGGGGGTGGTTATGACCCCCCTAAACCCCCCTTGGCTACGCCACTGACGTGAATATATGTGGTTGTGAGGCCCGGCCCCCCAATAATTTTGAAAACTTTACGCTTATGGCCGTGACCTTTTATAGACATGTCCAATTTGTGCTCAATGGAATACACCGTTTAGAAGCTAGCGCACTTTCAAGAATTTTCGTACATTGGCAATAATGTAAAAGAAATCTTTTTCGCAGTCCTGTAAAAAAACTATAAATCCTATACTCAAAAATCAATATCGGTCTTGTGATGGTGACCTGCAATGTACATACCAAGTTTGTGCTCAATCGAATGCACCGTTTAGGAGCTATCGTGTTCACTCTCATTACACGCAAACACACACACACACATACATCTCGTAAAAATAGCATGAATGAACTCATAAGACCTCAAAACGTGTCAATACACCAAAATCTCGAAGTCGAATTTTTTCATGATGACAATACTTTCCTTACATGGTACATGTTTGGAAAGTAAAAATGAATGTCCGTAAATCTGAAGAGCAACTGTCGCAAAAATTTAATCATATACGCTCAAGAACTCCATAATGTGCATCTCGGTCTCAATTTTAAATTGTAATTGCTTTTTAATCTGTTATAATAAAATCCGGAGGTAAACAAACTCGTGTATGTATGTATCTATATGGGCCTATCCTCCTCCAGAACGGCGGGGAGATGAGTTTCGACCAAGGCATGGGCGTCGGGAGGGGGGGGGTGCAAGGGGGTGCACTTGCACCCCCCTGGAGTTTGAAAAAAGTATAATTAACCTGCAAATATAAGCAATTTGTTTTACCCTTAGGACTGCGGTGTTGCCCTGGAACAAACCCCTTGGTTTGCGAATCCGCACTGTAACGACGTCGCGCTCGCCTGTATGTTGTGCTTTCCCCCTGTTTCGCTGCCGCATGTTCAGCATATTTGGCATACCTATTTTTCCTTTGTGTATTTGTAGCGTAATTCTAAAGTCTAATTAAATATTGTTTGTGTTTACAATGTGTAATTATTTGTGATGAGAATCGGGAATGAAATCCCGAAGGACCGTAAAAAAAGAAAAAAAAGAGTCACGATGTAGGTGTGATATTTTGAATTCTACGTGTAACTGTCGCATTCAATTTGCTATTCCAGACCGGTGGGCGGAAAAAAGCGTACCGGAGAAAAGCGCCCGGAAAAAAGGGCACCAGAAAAAAGCGCACCGGAAAAAAGCGCCCCGGGAAAAGGCGCCCCGGAAAAAAGCGCACAATATAGAAGTGGTTTATTTTTTTGGATGAGTATGTATGTGGATGGTATTTACATTTTTCGAAACTGCTGTAATTTTTTACTGAATCACTAGTTGTGGACTTTGTATTAAGAATACAAACAAATTGAACAATCAGTTTCTTGAAAAAACGCTGAAATTAGTATTAAGGTTATTGTTACCCCTTTGTTTATTTTCTATTTATTCTTTAATCTGGAACAAGGAGTTTCTGTAGACACTTTGAATCGGAGTGATTGACTAACTGAAAACCTGGATGAGAAGAGCAATGGACAGTACTTATCATATACAAAGCTATAGTACTTATCATATCCATGACTCAAATTACCGTGTTTACGAAACCCATACAGCTAATTTTTCTCACTGTATTGAATGCAACTATCTCTTTGTTGGGTTTGGGTGGTCCAATCTTCGCTGAAGTGAATAATAAATAACCTACAGCGGCCTCTTTTCCGCTGGACAGCTATATGGCCTAGAGGCTGGGCTGCAGGGAAGAAACAGAATGAACTGTTCAAGGGATATGAAATCTGATTCCTTCTTATCAGGTTTGTACCTCGCTTGCAACGCGAGCGATTTATTGCTTCACTTTAGCGAGAAGAATTTCCCGGCGGTCGGGCCCCCCCCTCCCCCGAGAAACAAGCGCCGAACGAAGACTTTAAAAGGCAAATTTGGTTTGCGTGCTTTGAAATTTGTGAAGTATTTTTTACATTACATAAAATAACGATAAATATTGGTAAACAAGTTGAAAAGCGCGGGGCCCTTATGAGCGCGGGGCCTAAGGCGTACGCCTATTACGCCTTATGGGAAATCCGCCACTGTTTTGACCAGTTTTTCCATGCCGTCTGCTTCATGCACGTACGTACATAGCCATCAGATACAGCAGATACGCCAGGAAACGGACTTTTGTCCATTAAAAACTAGGGGTTGTGTCACATTGGCATACGTATCGCCTACAATTGGCGGCTTATATATATATATATATATACATATATATATATTGCATGTATATTCTGTGTGTTTTAGTGGACAACATTTTGAGCACAACAAACAGAATTTAAGTTGTTCCTTCCAATAATCAGCACTAAATTTTCTTTCCTAATAGAGTTTGTATTCGCACTTTTTCCAGTTATTGAGCAGGCAATTAAAATTCTTTCTTATATTTCTTTCGAATAAAAATAATAAGCGTAATGTATTAATACTTTTAAATTCATTCGGGGCATGAATTGATTTTCGATAATATTATATTGGTT
Organism: Cheiracanthium punctorium; assembly: GCA_038373885.1. Lineage (NCBI taxonomy): Eukaryota > Metazoa > Arthropoda > Arachnida > Araneae > Cheiracanthiidae > Cheiracanthium > Cheiracanthium punctorium. Next base: position 58,030 of record JAWZYV010013487.1, read on the forward strand.
TGTATTATCTAAATCCATTTGTGAAATACAGAATGTTAACATTTTATTGCAGATCATGATATCTTTTTTAAAACTGTACAGAGATAAATAAGTGATTATTGTTATGGCACAAAAAGAAAGTTTTATACTTTGTTACAGAACACTTTTTAAGTCAATCGCAGAACACAAGTCAATGATCACAATGATCAGAACACAAGTCAATCGATAAGGAATTAAAAAAAATAATTTAACTCTAAAAATAGGAAGACTGAAGAATTTTAGAAAATTCTTCTCCGATCGAATAGATGCATTAGAAAATTAGAAATATGTCTGCTTTTTCCCGTACGAAGAATGGGCACTTAGCTAATTTATTATATCAAAACAGTCGAAATGAACAAATCAATTCCTAGGTGTATTCAAAACATCAGGATTCCTCAAAACTTCTCTTCGAATTTTTTTGATTGTAAAATTTGATACTCCAGTTGCTTGAGCAGCTGTCTTTATACTTTGTGATAGAGTCACTGTCAAAGTTTCTGCTGCAGCTTCTTGATAGCCAAATTCTGCAACATTATGCATAATTTTACGTGCCTGAGATCTTAAAGTTTCACCTTTCTTAAACTGAAAAGGCATTTTCGAAAGTTTCCAGGCAAACAGTTAGACTGACTGAAATAATCAACTACAATATTTAAATAATAAAAAATAAAAATTTATAGAAACTAAAAGAATTACACCAATAAGAACAAATTTTAAAACTTAACAAAAGAAAACAACAAAAAATATTAAAAAATAAATATAAAGCTAGCGACGAAAGAAACGTGCAACTGAGAAGAAGAAAAAAAAAACAGAAGACGAATGACAAGTTCCGGTCATCCTGTGGGTCTTTTTTGCGAGGGGCGAATTTCTGCACCTGTTCATGAGTCATCTAGCTAAAGTAAAGATAACGCTTTTCCTCTATTATGTAGGAAGTTGCATGGCGTTTTGATTTGTTTTCTATTTGTTCGCCAACATGATCCCCACCCCCCCCAAAAAAAATGCAACCCCTAAAGTTCTCCCCTCCAGAAAATGTACCAACCCATTTCCATGGTGACCATCAGCTGAGAGGAAAGGACGTCGAGGGAGTTCTTTAAACAGACAGTAAAAGCAATTAATTCCTTTTTATTTAATGCTGTAAATTTCCCTGATTAATATCAAGATATATGTTCTCAAAATATAAAAAGTGGCTCCTTTACTTCAAAAACAAAAGAATTTTGGGGCAGGCCAATATTTGATTTAATACCATTATCGTATTTACTACAAAACAAAATAAGTTCATGTCAATATTTAAATAAAAATTATTATTATGAGGGAGGGGGATATTCTTTTTTTTCTGGTTCGCGTTTTTTCCTACATTCCAATAAAATAGCCCAGGAGCGGGGCCTCTATAAGCGCGGGGCCTTAGGCGATCACCTACATTCGCACCCCCCTTGGGCCGGCCCTGTCAGGGCATCTCACTTCGAACCTCCATATAAGGAACTTTTAAAAATGAAATCGCAATTTCATTCATCTCATTAACATAGTATTTAAATTGTATTACTCGTAAATTGTTCTTGAAATTTTAGAAAAATTTATCTTGTCCCGCCAAAGTTTTTTTTTTTTTTTTTTTTTTTCCGATTTTTGGCCTGCGATCCAAAAAAGTTTGCCCATTCCTGGAATAGAATATTCGAATATGTACTGTTCGGAATTCAGTCCATAAGTGCTGTACGATCTCTCACCCCCGTATGCTTTCACTTGTTCTGGCTTTGGACTGACCCGCGGTCAAACTTGTCGACCTCGGCACTTAATGAAGTTTGACATAGAAAATTTTTTGCAGCTGCATTCGCGCTCCAAAAGGCTTCAAAACACTTTATTTTTAATGTAGTTCTCAAAATGTTTTGAGAGGGGATTCCCGAATGTGAACAAGGGATTCATTAATATGAATGACGCATATTAATTAATAGATTAATATTTTAAGAATGCATTCATTATCAATCATAATTAATTAATAATAACACCATACCTCCCCTCCATACCCCGAAAGTTAACACATCCTATTATTTATCGGTTATACAATAACCCGGGCCCCCCCTTCTCTTGAGACGGGCGGGTCCCTACCCTCCCAGTCCGGGCCTGCTACTGTATTCGAAATTCGGAAACGAATCTCAGGCAGTAGAGATGAGTTCGGGCTCATTTTTTGAAGCCCGAACCCGAGGACTTTTAATCCGAGCCCGAGCAATATTATTTAAGTCTGAGCCCGAGCCCGCAATTTCAGCTAAAGATTAAAAAAAAAAAATCAATTACTTCATTCATAGAATACTATAAATTTTGCCGTTTGTGCAAATTAAAGACAAATAGAGTTGCAAACTCCTAATGTACTTTCTAATTCTTTGTATCCATCCTTTATCAAAAAATGTCGGATCTCATGACTAAGGAATATAAACCGCCGTTCTAAAATACCCAAAGAGCTTTACGCACCTTCTTAGCCGCTATTTTTATTTGTTTATTTATTTATTTATTTTTTATAAGTACTTTTATTTTCCCCCATGAATCACTTTTTAAAATCTGTTTCAATCAGTATGTTCAATAAAGGAGAAATTTTTCACGATCCCGAGCCCGAACACAATTGTGAATTACAGAGCCTGAGCCCGTCTCATCTCTATCCGGCAGCAGAATTGACGTGCGTGCAACTGGAAATAAAAAAATAAATAAATGTGCGAATTTGGACGGCAAGCTGTGCCACCTGTTACTTGCAATGTTTTAACAACTAAGAGTTGATCAGATCAGAGAGAGATCTGCAATGGACGTTCCTCAGGATTTTACTGTTGATAGCCATAGCACCATCATGAAAGGAATCGACCACAAACAAAAAAATATAAAAACAGCTGCCTTTGCGTGTGTGTGTGTGTGTGTGTGTGCGTGTGCATTTTTAAATGGAGCAGAAGTTTATGTGTGTTTCTTTTAGCTCTGGCTGGAAACGGAAGTGCACAATCACTGTTCCATCCAAAGAGAATAAAGTAAAAGAGCTTGCTAATTGTTGTCTTAGATGGACTTGCAGCTGTAACTCAAAATAAGAAGTGGATGAGTCAGTTGTTACAACCGCAAATCCGCTAACCATGCTGCTTTTATTGAGATGCTCGAACAGATTACGATTTTATTTTCAACTCAGTATGAGACATTTTAGAAAACCGTCATGGAATGACAACCCCCTACCCCCCCCCCTCAAATTTTCCTAAAAAACAGGGCTATATCCCATTAGATTTTCTCTCTTTCTTCTTCTTTTTTTTTTTTTTAATGTCCTCGTGGGTGAACAACAAAGCATAGAGAAGTGGTTTCATAAAGAATGAATAGTTTTTTTTCTAAGGCAGTAGTGGGGTTTTATGGAGGTTTAACCCTTTAACGCCCAGTGTTCCCGCTCTGGGAACACCCAACTCTGCCGTTTGGACTGTTGCCAGTCACGAAGAATAGATTGGATTTCTATAAAAGAAATAGTGGCGGGTGACAGAGCTCCACGAGAATCCTTTACTTTTGAGCACGTCATTTCTCGTCAAAAAAATTGACACGATTCTTTTTAACAGCACTGCTGAAAAAGGGAAGAATGCGAGAACAGCAGGATAGATGGCCCCATGCTGAAAAAAGGACAGCCGTTGCCATCGCTCGACTGAACGACCCGGAAGAGGGCGGACGATCGAAACGTTCATCGCGTGCCACAGATCTATCTAGAGATCCTTTTTTGAGAGACTCCCCAGCTTTGAGACCCTGAGCTGGCTGTGCCACACAGCCAGCTGAGTCAAAAAAGTGTCTCTAGATCTGTGGCACGCGATGAACGTTTTGATCGTCCGCCCTCTTCCGGGTCGTTCAGTCGAGCGATGGCAACGGCTGCCCTTTTTTCAGCATGGGTCATTCTGTCCGGCTGTTCTCGCATTCTTCCATTTTTCAGCAGATGTCAGTGCTGTTCAAAAGAATCTTTTGACGGTAAAGGACGTGCTAAAAAGTAAAGGATTCTCGTGGAGCTCTCTCGCACGCCAAAATTTTTATAGAAATCCAATCGATTCTTCGTGACTGGCAACAGCCGAAACGTCCGAGTTGGGTGTTCCCAGAGCGGGAACACTGCGCGTTAAAGGGCTTTTTCTAGGGTAACTGCTTTTTCTAGGGTAGTAGTTTCGGGGGACAGTACAAAGAGATGCTTTCGCGGCAAAGGTCTTGAAGAGAAGAAATGTCAGTGAACTTCTGATCGTCAAGCCAATTTGCTATAGAATGGAATCTGCTTTAGGATGGTGTCATGAATTCCTTAATTTCCCCCGCACAGGAAAGTTCTAGCGGGTTTCGACCAGTTTCAACCTTTTATATGCACTCTGGAAGAGCTGTGCATAGCGTTGCCAGGCATCCGGATAAAGCCGGACATAGTTAGGCTTTTTGATTACGTGTCCGGCCAAACTGAACGGTGTCCGGCTTTTGTTAGGCTTTTGACTGGTGACTTTGGCTGATGAGTCATAAAGTAATCGAACTGATTGGACATTCGATGTTATTTATATTTCATTAGAATTTAACAAGAATAATGGTAATAATCAAAAAAAGCTTGATTTTACATACAATTCTTTTGTTGAACCTATTAATACTGAGACAAAATCCTCAATATTGTAGGCTGCCCGGCCTTTTTACCCAAATGTCCGGTCAAACTGGCTGGTCTGTCCGCATAGGCGTAGAGTTATATGGGCCCGTGGGGCTCGAGCCCCCCCAATAAATTGTGAATAGGGGCTGAGCCCACCCAATAATTTACCACTCAATAGAGAAAACTAATTTATACTAACATAAAAAAAAGTATTTCACACCATTTACAAACGTTTAAAAAACGTTTTCTTTGCTTCTATTTTTAACTTATAACATGGTAGAAAGATACTAACATGGATACTTACCTTACATAGGCGTAGAATTCTATGGACCCATAGAGCTCGAGCGCCTCCAATAATTTACACTTACACATAGTAAGTCATAGCTGCCAACTACTACGAAATATAATTAACCACTTTTTGTAAACAGTATATTTTAAAATTATTTTTTTTCAAAATAGTAACCAGCTCGAGCGCGCAGCACAAAAATTTTGCTATATTTTAAGCCGAAAAATCATGTAGAAAAAGTGGTTAATTCTATTCCGTACTAGTTGGCAGTTAAGAGTAAGTTATATGTACATAAATCAGTGGCGTAGCCAGAAATTTTTTAAGGGGAAGGGGGGGGGGTACGACTTCTGCGACTCACATATATGTATACGGTACGGGTGTATGATAAGGGAGTGAGGCATATACATTTTGCATGGCAAAAAATTCCTCATGGGGGTATAAGCCCCCCCGTTGGCTACTCCACTGACGTGAATATATGTGGTTGTGGGGCCCGGCCCCCCCAATAATTTTGAAAACTTTACGCTTATGTCTGTCCGGCTATTGGGTTTGGCGACCTAGCAACCCCTGTGCACGCCATAGCCATAGAAAACCGTAAAAAATAATGTGGTAAAATCATACATTTTGATGATAATTTTGAATGCAAATGAGCCATTTGCATGTGTTGGCAACTTTTGCTCAACAAATAAAATGTTGTTAAGAGTTTTCTCCTTGCGGACAAATTCAGTACAGTACGCCTACGCATATATATACAGATATATAGTATATCTATTCCCATGTTCATCGAAAGGGGCACCCAAAATCATTCTTGCACACGTAACATTTTGCTCTTAGGCTGGCACGCAATGCCGCGCGCTGAAGATTCTAACGACCGTGTTTACTCGCGTTAACCCTTTAACGCGCAGTGTTCCCGCTGTGGGAACACCAAACTCTGACGTTCGGACTGTTGCCAGTCACGAAGAATAGATTAGATTTCTATAAAAAGAGTTGCGGGTGACCTAGCTCCACGAGAATCCTTTACTTTTTAGCGCGTCATTTCCCGTCAAAAAATTGTCACGATCATTTTTTACAGCACTGACATCTGCTGAGAAATGGAAGAATGCGAGAACAGCTGGATAGAATGACCAATGCTGAAAAAAGGGCAGCGGTTGCCATCGCTCGACCTAACTACCAGCAAGAGGGCGGACAATCGAAACGTTCATCGCGTGCCACAGATCGAGAGACCCTTTTTTGACGCAGCGGGCTGTGCCCGCGCACAGCCAGCTGTCGTATATACGAACTTATATACGAACGTCGTATATGCGTAACGTATATACTAGTTACATGACATCAATGAAACAGATAGTTAAACGTTGCATCGAAATGATATATAAAAGTTACCAACATTTACGGAATACAATCACTTTTTGTAAACAGTCATTTTTGCAAATATTTCTTAAAATATCAAATAATTCAAGAATTTTGCTACTTTTTAACATTAAAAATACTCTGTTCAAAATGTGGTTAGTTATTTTCCTACTGGTTGGTATGCTATATCGACTGTAAGGCATTTCGAAGATATGTTTAAATTACTTTATAGAAATGTAAATTTGAATTATTTTCAACGTTCATAATTTATAATTAAAAAATCATTTAACTTTCATTTTTTTATACTTTGTAATTTTATTGTAAAATTATAAAAGTGTAAGATGTAAGATTTTGGGCCCCTAAAATCTGTGGGCCCTGGGCAGTTGCCCCGTTTGCCCTGCCGGTAATATGGCACTGGATAGGCCGAATTATTGGACACATTGCACAAGAAATGAAATACAAAAGTTATCTCTAGTATAAGAAAAAAAAATCATATTATGAATAGAAACAACACATAAATGATTTTTTCCCCGCATTGTCTACTTTGTATGGCAGTTATAGTCAATTAGTTTCATTTGTTTAAAAAAAAAACAATAGCAACCCCAACCGAAATAAATTGAATTAAAATACTGTTTAAAGAAAGAAACATTACTTTAACTCAAGATTAATGATTTAATCGAGTCCAATAATCGATGACGCAGCTGGCTGTGCGGCACAGCCAGCTGCGTCGAAAGAGTGTCTCTAGATCTGTGGTAAGCGATGAACGTCTCGATCGTCCGCCATCTTGCTGGTAGTTATGTCGAGCGATGGCAACGGCTGCCCTTTTTTCAGCATTGGGAAAGGGTTGCGCCTCAAAGGGTTAACCTTCGCACCTTTCACCTTGGAAAGAGCCAAAACATCAGTTAGAGAAAAATAAATTCTCAGATCTGGACGGTCATAACGACCGCTCATTATGGGAATCTTTGAAAAGAACCGAAACAGCGGAAGCGGCCTTTTTGTTGTCAAAACCAAGGACTGAGTGATTCATACATGTGGGGGGCCCCCCTCTAAACTAACTTTTTATTGATACGAAGTACGTTTCACGCGTCTGGTATTCATTTGAAGATAAGAGTACACAAAGAATAAAAAATGACCTGCATTTGGTTATAGCTTTGCAAGCGTGGGAACATTTTTTTTTTTTTTCCCCGTTTACAATTGTGCAAATGTGTTGGTCAAATCCCATTTTCCATTCCAAAGTGACTGACCGAAGTTGAGCCATTAGAAGTGTCTCATTGTATTAGACTTTGTACGAGTCTATTAACTTTTTTGTATATATTATACAGTAAAGCACCGTTTATACGTCTTTCAAGGGACCGATCTAAAACGACGTATAAATAAAAAGACGTATAACTGAAACACTAATACATTTCATTAGAGGTTTAACGTTTCTAATGCAAATTATGTACTAATTATAGTAATTTAAGTTTTTAAAGGTACTAATACAATGAAAACAATAACAAAATTTTAAAAAATAAAACATTCGTCATAAAAATGAAACAAATATTACATTTATTATACGATATCCTTAAAATCCTGCATATCTTTATTATTAATGTAACGTACATTGCATACCAATTATAATATGATTTATGTTCCATACAGATATTGAATTTAAAAAAAAAAAATCTTTCATAGTCGTCTGATTGCCTTTGATTATTACTTACAGAATTAAGTAATGATTTAAGTTCGTGGAATGTTTTCTCGCTCGTGCCCCTACAAAGTTCTTCAATAAAATGGATTGCGTGTTTTAAGGAAGGTGGTTAAAGAACCATCCCTGTTTACACCGTTATTCGAGAATAAACTATACACTCTAAAACACTCCAAAAACCCACCAATGGTGTCTAGTGTACCCTTATTGGAGGGGGCGGAGTGTAAATGTGGTGTTATGGCCAGTTATCTGCTACAGGGAACTAGCCCGAAGGGGATTGACCTACATGGGGGACTTTCCAAGGGATCCTAACCCGTATTTACGCGAATTTTCGGAAAAAAACCCAGGAAAACTTCGAACGGTTAGGTCGACGGACGCGACCTGGTTTTGAACCAGGCACCTTCCTGGCACGCCTTGAGAGCACAAAAGCATTCAGTCACTGTTCGGGAAAATGTACCCTTGAGTACCCACAAGGACTGATTTACTGCGGGGAATTCGGGGCACTTGCCCTGGGCCTCCGATTTTTAGGGGCCCCCAAAACTTCCTTTCATGTAATCATAATAGATACTAAAATTATCTCTCAAGAGAAAAATTTCTGATTACTTCCTTTCATCACAAATATTCAAAATTTTTAATTGAATGTAACTTGTAAAATTATGCATTCGATTCGACATTCGATAAATTCGATAGTCGCAAATTCGTTCGGACACCTCAGCATGCTCCTCCTTTTATCTTTTCAAAGGTGCGTGGCGGCTGTCGATACCCACAAAAACATTTCAAAATCGAAAAATTCATATAGAAGTGGTATCTGTCGTGACATTTTACTGATTTGTGAATGTTTACGTATGGTTCACATAGGAATGATAATTGGTTTTAACTTAATTTAATTAAGTAATATTCTGCGGAACATTTTTGTGCAGGGGCCCCCAAAAGTATCTGTGCCCTGTGCCCCCAAGTGTGTAGATCGGTCCCTGAGTACCCGTGACGCTGAGGGCATTCCGGTGTCCCGGTTGAACATTTCAGAAACCTGGAAAGCCTATTTATAAAAGAAGGAGACCACAAGAAAGTGACTCCCATATATTTTTTTTTTTTTTCTGGATATGGAAGCTCAAAATCCATACATTCACTTGAAATAAATGCGTCCAAAGTGAACTAGCGCGAATATTTGTTTTATAAAGGATTAATAGAGACAGAAAGAAAAATAGAAGACAGAATAGAAAGACAATAGAAATAGAAAGACAAATTGTGTACTGTATAGTTACGCTGATCCGCCCATTCACTCACTGACTCTGTAACAATTCCGGGCTACCACTCCAAGATAAAAAACTTTTACCTCCATGACTTAAAAAACGATTAAAAAGTGAAGCGCAAGAACGTCATAAAATCTACACCATGGGCTCGATACGCTTCAAACTTTTCATAATTATGTATAAAAAGAAAGGAAATAATCAGTGTTACTTCAAAAATCTGAAAGTCCACCCGTTCCCTCATTTTCAAACAATGTTTCGCTATTTTCAGCTCCATTTTATTCCCGAGAGTCAGAAAAGCAGGGAATCGTTGGCATGACAAAATTAAATGTCGCAAGTGATAATGACGTCCTACTGAAGTCACAGTTATCAGGCTTTGAAAGGAAAATGGGCATTCCAGTTCGTTTAAAACAGTCTTTCTAGATTACCCAGTTTTTCACCAAGTTTTCTTGTGAAGCAAAATTCCACCTAGTTTTCTTGTGAAGTATGGTGTGCGCGTTATATGCAAGTCAATACTGTATATCAGGGGCGTAGCCAAGAGGTAGGTTAGGGGGGTCATAACCCCCCCCTTCCCCGAGAAATTTTTTGCCGTACAAAATGTATATTCTTCACTCCTTTATCACACACATGTGTGCATATATGTGAGTTGCAGTAGTCGTAACCCCCCCCCTCCCTCATGAAAAATTTCTGGCTACACCCCTGCTGTATATATTTGTGAGCAAAGCAATTCTTGATTGAAGATCAACTAGACTAGATTCATTCTATGCAGATGCTCTTGGACAGATATTTATTTGCAAGCTGTGATGAGAATCTTAACGATATTGTTCGAAAAAATCATGGGATTTTGGTCCATAAGTACGAATAAACTCATAATGCCAGGCACTTCAACATTTTGAAACGGTCTCTTTACAAGCTGTGCTACATGCTGACATAAACGATCCATCTGTATCCGTTTCAAAGCTTTTAGAAAAAATTCTTAAAAATCGTACATTTTCGAAAAAAACGTGTCACTCTCCGAAAAATCTTGCAGCTCAGATATCCATGTTTAAGAATTTTTTTTCTGAAAAGTTCACAAAAGCCACAGCTTTGTCGCTTATTGCAGAGTGTAAACCAGATTATGAAGATCCCTCTGGAATTTTTTGGAGACCCTGGTGCTATTAGTTTATTTCAATGTGTGAACCAAGACTAAAAACAGAGTTCTTTTTTTTCGTCAAACATCCTTAACAAGCCATCTCATTGCTGAATTTTTTGCAAGGTGGCCCCCGAGACAAGACATTTGCCCACTCCTGCTGCATTCAGGGCCCTTGCTGGGCTAAAGGGGGGTAGGAGCAGGGGGAGTCTCCCCCTTCTAACACTTGCAAAATTCTATTAACCCTTTAACGCGCAGTCTTCCCACTCTGGGAACACCCGACTCGGACGTTTTGACTGTTGCCAGTCACGAAGAATCGATTGGAATTCTATCAAAATAGTGGCGGGTGACCGAGCTCCACGAGAATCCTTTATTTTTTAGCACGTCATTTCTCGTCAAAAAAGGGTCCCGATTCTTTTTAATAGCACTGAGATCTGCTGAAAAATGGAAGAATGCGAGAACAGCTGGATAGATGGCCCCATGCTGGAAAAAGGGCAGCCGTTGCCATCGCTCGACTGAACGACCAACGAGATGGCGGACGATCGAAACTGGCTGACGACAGCTGGCTGTGCCTCAAAAGAGTCTCTCGATCTGCGGCACGCGATGCACGTTCCGATCGTCAGCCCTCTTGCGGGTCGTTCAGTCGAGCGATGGCAACGGCTGCCCTTTTTACAGCATGGGGAAAGCTTTAAACTTGACAAAATCAGATATCTAGTTGGCAAATTTTTGACAAATTTTTAACGAAAACGATCATTTACTTTCTGTTTCTGATACACTCCCCCTTAAAAAAAGTGTTGTCTCTGGCCACATTCCTTTCCCAGAAAGATAAAAAAAAAATGCCAATTTTGATTGACGCCAGTATCCAAGCACCCGGGGGCCACGGGAGAATAGAACAAGAAAACCATATAGCCACTGGTTTATGACCGCACCCCACCCCTTTTCAGCCAGCTGCACAGCTGCACCTTTTGTAATATAATTGGTAATATTGGTTGGTATCAAGTGTCCCCTAAGCGAAAGCAAAGACAATTTTGCCGCCCGATAACGAAATTCATGCTCCCCAATTCCTTTTGACAGTTTTATGGCTCTACTCGCGGAAAAAATCACAAACGGTGGCTTCCTCTAAGATGCTCTGGAAATTGGGAAAGAGGATATAGCAATCTGTGACAGTTTTATTACTCTCTTGACCACACCTCTAGTCTTCATCTTACAGAAGATCCCCAGGAGTGAGGGGGCACACACAACAACCCCTGTTCCTCCTAGTTGTTTGGAAATAAGCTATTCATTATCACTTCCGTTTGAGAACTTGGACTGTATGGGATTTTTTCTTTTTACTATAAAAATGAGTAGTTAAGTAGTTTAAATGTTCTAAATATCACTTTGTTTGAAATGATTTTTAAATACTGAATATACACAAACACGACTCCGTAAAAATGTATATTTATGGAGGGATGTTTAATATATACTGTAGTATCAAAATATAATGTATATTATATAGCAAAGTATTTTTTCAAATTATATTTATTCATGAAAACAATAATAATAACAATAAAATATTCAAAGTAACAGTATTATGATTTGTGTGTGCATACATTAAAATGCTGAATAAAATTTCCATTAGAAGTCAAATTAAGTAACATAAAAATATTACACATTATCTGCAATTCTGTTAGACAAAAAAGAGCGTTTTTTTTTCCATTTTTTAATACGCATTCATGTTTTTATTTCAGATATTGAAATGTGAAAATACAAGATTTTTAATAGCTCTTTTATTCAACAAGATAATATAAAGGTCATTACAAGAGACAATTAGATAGTTTATGATATCAATTATACCTCCATCCTCTCTCCTTCGAAAAAAAAAAAAAAAAAAAAAAAAAAAAAAAAAAAGAGAGAGAGAGAGAGGGGGGGGAGACAGAAAAGAGAGAGAGAACGAAAAGAAAAAAGAACACAATTATTGATCGAACAAAACGCACCGCCCCCCGCCTCCGAGAAAAAAGAAATTAATGTAAAAGATCCTATTTTACTTCCATAAAATAGATGTATTTGTCAATCTTCTAATTAACCGCCCCCACAGACAAACTAATCGTTCACCCCCCCCCCCGACAAACTTGTATTAATCCGCGGTTAATATCTTTTAATTAAGTAAGTATAAAATTAATAAATGTTAATTAAAAGATAATTAAAGAGCGGCCAAATATTCTCGATACGGTGGGGTGGCCGCTCAGATAGGTTTCACTGTAGTTATTGTATTACATTAATGTATCATATTCTATATTAATTGTAAAATGCATGAAAATATGAGACAAACAGATAGATTAAAAATGACAGCTGTAAAAATTTTATGCAAACTTTGCCAATATTGTCTTAATTACAGAATTTTTTTTTTTTTAACTACAAACAATTTTATAAAAATGATTATTTGGGATGTATTGTTGTAAAATTTTCAAATCTCTTTAAATATTTATTAGTTTAAAAGAATACTGTCAGTAGAAAATAGCTTTCTAATTTAACCAAATTTTAAACTTAAAGAACAATTTGGGGGCCCCTCTTTTTGTAGAGGCCCCGGGTGCTTGCCCCGAATGCCCGCCCGGAAATCAGGCTCTGCCCATATATCTCTGTCACCTATAACGTATTAACTTCAAAGTTAATTCGTCTCTACTTTTGGTGACCTTTGTCTTAACAAATTATTGTAATAGTGTCAAAATTATTCATCATTTCTATCCCAACTTTCTCAATATAAATATGAACAAAAGTGACATATTTTACTCTAATTAACGTACACGGAAATAAAGTGTATCAGGTTCGTATGTTAAATGTTCTGCATCACTATTGTGTATAGCAGATTTCCTCATAAAGTGTCTTTACACTGAAAACAGAAATTATGAATTTAACATGTGTGACTTTGTCTTCTTTTTAATTCGCATATGTTTTATTATCGCTTTAAAGAAAGAAAAATACTTGTCAATCAAAAGATCTTAAAGTGATAAACAATAATGTCATTGGTTTTTTAATGACTATTTTAATATAATTGTCCTACTTCATTTGACTTAAAAAGAAAAATTCCCGGAAAATAAGAACCATCCACCATGGAATAAAACCGCAGGTCTGATTCCACATTCCACACCAAATACAAGCTACGGAATCTTCCCATGATACTGCAATCCTAAGTTTTGCTCTCCAGGAATGGAGCAGTTTCATTGGCCGATCCAAATGTGGATTTTGAACAAACACAGGCTAGTCTTTATCTACGCTAGCAAACACAAAATCTGTTCTTGAATTTCATTGGTTAAAAACCGACAGCTGATCCAATGAAGTGGTAGGAGTTCGAGTAAATTACGAGACGCTGGGCAGGCCGGATTAAAGTGCTCTCTGGCGATTTGGCGTGCAGTCAGACTCCTTTGGCAAGAGTCGTTTCTCCCGCTGTTGTACACTACATACACTACACGCTAGGGGTTGCCGCCCGCATGAAATTTTATCTTGCAGCTATTTACAGTTTTCTTGTTATCTTTTTATTTTTTCTTAGTGTTTTACTTCTTTCCCTTGTCTTGACTTTAACATAGGGAAAAAAAAAAAAAAAAAGAGAAAATGTCATTGACAATACAAGAAATTTCCAGATTTCACCGTTCAATTTTTTTTTTTTTCCTGTCTTTATACATAGACAATGTTTTGACTGGTGTTGATAAGTGATTTTTAAGAGATATTAAACTTTAAAATTGGAACACATTTTAAGAAAGGCTGATCTATGCAAACAAAATAGTTTTTCTGCTCTTTTCGATTTATAAATAGAGCGCTCAACGTTGCCTTACGCTGAGGCCTGTGGGGTGATTATGGATTGATGCAATTTATGGGATCTGCATCAGTTATGTTTCATCAATTTTTCATTTCAAATAATTGCATTGCTTCCGAACTTTAGCATTGAAAGACTAAAGTTTGGAAGCAACGCTGGACGCATAAGGGGACTAGTCAATTTAAACATCCTAACTATCCTAATTTAAACATTGTAAAGTAGAGAGCCTGCAGGTCATGACTTGTAAAGTTCATTTGCATGTAAACTACATCTATTTTCATTCATAAGCGTAAAGTTTTCAAAATTATTGGGGGGGGCCGGGCCCCACAACCACATATATTTACGTCAGTGGCGTATATACATATATGTGAGTTGCAAAAGTCGTAACCCCCCCCCATGAAAAATTTCTGGCTACGCAACTGATTCACGTACATATAACTTACTCATAGTTGCCATCTACTATGGAATATAATTATCCACTTTTTCCACATGATTTTTCGGCTTAAAATATAGCAAAATTTTTGTGATGCGCGCGCGAGCTGGTTACTATTTTGAAAAAAATAATTTAAAAATATAGTGTTTACAAAAAGTGGTTAGTTATATTCCGTAGTAGTTGGCAGCTATGACATATATAAGTGTAAATTATTGGAGGCGCTCGATCTCTATGGGTCCATAGAATTCTACACCTATGTAAGGTAAGTATCCAAGTTAGTATGTTCCCACCATGTTATAAGTTAAAAATAGAAGCAAAGTAAAAAATCCAAAGGAGGAAAAAAAAAAAAAACATTTTCGATGAGATAGTCATTTTAGACACATCTGAACTTTTCTTCATTTCATACTTTACATTGCAAAATCTGATTTTAATTAATCAGAGCCTGGCGACGGCAGCTTATAGTAACATTTTGTGTTACAGGGCGTCACAATGAATACTAAATCATGATTGAAATCAAAAGATGAAAAAATTTTAAAAGTAAAGGTTTTTTTAAACATTTGTAAATGGCTTGAATATTTCTTTTCATGCTAGTATAAATTAGTTTTCTGCATTTAGTGATAAATTATTGGGTGGGCTCAGCCCCTATTCACAATTTATTGGGGGGGCTCGAGCCCCATGGGCTCATATAATTCTACGCCTATGTTTTCATTTGTGTATTACATGAAGTGTGCTTTTAAAAAAATTACAAGCAAAAAATATTCATTAGAAAAGTGTGTTTAAAATATCGGTTCTCCATCCTCTAAACCTAGCTGTAGGAATTTTCGATTAGAATAGAACGACCTCAGAATTGCTAACATTAAGATACTGTATAGGATAATTTAGGATTTTGTTTGTTTAAAAAGAAACATACAAAATATAGCAATTTTAAAAGCCAAAGTAAGGGGGAAATAAGAAAGAATGAATTTTAAAAGAACAGATAATTAAGACAAAAAAATTAAAAAAATTATTATGCAATATATGGGATCTGCATCAATTATATTTCATCAATTCATTTCAAATGATTGAGTTTCTCATTTTTCCGATTATTTAAAAACAGTCAAAAGCTCAGGTGATGCCCCCTCCATCACAGAGGGGGGCACAAGGGTACGTGACGTGCTCTCACCCCCACCCTCAGACGAACTAAGTTTATACTATATAGAAGATTGACTTGTTTTGTAAATTGAAGTTATTTGTAATTGAAGAAAATGTGACAAAAAATGTTTTCTGCACCCCCCCCCCCCTCCTCCTTCCAGATTTTTTTTTTTTTTTGTGTGTGTGTGTGCGTGCCACTGGCCCCCTCTCTCTGTCACACAATTTTCGTCCTCGCTTCAATCTGCATCCATGGGAACATATAGGTTTAAACCCGAAGAGTTTATCTGCATCTATAATCCATATCTATTAATTGCTAAAACTCCGGACTAAACATTTAATAATGAAGGGTTTTCTCTAATCGCATGTAAATTTCATACAAAAGCCAAATGATGATTGCTTTTTAACTGCCCACTGTTCTTTTTTATTTCCGTAACATATTACCTTCAAATCTAAAATTTTTTATTCATATTTAGATGCATGCATTTAAATATGAATAAAAATTTTAGATTTGTAATTTTAGACTGCAATTTTAAATGCATTAAAATATATATTTAGAACAATTAACCAACAAATAAAATAAAAAAATATTAGGAAAATAACGTGGAATTTCTAACTCTACTGTTTTTCGCGGATCAACTTGCGGTGCGGGCGGCGGCAACCCCTAGCGTGGAGTGTATAACAGCAGGAGAAACGACTCTTGCCAAAGGAGTCTGACAGCACGCCAAATCGCCAGAGAGCACTTTAATCCGGCCTGCCCAGCGTCTCGTGAGTAAATTTCCGTTCCTCCTTCACTTCGATTTCGAAAGTGTTCCCCTAAAGTCATATTGTCAGATTTGCGATTGTTATTGATTTATTGTTATTGGATTATAGAAATCTTCAAATTAGACGTTTTCCAGTCAAATTTGGTAAGTCCATAACTCATTTATTTTTTAACAATTTTGTATCCGGACTGGCCGCCTGAATGGGGCGCAGACCATAGACTTTTTAAAGGGCGCAAGGGGATCGAAGACTGAGTCGCCGCCGACCTTACAAAATTTCTGTGTGTGCCCAGGGGCGGCCCTAGGGCCGGACAAACCGGACCCCTGTCCGGGGCGGCAAATTTTAGGGGCGGCATTTTGGCTCGAATTTGAAAAATACATTTTGTATTAGCAAAAGAATTGTTAAAAAATATTCCGAAGAATATCATTCTATATAACTTTACTAGCTGATGTACCCATCCGTCATTGATGGGTTTTTACTAACCGCGCGAAATATCGTTTGCAATGTAGGAGTACAAAAAAAAATGGAATTAGCATACTGGCAGACATAAGCGTAGAGTTTTCAAAATTATTGGGGGGGCCGGGCCCCACAACCACATATATTCACGTCAGTGGCGTAGCCAAGGGAGGGGGTTAGGGGGTCATAACCACCCCCATGAGGAATTTTTTGCCATACAAAATGTAAATTCCTCACTCCCTTATTATACATCCGTATACATATATGTGAGTTGCAGAAGTCGTAACCCCCCCCCCCTGAAAAATTTCTGGCTACGCCACTGATTCACGTATATATAACTTACTCATAGCTGCCAACTACTACGGAATATATTTAACCATTTTTTCTACATGATTTTTCGGCTTAAAATATAGCAAATTTTTTTTGCTGCGCGCGCGAACTGGTTACTATTTCGAAAAAAATAATTTAAAAATATACTGCTTACAAAAAGTGGTTAATTATATTCCGTAGTAGTTGGTAGCTTTGACTTACTATATATAAGTGTAAATTATTGGAAACACTTGTGGCAGAAATATAGAAAGCAAATTTACAACTCTTGCGTATTGTTCAAAGATTACAGGTTAGAGAGTAACAAACCACTGAGACAAACTGTCAATAGAGAAATTATTTTACATTCAAAATTAACGTTTTCTTTTAGTGAATGAGCTTCAATGAATATTAAACCGAAAAGAGAATATCTGGAAAATGCTTTGTAATAGCAAGTAGCCTATATTTAACACTGCAACGTCTGATTGAATTATATTTTTAGGATTATTTTACATGATGCGCGCAAAACTTTAAATCAAAGTTTACGTCATACTTTAAAAATAATTCAAACTTGTGGAAAATTCAAATCCTGTAATTTTAATTTACTAACCGCCTACTATTTAACAAAATTTCATTTCATTCCGTTTTGTCTTTTAGTTGTTTTCACGAAGTGGTCAAACAAAATTTTCTCAATAATATATATATTTAATTAGGAAGAATTCAAACAATGTTATTTAATTCAATCTCCTCGACAGTAACTGAATTTTGTTCTATTAACTTTAGAAATTTTAATATTATACCTGTAAAATTTTTGCACAATTTTCTCAAAATTAAAATAATAATAATAATAATAATAATTTAAAAAAAGAAATCGACGTAATTTGTTTAAGTCGAACAGCCACCTATTGTATTATCTCCATACGCCTTAAAGTGACGCCCTCCCCCTCTCTCCTCGCCCCCTAAAAAAGAAAAGAAAAAATACAATGCAACTTTTACAAAGCCTTTCAATTTATTCAAATCTTTTTAAAATGTCTATCATGCTTTGTTACCCGTACGACCTAATTTCATTCTGTTCTCTTAATCCGTTTTTGATGGATGCCAGAACAAACTTTTAAAGCGATTTTTAGAAAATCTCAAAGTCCATGAATTATTTAAAACAATTTTGGTATCTATTGTTTCAATTAACTTACCATTCAATATAATTCTAAATTTCATTCTATTCCATTGAGTCATTTTTTAACAAAGGGCGAACATACTTTTACGCACAGTTTTCAAACAACAGTTTAAAATCTCAAAACTTTTAAACGAATTAGAAATATTTTTGCACCTGCAGTTTAAATTAAGTTGCCATACTTTCGGTGTTGCAATAAATTTCATTTCATTCGCTTCAGTTGTTTATATGTGATGTGCAAACAAATAGTTACACATTTTGCATAGATTTTTCACAAACACAACGTTTCCAGTTGAGATTCAAATTACACTTTGTTGATGAAATTCAACAAGCAAATACTCTCCTATATTTCTAGATTGCATTCCTGGTGCCAAAAAAATCGCATTCTTAGTAAGGTATAAAGGTATTGACAAATCTAATTCCAATGAGGCTACCGTTAAAATTGATGAAAGAATTTTAAGTGTTTGTTCCAGTGATTTGGTTTCAGGATTATTTACTCTCTCAAACAGTTGATGTTCCTATGCTCTATTACTATTTGGTACAAAATCTTCGGTTGCGTGAATCTATTAAGAAAGCTATTGCAGTCAAAAGACCACCAAGCGATTTACCACCTGATCTAGAACTCTTAAGAAAACTGTAAAGATTTTTTGAAAGGATCTTCAAATGGATGTGATTTTAAATGAAATATTCTGTTATGCAAGAGAACTTTCTGGCTAACACTGAGTTTACTCAGCCACGTAGCTTATTAATTTTGATTGCGAAGCATGAGATGATCTGGTGGAAGATCCTAAATTAAAATTCACGATAGTTTTATTTTTTACAGTAAACAAAGCGATTAATATCTTAGAGTGAAGATTTAATTTATTAAGTACCCAATGTAATTATTTTAAATTTTTGCAGGGCATATATGAGTTAAAAGATACTCAGTGCTAATTAAACATTGTAATAGTGTTAACACTGTTTATCCCTTTAACGCGCAGTGTTCCCGCTCTGGGAACACCAAACTCTGACATTTTGAATGTTGCCAGTCGCGAAGAATAGATTTGATTTCTATAAAAGTAATTGCTCAGATAGCTACTTGTTTCTTCTGTTAGTAATGAATGAATAATTAGCTCTGCAATGTTCGAGGATACCATTTCAGTAAGAACTTGTATAGATGTTTGTAGAAACAATGTAGATGCTGCAGACGAAGAAATTTCTAACTATATAGACAATGTTGATTTTTTTAAAAGTTCCATTTCGGGTGATTGAAATAAGTCAATCATAGAAATTTGTCAATTGCCTCTTCATGCAAACGGGTGCATTACTGATGAAGAAATAAATTATAATAGTTTTGAGCTGATTACACCTGGAGACGTGTGGGCAATAGAATTTTAGAAGAGAAATTAATTTAAATTTGTTTCAGACGAAGCCTAATATCAACATTACCTTCTGCTCATCAATGGAAATCTGCAAACAGGGCCTGTTTTAGGTATCTTTTTTTGCGTAGGCGAGATCCCGCTTTCCCCCCATTCTCTCTTTATAACGGAGGCCATTCTCACAGGGCCGTAACCAGAAAAAAAATTCGGGTGGGGGGGGGGACGAAACGGCGAAAAAGGCTTCATAATTATTGTTTTGATGGACAATCCAAATATGCCCATTAAAGTACGGAATGTATGTGGACAGCGTCATAGGACAAATAATTCTGTTGAAAGGTGGAATTCCAAATTAAATGCAATCACATGCAGAAACCAGCCTAATATTCACTTATTAGTTAAAATACTAAAAGAAGAAACACAAAAAGTGTCTTTTAATTTGAAATCCAGAGAATTAGGCGACCCTGAAATAAAAAGGGAAGAAAGTATATGTAAAATTGGATGAAAGAATTGAAAACATCCTAAAAGAATTCGAAACATCAAACAATTTAGAAAAATATCTAAAATCTTTAAATTTTGTAACTAGGTTGGAGTAAATCCAGTGGTAAATGATATTTCTGTCTTTATAATAAAGGCTAGTTAGTATTTCTTTACTTGTATTTATTTTTCTTATATTTACTTGTATTTATTTTATATATTTTACTTCTAGTGTTTATTTTTACTTGCAGTAATGAAACTAATTAATTTCATGGCAATTGCACCTGTTCTAATATTTATTGGACTCTAAAATACAGTTTTCCACAAAATCCCTGAAATTCGTTCATACCTTTCATTATACTTAACGTGACCATTTACTTTTTCCTTCAAAACGGGACATCTACTACTTTTTTGGTAATAGTGTATTTATTTTCTTCCTCAAAACGGGACATCTACTGCTTTTAAGGTAATAGTATATAGGGAGACTGAATTTACAGGTCTGGGTATCTTTTAGTTGTTAAGAAAACGCGCGAAAAAGCTTGTGTTAATGTTAATAGCAAAATAAAATGAAAAAAAAAATCTATGCTAAAACACACATATACTGTAAAAAATAGTGCAAGACGTACGTTTCGGGTGGTACAAGGGGTAGGCCCTTCTTCGACTTCAAAAACACCATTCGACGCAAGGCAGGAAGGTAGGAAAGTGAAAATGTAAACAAAAGGACACACAGAAAAAAGTAAGTTGTCATTCGAAAGGAAATTTTTTTTTTAGAAAACCAGAGTGAAAAGGGAAAGTAAAGTGGAAATCGGGGGAGGGGAGGAGTAAGCAAAAGAGGAACGTGACTTTAAAAAAAGAAATAAAAATTAAATAAATTGAAATAGGTGACAAAAAAAAGAGCATTAAAAGAACAAACATAAAAACAATACATCCTCCGGGCGTCCTCTTTGCGTCTCGAGAGGGGAGGGAGGTTGGTCAGTTTTTTTTTTTTTTTTTACAGACACTGTCGTTGGATGTTTTTAGATTCTTAGCGTTCTTTATTGAAATTGTTACCGTGGGTTGCTCTCTTTCTTAAAACGGGACATTACGGTGTCCCAAAGCTGTGCTTGGGGACAACGGGACAAGCCACCTAAAAACGGGACTGTCCCGTTCATAACGGGACGTATGGTCACCTTAATTATACTGTTACTTACTATTTATTTTTAACTATGTAAGTTTTTATTTTTATTACATTTCGCTATGTTTAAAATGCATGCGCACTATATCTTAACAATTTAATATAAATAATTAAATTTGATTGACAAAAATATATTTATCCTTGTAATTCGATAATCTAGTTCAAAAACAGAAAACTTCGGTTTAAAAAAAAACAAAAAAAAAACAACGTTATCCCATGTGAAAGAGATTTGCCGCTTAACCCTTTCCCAGCATTGGGCAATCTATCTAGCTGTTCTCACATTCTTCTGTGTTTCAGCAGATGTCAGTCAGTGCTGTTCAAAAGAATCGTGACCAATTTTTTACGAGAAATGACGTGCTAAAAAGTAAAGGATTCTCCTGAAGCTAGGCCACCCGCACCTATTTTTATAGAAATCCAATCTATTCTTTGTGACTGGCAACCGTCAAAACGTCAGTGTTGGGTATTCCCAGAGCGGGAACACTGTGCATTAAAGGGTTAAGCAGAAATAACACATCTGCAATTTCAGTCCTTTTCATCCTTTAAAAAAAAAAAAAACCAGAACAACCCATCAATGACTTCATGTTCTGTGTTTTTTATTACAAAATAAAATCATCAAAGACGGTTGTTGGATCAGTCCTCCTTCCAGCTGCACCATGTAGTGATGGGTATCTTATTCTGCAGGCAAAACTGAAAGGCTTGCACAATTCTTAAGACTAGATAGGTAGAAATGTCCCTCCCTGCTGTGGAAATGTGCATATGCAGAAAATAAAAATGCAACCGGCTGATTTCAGATTGTCTATTGTTCAGAGACTGAAAAGGCAACTTTTGCTGCTAATTTATAGATTGGGCGACTCTTTTGATAAAAAAAAAAAAAATCTGGAGTAACTCCACTCGACTTTCGGAACACTTACGATTAAGATCATTACCAAGCGTTTAAATAAATTTTAATCCATGAATAATTCAGCAAAATTCTTAGTTTTTTTTTCAATTTAAACTCAATCGAATGTACCATTTAAACGCTAGCGCACTTTCAAGAATATCCCCCCATAGGCCATAATGTAAAAGAAATCTTTGTCGTAGCCCTGTAGGAAAACTATAAGTCCTATACACACAGAAATCAATACCGGTCTAGGATGGTGGTTTATAACATATATACCCAATTTGAGCTCAATCGAATGGACCGTTTAAACGCTAGCGCACTTTCAAGATTTTTCTCCCATAGGCCATAATGTAAAAGAAATCTTTGTCGTAGCCCTGTAAAAAAGCTATAAGCTCTATACGCACCAAAATCAATACCGGTCTTGCGACGGTGGTTTATGACATATATACCCAATTTGAGCTTAATCGAATGCCCCGTTCAGGAGCTATCGTGTTCACTCACACACACACACACACACACATAGTACATACATCTCGTAAAAATAGCATAAATTAATTCAGAAGACCTCAAAACGTGTCAATACACCAAAATCTCGAAGTCGAATTTTTTCATGATTACAATACTTTCCTTACATGTAGTACATGTTCGGAAAGTAACAAGACATTTTCATGCTACGGTCGAACCTCGAATTAACGAATGGATTGGGACCCACAATTCCGTTCATTCAATCGAATTTCCATTTTTGTAAAGAGTGCTGTATAAAAATATCAATTCTTTAGATATTAATATGAAAAAAAGAATGATTATTGTTGACTGCGAGCTTAAAAATTTTAAGTTAAACGTTTGGAGATCATCTTTAAAATTATCTAAATTCTTTAATGTTAGTTGTTTTTAAAACATAATACATAATACATACATACTTATTGGCACTTTAGAAAGAAATCCCTGATAATGCTTTGTTTTTGTGGGTGTGTTTTGATTTTCCAAAGCTTTTTGTCGATACTAATTTTATGTGCGAAAAATTCAAAGTTTTAGTTCTGTGTGCGAATTTTATTTCAGCGATGGCTGTTCGTTCAATCAAAGCTAAAAATTCGTTCAATCGGAGCATTTTAGCACCCTTTTGGTCGGGATAGAAAAGGTATTCGTTAAATCGGAGAATTCGTTAAATCAAAGTACGTTAAATGGAGGTTCGACTGTATTTTGAAGTTTTTGGCTTACTTGTACCTTAGTCCAGTCGACTCATTTGAAAATCAGATTTCGGTTTGGGTCAACTTCCGTTTTCTTTACAAATTTGTCATGGGTTTTTCCTCGTTCCTCCAACGTTCTAATCCAGTGATTCTCAACCTTTTAACGTCGCACCCCCTCCCAACAAAGGCTAACTTACGGTGCCCCCCCCCTCACATTTTTCAGTATACATTCCGATTTTTAATTTTTAATAATGAACATTTAGTCGAATTTTCTAGAAAATAATGATATCAGTAAAGTTGGAATGAACATTTAAAGCGAAAATGGATATATGTTTGAGTAAAAATGAAAATAAATAAAGAGGATTTTTTAAAAAGACGCATCACTACTTGCTCTTTGGTTTTTCTCCCGCCCCCCCCCCCCCACACTAGAGATAAGACGGGCTCAGCATAATTGTACCCGTTTTTCGGGCACTTTGGAGGTTGATCTAACGCTGAAAATGGTTTTTCTGTCTGATCTAACGTTTCTGCGTCTCATGACATCAAAATCAGTTTGAATTTCCGACAAGGGGGGGGCTAACTTGTAATTTTCGGGCATAATTGTACCCGTTTTTCGGGCACTTTGGAGGTTCATCTAACGCTGAAAATGGTTTTTCTGTCTGATCTAACGATTCTGCGTCTCATGACATCAAAATCAGTTTGAACTTCCGACAAGGGGGGGGGGGCTAACTTTTAATTTTCGTACATAATTATACCCGTTTTTCGGGCACTTTGGAGGTTGATCTAACGCTGAAAATGGTTTTTCTGTCTGATCTAACGATTCTGCGTCTGATGACATCAAAATCTGTTTGAACTTCCGACAAGGGGGGGCTAACTTTTAATTTTCGTACATAATTATACCCGTTTTTCGGGCACTTTGGAGGTTGATCTAACGCTGAAAATGGTTTTTCTGTCTGATGTAACGATTCTGCGTCTGATGACATCGAAATCAGTTTGAATTTCCGACAAGGGGGGGCTAACTTCTAATTTTCGGGGATACTTTGTACCCGTTTTTCGTGTACTTTGGAGGTTGATCTAACGCTAAAAATGATTGATCTAACCTCAGTCGCGGGTTTTTGAATTAATGGTTTTATTTTTGAACAGTATTTTCAATTTTTAATTTTTTAAAAGTTAGCCCCCCCTGAAATTTTTACTTAATAACTTCCTCCGGGGAGTTGATCTAACGACGGGAGTTGTTGATCAATCCTGATCTAACGATTGGTATATAGCACGACTTTTTTTTTATGTCAAGGGGGGGCCAACTTTTAATGGGTCATTTGAACGGTTGAACGGTACAGAAGGCGACTTATAGCTAAACGGATGCGGCGAAAATATTCGTTTCATTCAAACATCTACGTTTACTAATTTTCATGGCGATCAGTTGAAGGGTCCGGAAGTTATTCTTTTGAAGTGACATCTAGTGGCAAGTTATATCAAAATGGATAACGCCAAAATATTCTCCGTATTCGAATATCTATCTATACCAGTTTTCATAGCGATCAGTTGAACAGGCTTTATATGCTGCAGCGCCATCAATAGACGAATTAAAGTAAGAAGTGGATACGTTGTAGCGCTATCTATTGGCTGGCGAGTTGAAGTAATGATGTGCTACAGCACAATGAAGTAGCTATAGCAAAATGGATAACACGAAACTATTCTCCGTGTTCAAGCATCTAGCTATATCAATATTCATAGAGATCAAGGCATTGCTGCATTGGCATCTAATGGCGAGTTAAAGTATTAATTTGCTGCAGTGTCATCTAGTAGTGAGTAACAGCTAAATGAATAGTTAGAATGTATTCTCCGTGCTCAAATGTGTAAGCATCCAATTTTTTAGGGCGAATGGTTGAACGGTATAGAAGTGGATGCGCTGCAGTGCCCCCTTGCGGCAAGTTATAGCAAAACGGATAGCGTAAAAATATTCTCCATGTTTATCTATCTATGTGTACCAATTGCCATCCAAATCGGTTGACCGGTATTTTCACAGTAAGCGCTTAAACGAAATAGAATTCGGCGTTCTGCAGCACTATCTAGCGGCAAGTTATAGCAAAATGGATAGTGTAAAAATATACTACTTCTTCAAATATCCGTGTGTACCAATTTTCGTCCAAATCGGTCGAATGGTATTTTCATAGCGAGCGGTCGAAGGAATAGAAATCGACGTTTGTCACGTTGACAAAACGTGCCTATTTTTTATGAAAAATTATTAATACAAATCTTAATTAATATTGTCCGAATTTAAGCTAATAATCTATTCTAAATTTAATTATTATAAGTTTGTAACAGCAGGGACCGATCTACACACTTTGGGGCTCAGGGCACAGATACATTTGGGGGCCCCTGCACAAAAATTTTCCGCAGAATATTACTTAATTAAATTAAGTTAAAACCAATTATCATTCCTAAGTGAACCATACGTAAACATTTACAAATTAGTAAAATGTCACGACAGATACCACTTCTATGAATTTTTCGATTTTGAAATGTTTTTATGGGTATTGACAGCCATCACACACCTTTGAAAAGATAAAAGGAGGAGCATGCTGAGGTGTCCGAACGAATTTGCGACTATCGAATGTCGAATCGAATGCATCATTTTTAGCGTTACAAGTTACATTCAATTAAAAATTTTGAATATTTGTGATGAAAGGAAGTCATCAGAAATTTTTCTCTTGAGAGATAATATTAGTAGGTATTATGATTCCATAAAAGGAAGTTTTGGGGGGCCCTAAAAATCGGGGGGCCCAGGGCACGTGCCCCGAATGCCCCACCGTAAATCAGTCCCTGTGTAACAGTAACTCTTTTTAAAGATTTCAGATTTCCTTTTAGCCATTTTATTTGTAAGGCAATAACGTACTTTTAATCATTTCGTTTTCCTGCCTTCAGCTATGCTCATCAAACTTGCAGCTGCAATCTGTTTTATTTATATTTTTCTTCCCATCCTCTCTCATCAGCACTTATTGATATGAAAGCCTAACTTGCAGTATTGCACTGCTCCCAGACCGCTGTGTTTTGTTTTTCTTTTCCCTTCCCTGTGTGAAGATGCGTCGCGTTGCATGTTCTGGAAAAGTCTTTGAAGTTCCTTTTTTCTCTCTTACATATGTCATAGCTTAACGGCAAAAGTTGATCTCGTGACATACCCCCCTGACATACCCCCGGTCCTAGGGTGGAGCGAACTGTGCGATCGCACGGGGCGCCATCTCTATAGAGGAGCGCCAAAATACCTTACTACATTATTATATATATATACAGTAGGAAGTCGGAAATCCGGAACGCCTAATAACTAACGTGAACATTTATTTTTTCTTTCCAAACGGGACATCTACTGTTCTTAAGGTAATAGTGTATAGGGAGACAGAATGGACAGGTCTGGGGATCTTTTAGCTGTTAAGAAAACGCGCGAAAAAGCTTGTGTTCATGTTAATATCAAAATAAAATGAAAAAAAAAATTGATAAAACACACATATACTATAAAAAATAGTGCAAGACGTACGTTTCGGGAGGTACGAGGGGTAGGCCCTTCTTCGACTTCAAAAACACCCTCCGGCACCAGGCAGGAAGGTAGGAAAGTGAGAAATGTCAACAAAAGGACAACACAGAAAAAAGGAAGTTGTCATTCGGAAGGAAAAAATTCTTAGAAAAATCAGAGTGAAAAGGGAAAATAAAGAGGAGATCGGGGGAGGGGGAGGAATAAGCAAAAGAGGGACATTATGACTTTAAAAAATTAAATAAAAATTAAATAAGTTGAAATAGTTGACTAAAAAAAAGAGCATTAAAAGAACAAACACAAAAACAATACATTCCCCCGGCGTTTTTTTTTTTTTTTTTTTTTTTTTTGAGTCTTGATAGGGGAGGGAGGGAGGGAGGTCAGGTATTTTTTTTTTTTTTTTACAGACACTGCCGTTGGATGATTTTAGATTTTGAGCGGCCTTTATTGAAATTGTAAACGTGGGTTTCACTCTTCCAAAAACGGGACGTTTCAGGGGACATTTTCTAAAAACGGGACATGACGGTGTCCCGAAGCTGTGCTTGGGGACAATGGGACTGTCCCGTTCAAAACGGGACGTATGGTCACCTTACTAATAACCGCACTCATGTTTCTCAGTCAAATGCATCCTCCATGATTCGTCTTGTTTGGGTTCATTCTGCCAATATTGTTAGGATTGCGAACGCGTATTGGAGGTTTTTGGAGTTTGAGTATTTAAAATCCATGTCGCTGCCTTATAAAAAGAAGTCGGGTTTTCAAAATCGACAAAGTAAACGAAAGAGGGAGAGAGAAAGAAAATGAAAAAATGTGCGAAACAGAGGGCTCATTATCTGAACATAAACGTTCGAACTCATCGGGAAATTCAGCTATCCCAACATTCTTCAGAAGAATTCTTGAGTGAAGAAATGAGTCGAGAAAATACAGAAATCACAAAATCAAAGAGAGACTAAGGATTCTAATAAGCAAATTGTTGATTTTGCCACGCTTAAACCCAAAGAGCGGAAAAAAGCGATCCGTTTCCATGGAAACAGACCGTTTTTTCCGCAAAAGTGCTCTTTACGTAGTCCTTTCACTGAGAATCAAAGCACATATACGGTAAGCATGCGCACTCAGTGTTACATTCCGGTCGCCGAAATCATCGCTACTAGCGCCACTTCGCTTCATAGCGAGGTGGTACCGAACTATTTCGGCGGTTTTGGTTTCTGGTCGTCTGCTTGCTACCTTGAGTGAGTGAGCTATTGAAACGCGAGTTCTCTTTCCCCATACTTCCTTTTTATACTCGACTTTCGCGGTATTACTAATGAGCGTATTACTTAAATAAAGATGATATGACACCGCATTTCATAAGAAAAATAATAAAATGCAATCTTACTAAAATGATCAACAATCTCCCCCCCCCCCCCAAAAAAAAAAAAAAAAAAAAACAGCCGGGCACTTGCTTTTCCAGCATTCACCAGTGAAGACAATTTTTTTATCCAAGTTAATTTTTGTGCTAATTTTTAAATAGCGATATTTAAACAGCAATTATACTTCAGTTCAAAATAAAAGTATTTTTTTAAATAATTAAATACTTACATTTTAAAAAATTGTTTAAATAACTTACAAGAAATCTAATAAATGGAATACAATTCAGCACATTTTTTAATTATAGTGCATTTGAATGTGTGATGTTATGTATTGAAAAGCTATTAATAATGCTTTATCTCTTTCCTGCCCTTAACATTAACAAAATGGAGACAATTACCGCTGATGAACTCTACTTCAAAATCTTATAGATCTTATATTAGTATTCTTGGTGGAAGCATACTTTAGGATCTTAAATATTATTTACCAACAATTAAATGTGAAAAAGTAATAAATACAATACAAAACTGCAGATTTAAAAAGACAGACAAATCTTTATTTACTGACATTTTTACATATAGCCAATATCTAATACATACATATAACAAATCATTGATTGAAATTAAGAAGCATACAAAACTTTACCAACAGACACTGTTATGAAAAGAGCTATTTATAACAGTAAACATCATGTTTTATTATTATTGACAAGAATAAAATACCAAAAATACAGAATTTCCTTATAAAAAATTACACAGATGCATTTGGAAGTTCATACACAGCATCTCAGAATATCTATAAATATACAATGCAAATCTTATTTATACATGGGGGATTTCAGAGTATTGGGCATATTCTGTAATCATGTTTGCGACTAATCAAAACTAAATGAAATAATGGTGAAGGTGAACAGCTGTGTGTGTAAAAAAACTTTTTTCTTACTTAAAAAAAAAAAAAAAAAAAATCCTTAGTTACGATTAATAGAACTTGTCGCAGACATCACACAAACACAATACTGCAATAAACTAATTACATAATACCTAGAAAAAACTAATTACTATAGTACTGTAATTATACATGTACTAATACATAGACTATTATTTTAAGTTATTCAAGGAAAACAACACATGGTTGGAGAACAAGAAATTGTATGTACTTTATTGCTAAATCACACAATTTCGGGAAAAAATACTAATGAGGATGGTGTTGAAATAGTATCTCAATATAAAAGAAGATGTTATCATATCAAAATTGGATTAATTTAAATATACACTTTAAATTTCGAGATTTCCTTTTTTCTCCCCTTAGTAAATTAGAACACGGGACTGGGGTTAAATTGGCAAAAAAGCAAATAGACTGACACATACAAGCAAAATATTTTCATAGGTGATTCTATTTGTATATGACATAAACGTGAAAGATGTTTTAATAACTATATTTTCTATCCAGTAAGTATCAATTAGAAAAAGAAAATTAAATCCTGACTGAATGATTTATATTATATTTTTAGTTTACAAAGTTTGAAGACACCATCAAGGGTATTGGAAAATTTAGAATTAGACAAAAATTTTTTATTGACTGTGGATGATTCAGTTGCAGTATTTCCCTTTCAGATGTAAGAGAATATTTATAGATAAATGCCTTTTTATGCCACTCATTTTGCAACTTTTAAAATGTGGGAAATTTTACAGTTATTCATTTCGTGAACCTTTGTAACATTTCCATAATTGATGTCCAACATAAAAAAAGGCTGAAATCAGACAAAAAGTTGAAGAAACTCATCCTTCAGAGGTGGAAAAAGATACTTTTTTTAGGTCTGCGAAAAATATGTATAACAGAATCATTTAATTCAATGCGCACTGCAGGCTCGTAGCTAAGGTGGGACTATGATCGGTTTGTATGGTTATTAGATACTGATGAAGAAACCACTCATTTGTTGCTTTCGAAACATGCATATCTTTTTTAAAGGCCATGCGAGTAATTACAAAGTTTATTGTTTATTTAATTTCAATACACTATTCTTAATTTTTTCTGTGTGTTTACTTTTTTAAAAAATATTTGTAATTTATTTTCCATAAAGCGCATTTTCTTTGGCTGCCTCTATAATTAGTTAATAAAAATTTTTGGTAATGAACTTAGTTATAATGACCTCGATTGTAATTATAACTCTTTTATAACGTCAAAATATTCTGTACCACTTGTCCATGGAATACAGTCTAGTATCAACATAACTCATTATAAAGTCATTGGTTTGGTTTGTGGGGTTATGGTTGATTAGCTATTCATGTGCTCTAGGCCGAGGAGTGGAGTGGCCTCCATGAGGATCTTTTAAAGAGGGTCTAAGCAAGTTTTGGGAGAAAACCATGGAAAACTCTGAATGCATGGTTAGATTGCTGTACGCAACTTGATTTTGAACCAGGCACCTTCCACCTCCCAGTTCAGTGCTGTATGCACTAATATGTCATTAATAATTATCTGATCTATCCAGTGATATTGTAACCAAGTCAGGGTTGGGTTTTTGACGTCAAAAACTGGTTTTTGACATGACAAGCGTCGAAAACTGGTTTAAACCGTCAAAAACTAATCCATAAAAGAAAGAGAACAATATGTAAACTAATTGTGCAGTATATTTTCATTTTGCATTAAACTAAATACATAATTAAAGTTAATTATATTGAAAAATAATTATTATATTGAAAACTGACAGTTATTTCTCAACAAATGACAATTATTGGGCTCATTAATAATTGTCTGTAGTGTGCATTTCTTTGTATAAATAAATAAATACCATTTATAGGATAAAAATTTTAAAATTTAATTTATTCAGTAGTATATATACATATGATTTGGAGGGAGAGTTATTATATAAATAATGTTGAGCAGTCTTTCAAAATTTTCAAACTCAAGTATGGCTAAACATTTCCTGTAGAAGCAAATGTTAAACTTATTTTGATTTAATCTAAATACCTAAATTGAAAGGGTTTCAAGCAAAAACAAATAACATAATAATTTCAGTCATTAAAATAAAATGAAATAAAGATCAACATCTTTAATTATCAGTATACTAAAGTTTCCCATTCAATACAGACTACCAATTTATTGAATGTAACCAATGTATTAAATGTAATGCAGCATTGAAATTTATCACAAAATGGTATTGGTATTTTATATGTGGGAAACTTACAAGCCATGGAAAATTTTAAGGACAGTCCCAATTTTTGATGCAGATAGATTAATTTAGAATTTTAATGTTATAACAGCAAGAATGATGTTTTGAACGTATTAGATATGTAATAAAACTACTTTTCCATTCTGTTTTCTGTTTCTAGACAACATGCTTGATAAAAAAATGTATAAAAGATGTTTACAATTTTTCTTAAAAGTTAATATTACAATATTTCACAATGTGTGCAATTTTGAAGAGATCAATTAGTATTTTTACTGCAGTCAATATTTGTAGTAGATTAATATTAATAATCAATAACAATCAATTAATATTTGTAATTGTATTAAAATTAATTAATATATGTAATTTGCATGTATTTTAAAGTGCAATATTTAAGGTTTTTGATGTGACAGTTTAAACCATGGTTAAAACCGTCAAAAACTGTCATGCATCAAAAACTTGCCAACTCTGAACCAAGTTCAACTGCACTTCATACACTATTTAGTTGAAGACCAACATATTTCTTTTGATTATTTTAGAAAAAGTTTGAATACAAATTAAAAAAATAAAATATTTTAAATCTATGGCAACAAACTTTGATTTTTAAAGCTTTTCACATCTAATGCTCCGACTTTAGGGGCGCTTTAGCCACTCCAGTCTCCTCCGTATGTGCGAATATTTATGTTTGACCTTTTACATGTAGAACTTTCCTAAAGTACAACACAATAAAATATGCTGCCACAATATGCTTCAGAATAGAAAACTTAAAATTATTTAATTATATATTTAGATTAAAATTAAAAAGAGACTATACTTACCATACGATGAGAAAAGTCTTCATAACAAGACACATGTACAATGGATAAAAGCTATGTGACACAGCGACGATCAGAAACTTTCATGAGATATTGCCGAAAGGGGTAAACATGGCAACAATACAAATCTTGAAAGGACTTGTACAAAAAATACAGATATGACAAAGTCTGTATGAAAAACACAGAGTAGAAATGAAGAACTTGCTTTTGGAATTGACGGCAGGCGATACCTATGAAGGACTTTAAATTTCATTTTTTTGTGGAAGAAGCCGGCAAATTATTGAGCAGCTGTCCTCAAAATAAGATATATTAAAAAATTCTAAATGCTGGGTGGAACACAGTGCCGAAACAAACAGCTTACTTCTGAAATTCACAGCAGAAGATACTAATGAAGGACTTTTAATTTCACTTAATTTGTTGAGGAGGAAGACACATTACTCAGGAGCTTTCATCAAGATAAGTTATATTAACAAATTTTAAATGCTGGGAGGAACAAAATTGCCGAAACGAACAGCTTGCTTCTGAAATTCACAGCAGAAGATACTAATGAAGGACTTTTAATTTCACTTAATTTGTTGAAGAGGAAGACACATTACTCAGGAGCTTTCATCAAACTCACACCAAATTCACAATCCTCATCCATTGTTTGCATCTGCAATTAACAAAGTTTTGAATTCAAATAAATAAAAGTAATATGACATGATTAGAATTAATGAAAAAATTATTACTCAGTTAATACAAAATAATTTTTAAATGATTCTGAAGATAGAAAAATGTACAGTGGAACAAATAAGGAGTAAAAAGCAGTTTAAACCTTATCAGCTTATTAGTCTAATTACCAAAATTAATTAACGTATATCTCGAAAACTATCCACCGGAGCGCGTTTTTATTGATTCTCGACCCCCTCTAGACTCTACACCCCCATCAATACATAAAATTTCGAATACTTTGACACCAAACTTAACCTTTTAATCTTGCAGGCCCAGGGGGTCATAAGAAGCTCCTCTGTATTTTCATTTTGGGCAGTTTAAACACTAGCACGACCAAGCAAGGAGAGAGAGATGCTAGCTGCCCGAGAACTCAGCGGAGAAGAAACCCGATGAATGGGTGAAGGATGTTTAAATAGTACAGCTTTTGGCGCAGAGAGAGGGAAAATTTCTTTAGTTGTTTTATTGATTCAAGATTCGAATCATCGAAGTAGCGAGTGAGTTGAGATTCGAATCAGTAAAATGAGTCGAACCGCCCATCTCTAGTTGGTACTTTATGACATGCGAGTTTTTATAATGCTTGACCCTCAAAGTTGCTATAAACATAAGAGAATTTTTTAGAAATCACCAACTGTTGAGAAATATGGAATGTCCTATTTTCAGCACTTCAAACATGTTTCAGCAAATATTAATTTTAAATTTTATATAACATCAAAAGTAGTTAGCAAAATTTTAAATAACTTAACCTCCTTACCTTCTTTTCAATAAGAATGATTTTAAGTTGATTTAAATTATTTTAAAACATTATCTGTGTTTGTTTTTGCACTGCCCTGTATACGAGTCTATTTCCCTTTGTAAGTACTATATTGTATCAACTCAATTAGAGAATTTTTTTTGCATGTAGATCTGTCTACAGAATTAGAAATCCAATGATTAGAGCGGTTAATGAAGCCTTGAAATATATTGCACTCATTAAGATTTCCCTGTATTTGTTACATCCAAATATATTCTCACAATGCGATACAATTTTTCATGATTGTAGGTTATTCAGGGCTCATTAAGATCATAGATAAATTTTCGCTTCTGATCCTGGTGCTGCAGATTGATATAGAAAATTCTGCTACTGGGTATGGATGTTGATGACAGAATTAAATGTATTTATAGATTTCTTTACAACTCACAGTAAAAGCAACAGGATAATTCCAGAGTATTGAGAGCACTATGCCACACAATAATTGATCATAACTAAACAAAATATTGAGTTAGGTGAATGTTTTTTGTAATGGAATTTTTCTAAACAGATTTTATATGTACATGACAGTTTGTCTTACATATAAGACAAACTGTTCACCAAGGTAAATTTTAAGCGTACTTTTGGTGAGTAAAATTTAATCTGAACATGACATAAATTTCAAAATATTGTGGAATCATACAATTATGAAATTATTGAAAATATGACACATACCACTTGTGAATAAAAGTCAATTGATAGATCATAATTAAATTTTAAATGATTTTTGAATTTAAAACACACAGTAAAGTGCAACAGAATAAAATTCAATGATGAGGATATAATTAGTGAAAATTAAATGATGTTTTTGTATGTTAACTACAGCAAAATGATCAACTGGCATAATTAATTTTTTTTTAATTTCAAAATTATATAAAAAAAATTAGCAGTAGATAAATCATTTTAATTTCTAGCATGTCTCAAATTAAGCGAGTAATGTTCAACAGAGTACCATAAAAGTTGTTTTTTTTCTACACATCAAAGTGAAAAGTAATAAGTGTCACATGTGATGAATAGAAAAGCAGTATAGATTCCGAAATAAAAGTTGTTACAAAGGCATGTTAAACAAGGACTATAAATAAAAAAAAGTAATAATTTTGAAAATTAAATTAATAAAATTAACTTACCTTTCTTCGTCTTTGGGAAATCTGTGGAATTTTTTCCCTCGGCTTTTCCAATTATTGCAACACGTTGGGAATGCGCAAGTAAACGGCATTATTCTCGTTACTTCATAAAGCAATTCAATATAACGAAAGTTGTAATTGGAGCAATTAAATCTGATCAAGAAATCCTTGACAGAGAATTCACAGAAATCCCGGGAAATTAATCAATCGGCGACTACCATGTGCTTCACTTCAATGTGATGCCATCGGTTCCACAAACAAGGTTCTTCGACTAGTGCGCGTGCGCGAGAAGGTACCCGGAGCAATTAGTTTGGTTCCACCTCGATAGATGGCGATAGCTATCGCCGCGATCTTTTCTCCATTGGAGTGAAGACGCTTCCTGTAGAACCGCTTTGCTGAGAATCCTCTCCTCGCTTCCTCCTTTTTCCGAGAAATTCCCCTCCTCGCTTATTGTTCTATTCCGCTCCGCTCTTGGGATCGAAAAACGCTCCGAAAGGACAAGCTCACTTTTCGTTCGGACTGATCGAATTTCGCTCGTTTGGTTAAAGCGTATTCATTTCGAAGACATTGCTAAGTGGAAATGTACAGATTCTGCTAAAAGAGGTGAAATTATTGTTCGAGGACCTTCTTCCAGAAAATGGCCGAATGATAACTATCCAAGTAATACAATGGAGCGCCATTTTTCAAATGTACATGTTGATAGAGT
This sequence comes from Cheiracanthium punctorium, assembly GCA_038373885.1. Classification (NCBI taxonomy): domain Eukaryota; kingdom Metazoa; phylum Arthropoda; class Arachnida; order Araneae; family Cheiracanthiidae; genus Cheiracanthium; species Cheiracanthium punctorium. The sequence continues at coordinate 93,618 of JAWZYV010013487.1, forward strand.
CATGCCGAATCGGGAAAGGTTTATGAGGCGATGGCTTGTCCTTGTATATTCGCGGTCTGCAGATAAAGTCTTCTGTTTCTGCTGTTCGTTATTTTGCCAAAATCCTCTTTCCAGTCTGGGAAAAGAAGGGTTTAACCCTTTAACGCGCAGTCATCCCGCTCTGGGATCACCCAACTCGGACGTTTTGACTGGTGCCAGTCACGAAGAATAGATTGGATTTCTATAAAAATAGTGGCGGGTGACAGAGCTCCACGAGAATCCTTTACTTTTGAGCACGTCCTTTATCATCAAAAAAGGGTCATGATTCTTTTGAACAGCACTGACATCTGCTGAAAAATGAGAGAATGCGAGAATAGCTGGATAGAGGGCCCAATGCTGAAAAAGGGGCAGCCGTTGCCATCGCCCGACTTAGCTACCAGCAAGAGGGCGGGCGATCGAAACGTTCATCGCGTGCTCGTGCGATGGCAACGGCTGCCCTTTTGTCAGCATTGGGAAAGGGTTGCGCCTCAAAGGGTTAATGATTGGGTTCACATTTCCGATAGATTACAGAAACACGAAACATCTCCAGATCATCGACTAGCATTCAGTAAATGGATGGATAGTACAAAGCGACTAAAGAACTTCAGCAGTGTTGATAAGGAATTACAAAAACAAACTGAAAACGGAAAGAATCGATGGTCTGCTACTTTAGAAAGAATGATGTCCATAGTTCTTTTTATTTAGCTGAACATAATTTATCCTTTAGAGGAGCTTCAGATAAATTACATGAAACGAAAAATGGAAATTACCTTGGTTTAGTTCAGGGATGGGCAAACTACGGCCCGCGGGCCAAATTCGGCCCGCCGGTGGAATTTTGATGAGCCGGTCCGACGGAAATTGAAAGAATATATATATTTATATATTATACATCCATATTAAGAAATATGAAGATGGCTTGAAAAAAGTGCATTTTGAGTTCGACCGCAGATTTCAAGATTTCAGTGCCATTTAAACAGAATTGGATATTTTTTCCATGCCTTTCAACGTAAATTTTGAAGCAGTGAGGTCCGATTTGCAGCTCCAATGAATTGAATTGCAATCTAACCATCCTTTCAAGCAGTTGTTTCTAAATAGGCCAAAGTTAGAGTTTTACAAATCATGATTGAAAGTAAGTTTCCCAAATTGAATACCTCACGCCCAGAAAATCAGTGCTATGTTTGCTTCATCTTATATATGTGAACAAGTGTTTTCAACTATGAACCTTAGAGAGAATTCTTTCAGAAGTAGACTGACAGATGAGCATTGAGCCTCGTTCTTTAGAATCAAATGCATCTCACTTCGAACCTCAATAAGGAACTTTTAAAAATGAAATCGCCATTTCATTCATTTCATTAACCTATTTAAATTGTAATACTTGTATATTGTTCTTAAAATTTTAGAAAAATTTATCTTGGCCCACCAAACTTTTTTTTTTTTTTCGATCTTTGGCCCGCGGCCGAAAAAGTTTGCCCATCCCTGGTTTAGTTGAACTGTTCGGAAAATTTGATATCTGTATTAATTTTTTTAATGATGTAACTTTGTAAAAAAAATATTATAAAAAAAATAAAGTGGGGGATAAAAAGAGCCAACCTCCTCGTGGTATCCCCTGGGTAACGCCCATCGGCTGTGTTAAATCAAAAGCACCGCCTACATTCCGAGACATACAAATCTAATCTTTTTTTTTTTTAATCGTAACTCAAAATACTTATAAAAAAACTCCTCTAAGTATGGGACGTATTTCGCGCTAGCTTTACGACCCGACGGGGTCCACCGTCAAAAAAATGAATGTGCTAAACCGTACAACCCGCCCCCCACACTACGGAGAGAGAGAGAGCAGATCAAAGTCAAAGTGTATTGCTTTTAGAGAGCCTGCGACTGCGAAGCCTTCACTTGCCTCTAATCGGAACGAGATAGATCGAAACAGCAGGGATTTAGAACAACGGGCCTAAAACAATAGAATTTTACATTTCGGGAGGTGCCGGCACAGCTGGCTGTGCCAAAAAAGAGTCTCTAGATCTGTGGCACCCGATGAACGTTTCGATCGTCCGCCACCTTGCTGGTAGTTACGTCGAGCGATGGGAAAGGCTGCCCTTTTTTCGGCATCGGGAAAGGGTTAAGCCTCCGATTTTCCCTCCCCCCTTCTTATCTGTCCTAGCGATTTATTATGCAACCCAAACTTTCTCCACCTATCTGTAGTTTTGTAGGCATAAGCGTAAAGTTTTCAAAATTATTGGGGGGGGGCGGGCCCCTCAACCACCTATATTCACGTCAGTGACGTAGCCAAAGAAGGAGGGGGTTGGGGGGGTCATAACCTCCCCCCCCCAATATGGAATTTTTTGCCATACAAATTCTATATTCTTCACTCCCTTATCATACACCCGTATACATATATGTGAGTTGCAGAAGTCATAACCCCCCCCCCCCCATGAAAAATTTATGGCTACGCCACTGATTCACGTACACATCACGTATAACTTACTCATAGTTGCCAACTACTACGGAATATAATGAACCACTTTTTCTACATGATTTTTCGGCATAAAATATAGCAAAATTTTTGTGATGCACGCACGAGCTGGTTACTATTTTGAAAAAAATAATTAAAAAATAGACTGTTTACAAAAAGTGGTTAGTTATATTCCGTAGTAGTTGGCAGATATGACTTACTATATATAAGTGTCAATTATTGGAGGCGCTCGATCTCTATGGGTCCATAGAATTCTATGCCAATGTAAGGTAAGTATCCATGTTAGTATCTTCCTACCCTGTTATAAGTTAAAAATAGAAGCAAAGTAAAAAATCCAAAGGAGGAAAAAAAAAACATATTCAATGAGATAGTGCATTTTAGACACATCTGAACTTTTCTTCATTTCATACTTTACATTGCATAAACTGATTTTAATGAACCAGAGCCTGGCGAGGGCAGCTTATAGTAACATTTTGTGTTACAGGGCGTCACAATGAATACTAAATCATGATTGAAATCAAAAGAAGAAAAAGTACAAGTAAAGGTTTTTTTTAAAACATGTGTAAATGGCGTGAATACTTTTTTTTATGTTAGTATAAATTAGTTTCCTGTATTGAGTGATAAATTATTGGGTGGGCTCAGCCCCTATTCACAAATTATTGGGGGGGCTCGAGCCCCACGGGCCCATACAACTTTACGCCTATGTTTGTAGGAAGCAAGGAGAAGAGAAAAAAAAAAAACAGAAACAGACCCAATATCTTTTCTCTTTGTTTACATTTTAACGGGCGGGGAGCGGAGAACTAACGAATCAGCGATCAGCAGAACTCATAAAATCAGCAGACGACTTTGTGTGAGCCCTATTATTATTAATTCGATCGTTCTTAGTGCTTGTGTATTAAGTTATCCTGATTATTAGCTGATCTTAGAGTATTATTAGCTGAAACTGCCTTGGATTACTTATTATTTACTTATCTTTTTTTTTTATAAGTGCTGCACAGTCAACCGTGCAATTAGGAGGTAAGCAAGATCTTTTCGTGTTCATTGCCTCTTCGTTTGTTAGTTACGACTACGACTCTTCGCTGTTCTCATCAATTTTCTGAATCGTGCTTTAAAATAAATGTACTTCATGCTCTGTTATATAATGCAACGCAGGAAGCATAAGCGTAAAGTTTTCAAAATTATTGGGGGGGCCGGGCCCCACAACCACATATATTCACGTCAGTGGCGTATATACATATATGCGAGTTGCAAAAGTCGTAACACCCCCCCCCCTCCCCCATGAAAAATATCTGGCTTGGCCACATATTCACGTACATCTAACTTAGTTGCCAGCTACTACGGAATATAATTAACCACTTTTTCTACATGATTTTTTGGCTTAAAATATAGCAAAATTTTTGTGCTGAGCCCCCGAGGTGGTTGCTATTTTGAAAAAAGTAATTAAAAAATAGACTGTTTACAGAAAGTGGTTAGTTATATTCCGTAGTAGTTGGCAGCTATCACTTACTATATATAAGTGTAAATTATTAGAGGGACTCGAACTCTATGGGTCCATAGAATTCTACACCAATGTAAGGTAAGCATCCATGTTAGTATCTTCCTACCATGTTATAAGTTAAAAATGGAAGCAAAGTAAAAAATCCAAAGGAGGAAAAAAAAAAAAAAACATTTTCGATGAGATAGTGCATTTTAGACACATCTGACCTTTTCTTCATTTCATACTTTACATAATCTGATTTTAATGAACCAGAGTCTGGCGAGGGCAGCTTATGGTAACATTGTGTGTTACGTGGCGTCACAATGAATACTAAATCATGATTGAAATCAAAAGAAGAAAATTTTTTAAAGTAAAGGTTTTTTATAAACGTTTGTAAATAGCGTGAAATACTTTTTTTTTGTGTTAGTATAAATTAGTTTTCTGTATTTAGTGATAAATTATTGGGTGGGCTCAGCCCCTATTCACAATTTATTGGGGGGGCTCGAGCCACACGGGCCCATATAACTCTACGCCTATGGCCAGGAAGTCTTTTAGTTGATCATTTTAGTCATTCCTTCTTAAATGAAGCTAAATGACGTATGTTTATTTCTTAACTACAAAATACTGCAAAAATGCTACTATTTCGGCAACTGAAATTAAGAAAATGTCTACTGAACGGGTGACTTTTTCATTCCGGTGAGGCTAGGGTTGCCAGGTCGCCAAACCCAATAGCCGGACAGACCTGCCAATTTGGCCGGACATTTGGGTAAAAAGGCCGGGCAGCCTACAATATTGAGGATTTTGTCTTAGTATTAATAGGTTCAACAAAAGAATTGTATGTAAAATCAAGCTTTTTTTTATTATTACCATGATTCTTGTTAAATTCTAATGAAATATAAATAACATCGAATGTCCAATCAGTTCGAGTACTTTATCACTCATCAGCCAAAGTCACCAGTCAAAAGCCGAACAAAAGCCGGACACCGTTCAGCCCCAAAGCAGAATGTTTTGCAATGTTCTGCAACGCTCTCTCAACTACCCAAAAATGTTCTGCAGGAAATATACCTTAATATACAGAGGGCTATTATGTTAGGATATTAGTAAGCGTAACCTATATCTAAAATATTAAATGAAATTAGAGAAACTTTGTGTAATTATCAAAGTAACAAGGAAATGAAACATTAACTGAACAGATATATATATATGTAGAGAAAATATTTCGAACTAAAGCTTAAAATTCCCGGTCGCCAGGTGGCGATTAAACTTCTGACTACCGGCCAGACGAATTCTATCGTTTGTTAACTCAGGTTTCGCACTAGACTGAGGGATTGCACGATTCTTGCTCTTGCAATGCCACACAGAATCCCCCTCAAAACAAACAAACAACAACAACAAAAAAAAAAAAAACAGTAGCGGGCTTTTCCTGTGTGCTGGGTTGTTCAATTTTGATGAAGCAGCTAAATATTTAATGGGATAAAGAATCAAATATCATTAAATTCTATTGTTATCAAAATCATTTGTGTATTATATTGCTAATTTTGATATTTATAATCTGCTGAGTTCATTCTAGGCGAGGTCAGTGGTGCGCCGCGCCCCGATGCCCTTTAAAAAAAAAATTCGTTAGCGCCCCGATGATGAAAAACTAGACACCCTCTTTTGCCAGCGAAGTTCTTTTTAATCTCTAAGAAAGTTTCTTTAGCCCTTTTATTTGTTTAACTGTTATTTGTTTGCTCACACCTAATGTGTTAATGATACTTGTCAAATGAAAAGGAGGAATTTGCACAACTGCTATGGTAATAGAACTCTCCCGCCCTCTTTCCCCCTCCGGAAGCACTCGGGAGGCCCAGTCCGGGTAGTAGCGGACCTTGATGAGAAGGGGGATGGAAATCAACTGTGTAAAAACTAATTCATCTATAATTTTTTTTATTAATGGACCGATTTGTTTGAAAATTTGGGGAGCACTTTTAAATGCAAAAATTGATTCAGAGTCTAAATTTTAGAAAGACATCTTAATTTGTTCAAAAGTTAGAAATTTATTGTCAAAACATAATTTCTTTCCCCTTTCTTACTTTGTGGCTTGGAGTTACAGAATGCTTTGTGGTTTTCTTTGTGAGCTAGACGGGGAGGCAAATGTTCTTATCTCCTTTCCGGCTATTTCAATATTACCACTTAAATAGATGACCAGCTGATTGTTAATATCAACGGAATATTTATTATGGCTGCATGATAATCCTGAAAAAAATTTTAGCTATTGTTGTCCATTAAAAAAAAATTAATTAAGAACTGAAATTTGTAGTGGAATAAATATTGAATAACTGAAATAGATATTTATACCATTATAGGGTTATTTTGAACAGAAGAGTTATTAATATTTTTATGCATTCACTATAATATTTTAATTGTTTGAACTTTGCAAAATAGAGAATGAAAATAAAAGTAAAATAATTTTCTCAATAAAAAGACTTTTGTTCCTTAAGACTTTTGGGTATTTCATATTTAAAATCTTTTCTCTTCCTTTATAATCTTACCCCCCCCCCCTCCCTACAACCAAATGCTCAGAAGTCTGGTGCACTTAAGTAAGCAGTGTAACAGACCCTGTGTCTCCTTGTCATGAAGTATGCAAAAGTGCTAGTGCAAATATAATGAGACGTTTCTTTGGTGAAGATGGGCCTGGAAAGTTGATATCTGTTTGCACTGCTGACATTTTATATACAGCTTTCTTTCCATCTTTTTCTGGGGAGTTAAATGAGTATGGAGAAAAAGAACTTGCAGAATTCTGTACAGTTTTTAATAAAATATATTGAATTTTTCAGAAGAGATAATTAGAAAATATAATCGGGCCAATAATTTAAATTTATCATACGCTATCGATGTTAATTTTTATATGTAAGGCTAAATATTCTTAATTGCAACAATAACCATAAAATATTCAAATGTTGCATTCGCAAAATGTTGGAATTCTCAAGATTTTCAGACCGATGTTTCGAAATCGCGTAAATTTTCGGACCCGTTTATAGTCGTTTTGCATTTCTAAATGCATCCATAATTACTTAAAGCATAGTATTATCTATAATAATTATGAATAAACTGTAATAGGAAGACCAGTTTAACGAAACAATCGTTCACAGCATAAACTTGCAAGAGCGCGAAACATCCGGAGCATCGTTACTAACTGCTTTTGCTACGGCGGTAAAATCTGAAATTATGAATATTTATTAAATAATTTGCAACTGTGTAGTTACTAAACATAACTTCTGACATTGCAGTATCAAGATCGACAGGCGGAATTGCTTAATCTCCCTTTCCCTTTCTAAGTATGCGCACTATATATTTATTTATATATATATTTGTTTGAAAATCCTGATCGCGTTTTCTTGTTGTGTCAGCAGAAAACAAACATCGGAGAGGCACCTTTAAGGTCAGCTCATAGCTCACGAAAGATGAAATAAAAAAGCTATTTAATAAACATCCTATTCAGAAGAGGGTAAATTATTTGCAAAAATGCATTTTAACGGGTTGCATATATGAAGGTCTAATTTTACTACTTGTAATTTTGAAGTGGCCATTTTAATCGATTGTATTTTTGTAAAGGAGCCGTTTTAATCCAATTTTTTTAAAGGGGTCGCACATAACAATTCTCAGTTTTATATGTTCCTATAATTTTTTAAAATTATAGGAGTATTACACTCAAAGCAAGAGACTGTCTCGAGCAGACATATTTACCGGGGGGAAAAAACGTAGCTAGAAAATGAATGTGAATGATATTGCAAGTGATAAGCGCTGTCCGTTCTCCACATGTGGGGTCCAAAAAGGTGGCGCTCTCCCAGAAGGAGATGATCAGGCGCCTTTTGGGTGATAATTCACTTTTGACTAATTGCCGCCGTGTCATCTCCCCCCCCCCCCCAAAGGAATATATTCTTTCTATGCCTGGATGCAGGAGATGAAATGCTATCCCTCCAGATTGCTGTCTGGCTTTTGAGTTTGACTTTCTGTTAAAAGTGATTGATTTCTCCCCTCTCTCTCCCTTTTCAGTCCTCATCCGTAATTGTTCTGCAGCGGAGCTCTTTGTTCGCCGATTTCGGCATGTTGTGCGTTGAGGCCGTTCAGTTTGGCCGGACACGCAATCAAAAAGCCTAACTATGCCCGGCTTTATCCGGATGCCTAGCAACGCTAGGTGAGGCTACTCATGATACTAGGATGGACACCGAATACGGGCCCTGGATCCAGGATCAGAGACGGCCCCCCTCCCTCCTTTTCTCCCACCCGTGTGCTTCATTAAAATTGCTCTGTTATTTCTTAACCTATACTCTTTTTAGAATGCCATTTAGCTGCAACTATGGGAAATAATTAAATTATGGTAACTGTTTTATAAGTTCAAACTATAAACTTTATTTATAAATTTATGTTACTTAAAAATGACAAAACGAAAAGAGTTCAATGAATGTATTCAGTTTCATTCTAAAAGAGCTAAACTTTAAGATTGCTATAGTAACGGTTGCATTTGACTTATTTAAAACAGAGCCTTATACATGATGAAAAATTTCCATCCAGTTGCGCCCTCCCCCCGCCCCTAAAGCCCTTGTCAGAAGGCAATTTCCCTTCCCGTCTCGACGGACCTGGCAACGGTTCCATCGCTCGACTGAACGACCCACAAGAGGGTGGACGATCGAAACGGGCATCGCGTGCTACCGATCTAGAGACCCTTTTTTTTGACGCAGCTGGCACAAACCCGCGCACAGCCAGCTGTCGTAAAAAAAAAAGGGTCTCTAGATAGGTGGCTCGCGATGCACGTTTCGATCGTCCGCCCTCTTGTGGGTCGTTCAGTCGAGCGATGGCAACGGCTGCCCTTTTTTCAGCATTGGGCCCTCTATTCAGCTGTTCTCGCGTTCTTCCATTTTTCAGCAGATGCCAGTGCTATTAAAAATAATCGTGACCATTTTTTTACGGGAAAGGACGTGCTCAAAAGTAAAGGATTCTCGTGGAGCTATGTCACCCGCCACTATTTTTTATAGAAATCAAATCTATTCTTCGTGACTGGCAACAGGACGTGCTCAAAAGTAAAGGATTGTCGTGGAGCTAGGTCACCCGCCACTCTTTTTTATAGAAATCCAATCTATTCTTCGTGACTGGCAACAGTCAAAACGTCAGAGTTTGGTGTCCTTACGGCGAGGACACCGCACGTTAAAGGGTTAAAAGTTACATAGAAGCAACCATCGACAAAAAAATGCATTTCCTGATTGCAGACTATAGATAACGGTTGTGGAAGTGTCTTTTACCTTATCGAAAAACACAAAGACCTCCACCCACCCTCCAATCGCACAAAGAGACGTTTTCTCACCCTCAAAACACCCAAGGTCGAAAACGATCCCATTGACCTCTGTAATGTAGCAGTTGTGATGCAGATCATCACATATCTATTTTTAATTATCGGTTACTTAATTGTTAATTATTTCTAAATTTAATCTGTGTTCAAAATTTATTCTTTGCACTTTCGATTTCGATTTCTCTTCCCTTCGCCTGTAAAAGTTTTTTTATTTCCTGCACCTGCCTTATTTAAAAGCAATCTTCAATTTTCATTTATTTTTCCTTTTTATTTCACTTCTGCATTGGTAAAGCCTAGCATTTCTGTTTTGTGTGGTTTGTTTATGACCCTGTATGCTATCCAATCTATAAATAACTTTGGCTTTCTTTTGGGTTACAATTTAGCTGACAGATTGTTTGTTTTATCCTGTTGGGCAGGTCTGGGATTCAAAAATAATTATATAGAAATGTATTGAATGTCTACTACTGGCGTCAAGTTACTTTCACACTTTGTTTGCCGTGCCTTGTGGCGTGTTTTTGCTTCTGTAATATTTATCCTGTTGGGCGCGTCTGCCGTCTGCGATTCAAAATAATTATATAAAAATGCAGTGCCATATTGCCGGCAGGGCAAACGGGGCAACTGCCCAGGGCCCACAGATTTTAGGGCCCAAAAATCTTACATCTCACTCTTTTATAATTTTACAATGAAATTACAAAGCATAAAAAATTTCAAAACTTAAAGGATTCTTTAATTATAAAGTATGTATGAACAATGAAAATAATTCAAATTTACATTTGTATAAATTAATTTAAACTTATTTTTAATTCTTCGAAATGCTCTATAGTCAATGTAGCATAACAATATGTAGGAAAAAATACATTTTTAAAAGAATATTTTTAATGTTAAAAAATAGCAAAATTTTTGAATTATTTGCTACTGGCGGCTACCCGCGACTTCGTCCGCGTCGGCTTTAGAATTAGGTCCCGAGAGAAACGAAACATGTGTGAATAACAAATATGTTTGCGACTAAAGAAACTGCATTTAAAAATTATTTGCTTTTTACTTATTTTAAATGAAGTATAATGCATGGTAGTATACTTCATTTAAAATAAGAGAGTATGCAGAATTACTAAATTTAGATTTTTTTCAGGCATTTGGCGAATAGAGACAGTTACGACAGTATTTGCGAACTGTTTTGAGTGTTCTTGTAAAAGAAATATTTATGCTATATGCATGAATTTTAGCCCATGTTAACCAGGAATAGTGCAGCTTTCTATTAGCGAAAAAGTTTTAGAATCGGTTCTGTAGTTAAAGAGATGCCCATAGAGCGTAATTTATTAGAATTATTTTGAGTGTTCCTGTAAACGAATTACAGTAGAAGACCCAAAATCCACACAGCTTGGTTCCAGACCTTTTGCAGATTTTAGAATTTTGCGGATTTTGGGTCATATTAGGAAATTTATTCTATTTCCCTCCACCCCACCCAGAAAAAAAAAAAAAAAAAAAAAGATCACATGTTACTTATAATCAGAACCATGAAATAAAAATACAGAGGGATAATACAATATACAAAATTATGAAATTATAGTATAACTTATTTAAACATGTATATTCAGCAGTAGTTTAGGACTTTGGGATGTTCTAATTATAGTTTTTTTTCATTATTTCCTGTTCTGTAACGCAGCTTTGCTGCTCTACAAATCTGAGATATTTCTTTCTCTGAGCCTAACTTTCACTAAATGTTATTTTATCAACTTTTTGATCATCCTCATTTGTTACTGTGTCAGAGTCTGTGTCATGTGACCATAATTGAGTGTTAATTATGTCATTGTCAGTCATTTAAAGGATATCAATGTTACCATCAGAGCTCACAAACTCTTAAAATATCTTTTTCAAGTGTGAATAGCTTATTTAGTTTTACTTTGTGGCTATAGTGTAGTTTTCTGAACTTGCAGCTGACAGGGAAGATTTCATTGTTTACATTGGACAGACAGTGCGGATTTTGGGTCTTCTCCTGTATTTGCGCTACATGCATGAATTTTAGCCTATAATACTCAAGAATAGTGTAGCTTACTATCAGTGAAAAAAGTTTTGGAATCGGTTCAGTACTTACAGAGAACATATAGAGCGTAATGTAATTCTTATGAGTATCCCTGTAAAAGAACTATTTGTGATATATGCATAAAAGGTTGCCTATAACACTCAGGGTCCTCCAGTGTCTCCAGTGTCTAAGAGGTTCTGCTCTCAAAACTGGAAGGCGGGAGGTGCCAGGTTCAAACTCCGGTCGCGCCTGTCGACCTAGTCGCTCGCAGTTTTCCGTGTGTTTTTCCAAAACCTCGCGAAAATACGGGCTAGGATCCCTTACAAAATTCCACACAGAGGAATTCCCCATATAGGCCTAGGACTAGGACTTTGAATCAGTGAAAAAAGTTTTAAAATCGGTTTAGTAGCTACAAACTTTCCATAGAGCGCAATGCATTAGCATTATTTTGAGTGTCTTTGTAATAGAATTATTTATGCTATATACTTGAAAGGTTGCCTGTATGTTAATCCAGGGCATAAGCTATCTTCATTACAAATTTTTTCAACCATTTTTGTGTGATTCAGTCAAAAATTTCCAAACACATAAACGTACACATTTATATTATTGGTAGGATTTGGAAATTTACGAACTTAAAGAAACGCATCTGGACTTTTCTTGGTACTTACGTATTATCCCGGCGGTCATTCCCGCCAAACTGTTTTTTCGTCAAATGAGTTGCCAAACTGTTGCTAATCGTATTCAAAACCATTAAAACCATTAATAATTTCATGTGCCCGGCATTTATCTCGGCAAAAAATCGCTCGTCTTGGCGGACCGCCGGGATAATACGTAAGTACACTTTTCTTTATTTATGCTTTTTAATTTGGCGTAAAATCAACATAATTTCCATTCTTATTTATGTTTTCCAAATGCATGTGATTTTGCAAATAGAATTTCTGCTTTATTTCAAAAGCATAAATCATTTTGTGCGGGCGATAAAACGGTTTTTAATAATAATTAGAAAAGTAATTAAAATTTCTGAGCCTCAGGTACACTTTACCGAAGTCATGGGTCCAGTCATGCTCAAATTTTCAAAGCTCTGCTTTCTGTAGATTTGTCTGGAGAACATTCATTTTTAATATTAGAGATAGATAGATTTGGCATAAAACTGGCATAATTTCCGTATTATTTAATGTTTTTCAGATCTTTGAAGTTCAGATGTTTGAAATAATAGCACTCTTGTTAGCACAAAACATGAATCACTTGATACGGGCGAAACTCGCCAAGCATGGCAACGTAAAAACGGTTTTTAATTAATAATTAAAGAAGTAATTAAAAATCTAAAATTCTAAGTAGCCTATAACCTTCTCCAGGGTCCCATCTATATCTAAAACCAAAATTCATCATAATTTATTTAGCGGTTTAGGCGTGAAAGCGTCATAAATAAACAAGCAAATTCACTTTCGCATTTATAATATTAGTTAGGATTTTTAAGAAATATTTACAAAAATGACTGTTTAAAAAAAGTGGTTGTATTCCGTACATGTTAGCCACTGTGATATAGCATTTCGATGTAACGTTTAACTATCTGTTTCTTTGACTTCATGTAACTATATTCGTTATTTATTTATTTATTTTTTTTTCAGAATACTTAAAACAAAATTTTTGTTTGGAAGGGGTAAGATATTTAAAACTTTCAGTATGAAACAATCATATTTTTTTAAGGGGGGGGGGTATTGCAAGGGGCCCAATTTTTTTCTTCTGCCCAGGGCCCACAGTTGTCTCCCAGACAGCACAGCAAACTTGCAGCAAGCTTGATTTATCAAGTCAATAAGCTTGAAAATTTCAAGCGTGTAAGCTTGATGCAAGCTTGAATCAAGTGTTCTAGTTTACACTTGCCCAGCTTGCATTAAGCTTGACACTTCAAGCTTAAAATATTTTCCTTAAAAGAAAAATTGTAAATACACGGGTCGCCCGCGCCCCACATACTTTATTTTTCCGCCCATTTTCCCCCTCTATGCTGAAATTTTAAGTTATTTTAATCTGTTCCATCAAACGTCGACGGCTGCATTCGATCCCGGGAACCTCAGGCTGGAAGGAACGCGTGCTAACCGCTCGGCCATTATTGCCTCGGGCAGCTATGACTAAAGTTTGAAGTGACTGTTGTCACGCCAGATCGATAAGTATGGGCGATGCTGATAAGTTTCTTTTATTTTTCCATGGGATGAATCAAAATTTAAATAATGTTATGTGTGATTTATAGACTCTACTAATAGGGAAATAAGCATAATATAAACTTAAAAGCAGGACACGTTTTAAAACTTTCAATATCGCAACACTCATCGTTGAGCAATACTGCTGGCCAAAATCGAGACAAACGACTGATTTTGAAATCAATTTCGTAGTATAATTGTATTTTATTTTGAAGAATTTCCATATTTGGAAATATAGAATGGGTTTACTTACTTAACACAAATTTTGTGTTAAGTAATCTGAAATCAAAGAAACAGATAGTTAAACGTTACTTCAAAATGCTATATCACAGTTGCTAACATGTATGGAATACAAACACTTTAGTCATTTTTGTAAATATTTTTTAAAATAACAAATAATTGAAAAATTTTGCAATTTTTTTACGCTAAAAATTTTCTTTACAAATGTGGTTATTTTCCTACATATTGGTATGCTATATCGATATAAAGCATTTCGAAGAATTAAAAGTAAGTTTAAATTAATTTATACAAATGTAAATTTGAATTATTTTCATTGTTCATACTTTATAATTAAAAAAATTATTTAACTTCTGAATTTTTTTTTATCCTTTGTAATTTTATTTTAAAATTACAGAAGTGTAAGATGTAAGATTTTTGGGCCCTAAAATCTGTATGCCCTGGGCAGTTGTCCCGTTTGCATTGCCGGTAATATGGCACTGGTAATAAAATAAAACACATCTTTTACGAACTTTCAGAGGACGCTAGACAATTAATGTCCATTCTTTTTCACAGATGGCGCCATCACTGCGCACTTTGCAAGCTAAAATCCAGCTTAAGCCAAGCTTGCATTGCCAAGCCAAATGTCAAGCTTGATTTAAGCTTATGTGCTGTCTCGGATCGGGCTCTATAAAAATGTTCTTAACGCCTACTGGCGTCACGTTACTTTTTGCACTTTGCTTGGCGTGCCCTGTGATGTTTTTTGCTTCGGTACACTACTCTCTTGGCTCGCGTTTCTAATCATCATTCGCCCCTTAGCAGTTGTCTATAGTTAGGCTTGCTAGATTTCTGAAATATTCAACCGGGACACCGGAATGCCCCCAGTGTCGCGGGTATTCAAGGGTACATTGGCCCGACCTGTGGCTGAACGCGTTTGCGCTCTCAACTGGGAGACGGAAGATGCCTGGTTCAAAACCAGGTCGAGTCCGCCGACCTAACCGTTCGGAGTTTCCCGTGGTTTTCTACGAAACTTCGCGTCAATACGGGTTAGGATCCCTTAGAAAGTCCACCATGGAGAGAAATCTCCTCCCCTCGGTCCAGATTCCTGGCTGTAACACTACACTTACATTTTCCCCTCAAGGGTAAACACTTTTGGCGGGTTTTTGGAGTGTTTTAGAGGATAGTTTATTCTCAATGCTATGAATAAATGGTTACTGATTAAGAAGCTGAACCAGGAGTATTACACAAGCATATAAATTTAAACATTTTATTTCTTACTTGTTAATATTTATAAGTTGCTTGAGTAAAAAGAAACACTTTGAATGAGGAATAAAAATTTGAACAATACTTATTAGCACACCACCACTCTTCGATAGTTCTCACTTTTTATACAGTACAGTGAAACAAATGACAAAGTAATTATCCTTAAAAATCCTTCACAGTTAATTATTTTTAGATTTTTTTGGTCATCTATAATCCAATTTAATTTTTACCGGGACGTGAAGTAAACCGGCCGGGACACCGGGATTTTGTCTGCAAACCGGGACGTCTAGCAAGCGTATCAATAGTGAACCCGCGTTTTTTGAGGGGGGTCTGCCCAGCCACCGTAGGACTTTATAATTTTGATGTTTATATATGCTGATATATTAAATAAAATGTAATTGCCACTATACGAAGTCTTACTGTTTTGTCACGGCCTGGGGTATGAATAAGGTGACCATACGTCCCGTTTTGAATGGGACAGTCCCGTTTTTAGGTGGCTTGTCCCGTTGTCCCCAAGCACAGCTTCGGGACACCGTCATGTAACGTTTTTAGAAAATGTCCCCTGCAATGTCCGGTTTTTAGAAAGAGAGCAACCCACGGTAACGAATTCAAGAAAGGCCGCCCAAAATCTAAAATTATCCAACGGCAGTGTCTGTAAAAAAAAAAAAATAATAATCTAACTTCCTCCCTCCACTTTCGAGACGCAAAGAAAACGCCGGGAGGTGTATTGTTTTTGTGTTTGTTCTTTTAATGTTCTTTTTTGTCAACTATTTCAATTAATTTAATTTTTATTTCTATCGTCTTAAGTCATGTTCCTCTTTTGCTTATCCTCCCGATCTTCACTTTTTTAAAACTTTTCCCTCTGGTTTTCTAAGAATTTTTTTTCCTTCCGAATGACAACTTCCTTCTTTCTGTGTGTCCTTTTGTTGACATTTCTCACTTTCCTACCTTCCTGCCTCGTGTCGGAGGGTGTTTTTGAAGTCGAAGAAGGGCCTACCCCTTTTACCACTCGAAATGTACGTCTTGCACTATTTTTTATAGTATATGTGTGTTTCATCAATTTTTTTCCCATTTCATTTTGATATTAACACAAGCTTTTCTTGCGCGTTTTCTTAACCACTGAAAGATACCCAAACCTGTCCAATCAGTCTCCCTCACTATTATCTTAAAAACAGCAGATGTCCCGTTTTGAGGAAGAAAATAAATACACTCTTGCCAAAAAAGTACTAGATGTCCCGTTTTGAAGGAAAAAAATAAAGGGTCACGTTAAGCATGCCCCACCGTACTTTCTGCATTGTAAGTGGGAAACATACATTTACATGGGAAAATGGAAAGTCCCGCAATGCATCATGGGAAATCATTCATCATTCTGTTTCTACTAGAGATGAGACGGGCGCGTCCTGGGCCCGGGCTCGGGGTCTTGCTGTAACGCCCAATTGCGTTCGGATCGGGCTCATGAAAAATTTCTATTTTATTGAACATACTCCTTGAAACAGATTTTTAAAAAGTGATTCATATGGAAAATAAAAGTACTTTAAAGAATAGCGGGACAGGTGCCTAGAAGCGGGGCCACGCTAGATAGCGATAGCAAGTTTTTTCCTAGTAAAGGAAACTTGCTTGATCTCGCGTGGCCCCGCTAGAAGGCACGTGAAGCTCTTTGGGTATTTCAGAACGGCGGCTTCTATTGCTTAGTGAGTCATGAGATCGGACATTATTTGGTAAACATGGATACAAAGAATTATAAAGTGCATTGAGAGTTTGCGACTCTATTTGTCTTTAATTTGCACAAACGGCTAAATGTATTGTATTCTATCAAGGAATTACTTCTTTGAATTTTATTGAATTTTATTTATCTTTAGCTGAAATTTCGGGCTCGGGCTCCGACTTAAATAATATTGCTGGGGCTCGGATTAAGTCTTCGGACTGGGTCTTCAAAAAATGAGCCCGAACTCATCTCTAGTTTCTACACCGCATTTGTGTGCATGTAAACGGGCCCACTATTATTACTAAGCGGAATTAAAACACATCTGCAATTCCTGTCACATCTCATCCTTAGATAAACAACACGCAGAGTGTAGAGGCCTTTAATGATTTCGTACTCTCCAGTTGCAAAATAAAATCCAGGACCGTTGTTCATCATCCTTCCAGCTGCACTGTCCGAATTTTTGTTTAGTCTTCGGGAAAAAGTGATAGGCTTGCACAATTCCCCAAGTTCTCTTCCGCAAGAAAGCTAAACTCAGAAAAAACGCTAAAATACCAATAGGTCTGTAAATAGGAGTTCCCACAGCATTTTCGATGCCTTAATGAGTTTCATTTACATTTGTACATTAAATTTTAAAATTTAATGACATCTAGAATTAAGAAATCTAGAATAAAGAATTAATACACATCAGTCAATACACATTTTTAAAAATTGAAATGAAAATTAATAATTGTGCCTACCATTAAGAGAAAAGTTTAATCCCTAAGACAGTACAAGCCCGACATAACGCATACTGCATTGATACCGAATATTGTTAAAATTTATAGTAAATTGCATGGGGATAAAATTATGTATATTTTGATACATAATTATGATTTGCTGATTTTAAATTTAAAAAATCCAGTTATTGCACTCGTTTTTGTTGAACTGACATTTATGTACCTAGACGTATAATCAGTCATTATTTATGTGTCGAATGCAATTTAATTATGTATTTGAATATTTAGCATAATTGTTCGTTGCTTTAATGACTCCTTTGGAAAAGAAAATACTCTCTCCAAAAAGGTTTAGGCGTATTTTTACTCTTCTGAAAAAATCCTAGATCGATCACCGGTGAAGAAATTGTCTCGCCTTTAATTTACATGTTTTGAACACTATTAATGCAAAATTGTAATAAAAGATGATTAGTTATAAATCGCTATTATAATATTCATTCGTATATTTGGGTGCAGTTTTAGACCCAGAAGAATTTCAATCCTTCCCTCAAAATGAATAAATAAATAAATTGAAAGGCAGCCAGAAAAAAAATTCGAGAAAGGCGTATAATGGTGAAAAAGCAGAATTTATCGCAAAAGGTTTAAAGATTATTTTGGTAACAAAAATTAAAATTTCCGAACCACTTCTGTTGAAATAGTTTAACTTTAAAAGGTGAAGCTTCCGACCCAATGAAAATAAACGTTTCTGTTCGGCCCACAGCTGAAGCGTGAGCAGAAGTTGTTTACGTAATATGATCGGCCATGAAAATTGTTTTAATTGAATGCTCATTGAATGCTGTGCGATAATTTTTGATGCTTTTTGTAGCTTTGGCACTCATTTATTACATAGGGATTTATTTTAAAAGCAGCCAACGCAGAAGACAAAAGAGGGAGCTGAAAAGAGTCATCGATCTTCTCGGCTCTGCATTTTCACGTTCGGCTGATACTTCGGTTCTTGATTTTTTACTTACCTTTAACCCTTTCCCAATGCTGAAAAAAGGGTATCCGCTGCCATTGCTCGACTGAACGACCAGCAAGAGAGCGGACGATCGAAACGTTCATCGCGTGCCACAGATCGAGAGACCCTTTTGCACAGCCAGCTGCCGTCAAAAAAGGGTCTCTCGATCTGTGGCATGCGATGAACGTTTCGATCGTCCGTCATCTTGCTGGTAGTTAAGACGAATGATGGCAAGGGATGCCCTTTTTTCAGCATTGGGCAATCTATCCAGCTGTTCTCGCATTCTTCCATTTTTCAGCAGATGTCAGTGCTCTTACAAATAATCTTTTTACGGGAAATGACGTGCTAAAAAGTAAAGGATTCGCGTGGAGCTATGTCACCTGCAACTATTTTTAGAGAAATCCAATCTATTCTTCGTGACTGGCAACAGTCAAAACGTCCGAGTTGGGTGTTCCCAGAGCGGGAACACTGCGCGTTAAAGGGTTAAAAGTTATAGGTTCAGTTTGCTAGACTCTGTTATATAAGATAATTAATAACAGAGTTTCCACAAGCCTGGAAAGTCAGGGAATATTAGGGAAATGAGTTTTGGTCAGGGATTTGGGGAAAAAGTCACGGAAATTTGAAGAAATTGAAGAAAGGTCAGGGAAATGCAAGACTATTTGAATTTTGGGGCAAAATCAAGAAAATACTTCCTGTTTGAACCTAATTGTAGAAATTGTTTTATTTTCGTTTTCTCATTGAACCTTATAAATAATATTAAAATGCGTCCTTTATTAACATATCTTGTTCAGTTGAAATATTTTTAATTTTATCCTAAATGATTATCAAACAGGGTTTTTGTTGGAATCCAGCGATGTCAAATAATATTTTTGTGTATATTGATTTTATTATTATTATTTGTAAAAAAGGGGAAAAAAATATATGAAAAGTTATTAATTAAAGGATGTAATATTAAAAATCTGGAGTGACTCCACTCGACTTTCCGAACACTTACGATTAAGATCATTACCAAGCATTTAAATAAATTTTAATCGATGAATCATTCAAACATATATACCAAATTGAAACTCAATCGAATGCACCGTTTAAACGCTTGCGCCCTTTCAAGAATATCTCCCCATATGCCATTATGCCATAATATAAAAGAAAGTTTTGTCATAGCCCTGTAGGAGAACTATAAGTCCTATACACACCAAAATCAATACCGGTCTTAGGACGGTGGTTTATAACATGTATACCCAATTTGAGCTCAATCGAATGTATCGTTTAAACGCTAGCGCACTTTCAAGAAATTCCCCCCATAGGCCATAATGTAAAAGAAATCTTTGTCGTAGCCCTGTAGAAAAACAATAAGTCCTATACACACCAAAATCAATACCGGTCTTGCAACGGTGGTTTATAACATATATACCCAATTTGAGCTCAATCGAATCTACCGTTTAAACGATAGCGCACTTTCAAGAAATTCCCCCCATAGGCTATAATGTAAAAGAAATCTTTGTCGTAGCCCTGTAGAAAAACTATAAGTCCTATTCACACCCAAATCAATACCGGTCTTGCGACGGTGGTTTATGACATATATATCCAAGCTCAATCGAATGCTCCGTTCAGGAGCTATCGTGTTCACTCACATACACACAAACACACACACACACACACACACACACACACATATACATACATACATCTCGTAAAAATAGCATAAATGGATTCAGAAGCCCTCAAAACGTGTAAAAACACCAAAATCTCGAAGTCGAATTTTTTCATGATTACAATACTTTCCTTACATGGTACATGTTCGGAAAGTAAAAATAGAAACGCAAAAGTCTGGGAAGAGCATGCTAGATGTCAGAGAAAGTCAGGGAAGCAAAAGCTGTGAAATCTGTAGAAACCCTGAATTGCTTATAAGCTAGATTTACGCGCGCGTGCAATGCCGTATGTTGGCTTAGATGAAATGGGGGAAGAAAGGAGGGGGCTTATATTCGGGATAATGGAATGATTTCATTTTTGTCGAGAAAAGGGGCAAGGGCTTATATTCGAGAAAAAGTTACTTTCGGTATTTTACGGTTAAAGTCAAGATTTCTATTCAGATATTAATGAGCGTTACGTAACTTATATAAACTAGTGGTACCAATGGTTACCTAAATTTTCTGCTAGTCGTACCAATCGTTATCTAAACGGCAAAATTAACGTGACCATTTATTTTTTCCTTCAAAACGGGACATCTACTGTTTTTAAGGAAATAGTGTAGGGATACTGAATGGACAGGTCTGAGTATCTTTTAGTTGTCAAGAAAATGCGCAAAAAAGCTTGTGTTAATGTTAATTTCAAAGTAAAATGAAAAAAAAAAACTTTGCTAAAACACACATATACTAAAAAAAAATGCAAGACGTACGTTTCGGGTGGTACACGGGGTAGGCTTCGACTTCAAAGACACCCTCCGACACAAGGCAGGAAGGTAGGAAAGTGAGAAATGTCAACAAAAGGACACACAGAAAAAAAGGAAATACTAATTCGGAAGGAAAATAATTCTTAGAAAACCAATCTGAAAAGGAAAAATAAAGTGAAGATCGGGAGGGGGGGAGGAATAAGCAAAAGAGGAACACGACTTTAAAAAAGAGAAATAAAATTAAATAAATTGAAATAGTTGGCGAAAAAAAAGAATATTAAAAGAACAAACACAAAACACAATGCGTATAGGGAGGGAGGGAGGGAGGTCAGTTTTTTTTTTTTTTTTTTTTTTTTTTTTTTTTTTTAACAGACACTGCTGTTGGATGATTTTAGATTTTAGATTTTGAACGGCCTTTATTGAAATCGTTACCGTGGGTTGCTCACTCTCTAAAAACGGGACATGACGGTGTCTCAAAATTGTGCTTGGGGACAACGGGACAAGACACCTAAGAACGGGACGTATGGTCATCTTAGGCAAAATACATCGAAAATGTATTTTCGATAAAAAATTCAAGATACATTGATTCAAATGCATTAAACTACAAAATACAAACTACTTTCTGAAGTGAAAAAATACAAAATACACGCATTTTCAAAATGCACACAACATACAAAATGCATGTAAAATTTTTAAAGTATTTTAATTGCGAATACAACATGGTGTTCCATAGGTTTTACATAATTAAAAATAGTGCGAGGTTTAAATTTTTATGTTCCGAGTAACATGCAAGAACCACGCAATGTGTAGCTCCGTAACATTCTATTGGATCCAACCTCTGGGTTACGAAAGCGAAGCCATACGAAAAGCTAGGGGTTTCAAACACTGCTGCCGCGGGCGATGACAAGGATGGGTTCAAAGAGACATCGTCTTCAGCACTTTGCCGAAAGGAGTTGACAGCCGAAAGATAAGATTGCCATAAATCCTTCGTAATTGGGGAGGCGGCTGAATTGAGGGGTTGTTGAAAAATATCATAGTCCCTGATCGAAGATTTATAGCCCATGCATGTGTGGGGAAATTTTGACCTGTGACCTCCAGCAATGAAGCGATCGAAAAGGGCTACTTCTGCATGGAGGTGTATCATTTCAGATACCAGTTACAGCACAGACTAAGGATTAAATAGACCGCTCGCGCAGGGTTGCAAAATGAAGCAAGCACCTCGTCACGTGATGAGTGGACCCGACCGATCCAGTTCATACGGGAATCCATTGATATTTCAATGCGTGGGTGAGAAAGGCCGGTTAGAAAACCTGAAAATTTATTGAAAATGGTAAAATCCTGCAGTGCATATGGATGCAATGAAAAATTTAGCGAAGGTGGCCCTGTTACATTTCATCGGGAAATAAAATTTTTATAAGTTTTTTGCTTTATTAATGAAAAATAGCTGAACAAAAATACTTCTTAGCTCCTAGCTCTGACGTTTGTCGCAATTGAAAACGGTGTTATTCAATTTGTTGTGAATGAAATAAATCATTTTCTTAAGTTAATTGTTTGTTATCTTTTATGAGAACTATCTATATATTTTAAATATTTATTAAATGTTTAAAATTAGAGTTTAATCAGATACTACGTGTCTTGATGTAAATTGATATATTTGGCGATGTGTTGGCGAAGTTGTTTATATTCTGAAATTTTCATATTTTTCAGGCTATTATTTAAAAGAAAATAAAACTTTATGTTTATTAATTAAATGTGGAATGTTTTACAAGTATGTAACAAATATATTGTCCTTTTCCGTACAAATTAACATGAAATGTTTATTTAACATTTTCTTTTTACATATAATTAAAAACTATACTGTCATTGAGATTTAGAACTGAATAACATATCATTGTTTAATTTTCGCAGGGATCACTCTAGAAATGAAAAAGGGCAGGGTGCACATTACAGAAAAAGCGCAGTGTTTGGAAAAGGGCATATCACATCACACAAAAAGGGCAACTTTTCTAATTATTGTCTACAAACACATAAGGGTAGCTTTTATAAACATACTTTTATGTCCGAAAATGTGTTTTCTTAATAGCAATTTTTTAAGTAAATGATTAAACAAATTTTGAAACCAAATTTTTTCATTCAATGAAATCTACACTTTTACAAAAATTGTGTAAGGCGGCCATTATGCTTTATTTAAAAAAAAAAAAAAAAAAAAAAAAAAAGCATAAAAAAAATAAATTTTGTAATCGTAAAATAACGGGAATCAGGTTTTGCCGACAAAATTTTAATAATTACGCCAATTTTCAAACCCAAAAATGACAGAAAACATTCCATTTTAGATTCAAATTTTATCGTATTCAGCGTCACTGCAACTTTTCTCTCTGTATATATGCTAGTCTGCAACTAGTGGAGGGGAAACGGGACACTTGCCCAGGCATAGTGCTGTTACGTCAAAATTGAAATGGAAAGAAGGGAGCGCCAAAACAAAGGTTTGTCCCGGGCGACTTGACCTCTAGCAGGGGTCAGTCCAGGTTTCTTTCCCAGGGTCCTATTTTTGTGAAATTTTACCTAATTTTGTTATTTTTTTCTATTTCTGTGAATCTTTCCTCATTTTATGAACTTCTTCCAATTTTCTATTTCATTTTTGAGCAAGAAAGCAATCACGAAATAGAATTGAATATTTTTTTATAAATAAAATGGGTATAGTTAGTTCCCTTAAAAAAAGTTGGCCAAAACTGAATAATTCCTGTTCACCGAACATCCGGGATAGTCATAACCTGGAACAATATTTTTTTTTTTTAAATTGATTAAAATTAAAAATATAAAGCTTTAAATCTTTTACTTTTAAGCGATTAAAAAATAGATTTTATAATAAACGTAGGCCATGGTAGTTTTGATTTTAAATTGCAGGTACTAAACACATTTACACCCCAAATTCAAACTTTAGTAATTTTTAGATATTACAATGTCTGTCAGTTTCGACTGGAAATACTCTAATACTAAAGATGTGAAAAATGCAATTTTTAAATCTAGTTAAATTTCAACAACTGAAGGGAAATCAAAAATAAGTTGCAGATAATTATAGATAGGAGAAATTAGCTAACATTATATTTTTAAAAATTAATTTCAACTTGTACCATTAAAGAAAAATTACTTGTCAGTGTACACAGAATATCCCAAAAACACTGACCTGGGGTTTTATTCCTTAAATATTTTACAGTAAATCACAAATTTATGTTTAAAAAAGGGGGGGGGGGTACAGAATTTTACAGTAATGATTATAATTTTTGGAAGATTAAATCTAAATAAATACAAATGTACATTTTTATATGGTCTCCAAACAGAAAATTCCCAGTCTGTAAGATGTGCCCATACATTAATTAAGTTTAAAAAATTTAATTAAGTTATAAATTTTCAGTCTTCTATCATTTTTATCTCGCTACGGCCCTGCCTATGCCGATAGCATTTCTCTGTAGTGTACCCCTATGACCGCTCTTTAAAAAGACATTAAATCCCAATAAAATCACTCCTATGCTTTGTTGTTCACTCCCAAGAATGAAGAAATGCAGTATTACACTATTTCTAACCCCCCCCCCTTTTTTTTCCAGCCTTGAGCAATGATTGACCTATATTTATCCCATTTCACATTCCACAGTGTAAATTCTCGACCCATTAAACAGGGCGCGGCACCCGGCAACCCTTTTACGTCTGGCAGCCCTTTTTCTCCCCCCTATGGTTTGGTATGTCGGTCTGTTTTTCCATTCTTATTTGCCAAAACTTTTTCTTCTTCCTTACCATACAGTTTTCCTTATACAGGAGACAATACAATGAAGTCAAAATCGACGTTTAAACGACCCTTTACAAAACAGGAGGTATAACTGTTCCTTCACAAAATTCCAATCAGCCTTTTTTTTTTTTTTTAAATACACCAGATAAAATGCCCTTTTATAAATAATTATATTTTCTGTTTTCTTTCATTTGTGTGATCTGAAAGATGCCCCTGGAATGTTTGTTTTTCAGCAATGTAAAAGGGCCATCTGGCACTTTACACTTTCAGTTGGGGGGAAAAGAAGGGAGTTCAAAATGATGTTTGATAAGTATGCAGCTGTGAATTAGTAAACAATAAGCTTAGACTTAGCCACATAAATCACGGCAGCTTCCGTTGTTTTGAAATAGATGTAATGCACTCTGGCAAGTTGGTCTTAATGATTGCTTTTAGTGTAATCAGTGCATGGCCTTTCTACTTCAGATTATTGGTCATCAATTTGGCCGCGATGCCTACCCGAAATTCGATATTTTCAAGTAGTATTTCCTGACTGCTGCACACCCTGTCAATGAATCAATTTTTTCCTATTCTTTTTAGTACACCGACGGGGAGGAGTGTGTGTAGCTAGGATGGGGTGTAGGTGTAGGGGGGGGGGTCACCCCACACTTCCGGAATTGCCCTTGTCTTGAACTTTCTGTGCAGCCAGCCTTAAGTTTGGATGAATGTGTTTTGAAAATCTGAAAAAATAAACAATAACCAAGTAGCGTTTATTAATTACAGCATTTATAAAACACGGTAAAGCGCCATTTACTGTAGGAAATAATTTATTGTTATGACTACTCTCCTGGATGACAGATTGTTTCTCTAATCTCTCTCTCTCCACCTCAAGCTACAGGGAACAGTTTTAACCTTCTCAGGTCGGGAGGGAGAAGAGCAGCGACTGAGCAGATGCCCCCCTCCTCCCCCCCAAAGAATTCTACACCTAGAAGCGAAAAGCCTACCTGGCTGGTGTGCAAAAGATGCCTTTACTTAGCTACAATTTGATATTTAGCTTACTGAATATTGGGAGGGGACCAGTGAACTTTTTACTATGTCTATAAATTGTTTAAAATGCTAATTCAACATGTGAAATCGTGAAGTATGCGAATGTGAAGTAGCAAAACGGAATTTTGTAGGGGGACATGAAGCAGAAAACCCTTGCGTAGCTTTTCTTTAACAAAACAACAGATTTTTACTTTCCGAACATGTACCATGTAAGGAAAGTATTGCAGTCATGAAAAAATTCGACTTCGAGATTCTGGTGTATTGACACGTTTTGAGGTCTTCTGAATTCATTTATGCTATTTTGACGAGATGTGTGTGTGTGTGTGTGTGTGTGTGTGTGTGTGTGTGTGTGTGTGTGTGTGTGTGTGAGTGAGTGAACTCGATAGCTTCTAAACGGGGCATTCGATGGAGCTCAAATTGTGTATAGATATTATAAACCACCGTCGCAAGGCCGGTATTGATTTGGGTGTGTATAGGACTTATAGTTTTCCTACAGGGCTACGACAAAGATTTCTTTTACATTATGGCCTATGGGAGGAAATTATTGAAAGTGCGCTAGCGTTTAAACGGCGCACAGTGGAGTATTTGTGTGAAAATCCTGGCCAAAAATATTTTTCATGTGTTTTAACGTTAAAATCATTACTGTTGACTTTTGACTTACTTTTTAGTATTATGTATTTCTTAAATTATATAAAAAAGCGTGTTGTCGCCAAATTTGGCGATATATCGCCAAACGACACGAAGTTGGTTTCTAACAAATGTCTTGTCCGGGGAGTGTCCCTTACTGGGAAGTACTGCTATTGCATAAATACCACTTATAAATGTAATACCACGCGGCTGTCGATCTAACGGTCTGGAGTTTTGGGCGATTTTCTCCAGATGTCACGTGAATACGCATTAGAACCCCTTAAAAAGCCCTCCGCCCAAGGCAACCTTCCCGTTAGGCAAATAGCCGTGTAGCTGTGCCTTAACCACAATAAAAATATATAAATGTAATACTTTAATAATACTTATAAATATAATACTACTTATCTATAAATCAATTTTTATCATAAAATTTTTTTAGATTTTTTACTTATCTAAATGTAGTTACTATAGGGATCTTAGTTTTCTAATGACTTCTGAAGATTAACTTTTTCATTCTGATTCTTTTGAACTCTGATATTCGTCTTCACTCAGAATCACTTTTTTTTTTTTTTTTTGAGAGAGAGAGGGGGGGGGGCCACCATCGGGCCCCTCTGTTGTAGGGTCTAGCTGTAGCGAAGTTGTAGGGTCTCGCTGTAATAAGGCTTGCTCTTTTTCGTTGGCCTTTGTCTAGAGCAGCTAAAAGGACACTGCTTAAAAGAAGCCTTGAAACCCATAAAATCTCATTCCAAGCTGGAGGAGAAAGTAATTTATTTCAAGCCAGCACTTCAAAATGACTTAAAGAGCTAGCACGTGTTTCTGTTTACACACTCACACTCCAATGACCCGAAGTCACAGTTGCCAACCTTTGAGATCCAAAAATGGGGAGCTTTTGCTTTGGACACAATTTACGACATAAATGGAAAACTAAGCTGTAAATAGATGGGACTATTTACAGGACTAAGAAAGGGCAATTTTGGAATATGTAGAAATTTTCTTCTTATAGCAAATTTACATCAGAAAAATAAGAAATTACATACTGAATTTAAAATACCGATGTTAAATCTTAACTGAAATGAAATTTTATATACCTTTATCCAAACACTTGCACATAATTTATAGTTTATGAGAAGTACAAGCGCGTATGTTTGTATCCCTTTTGCGATCACCCGTCGAAAAATTATCGAAAAAATAAAAATGGCGCTATATAAATAATTTTTTTTAAAGAAATGGTGGATGTTGGGGGAACATTTTTTTCTTGGAATAGACACTCAATACTGTAATAATTACGATTATAGTTGAAATTAGGCGCGACAAGCCGCGACACCCCTTCAAAAAGCTTTTTGAAATGTGGATCTTTGAAAAAAAGTAAGAAAAAAAAAGTTTACAATTTTTTAAAATAAAGACATATTATTTTTTCAAGCTAATAGATACACATAATCAAAATACATATATTTTACTATAATTATACTTAGTATCAAATCAGTAAATTAATTTAAAGAGCCCGTAAAAAATGCAAGACGAAGTAATAGGAAACGCTGAAATTTCTTGCCGTAAATGAAGAAACTGGCTTTTAAACCGAGTGTTGCATCTTTTGGATATGAATTATGGTCGAAAAACATGCATTACATGATGCATCAGTTACTAGGCTATCCAAAAACATGTATATTACTGTTTTTAAACAAATTTAAAATTTTCGACTTTTGGCCAGGATTTTGATATGAATACTCCACTGTGCGGCGTTTTCGATGGAGCTTCAGTTTGGTATACATATTTGAATGATTCATCGATTCAAATTGATTTAAATGCTTGATAATGATCTTAATTGTAAGTGTTCGGAAAGTCGAGTTGAGTCACTCCAGATTTTTTTAAGAACTGCAGTGCAATTATTGTGGTTTTTGACAATTTTCAAAACTAGAGTATAATGAAAGAAGAAAGATAAATAGGATCGACGCAGGGATTATGATTAATGTGACCATTTATTTTTTCCTTCAAAACGGGACATCTGCTACTTTTTTGGAAATGGTGTATTTATTTTTTTCCTCAAAACAGGAAATCGACTGTTTTTAAAGTAATAGTGTAGGGAGACTGAATGGACAGGTCTGGGTATCCTTTAGTTTTTAAAAGAAAACACGCAAATAAGCTTGTGTAAATGTTAATATATATAAATAAAATTAGACTTTTGTCTGTACATTTCTTGGAATTCAAAAATTTCGTGATTTCTATCCATTTCAAGCATCTGGGAATCCGGTGCGACCCACAAAAAAAAAAGTTTGTCTGTCTGTCGTTCTGTCACTCTGTCCGTGACGCTTTTTTTGATCAAGCATCCCGTAAAAACGACTGAAGCGAATGATATGAAATTGGGTGTCATGATAGATGGTCACTCAACTTAAAACATAGGTGTCAAATTTTAAAAAAATCTGGATTGGATTTTGAGATTTTACGAAAATCGTTTTAAACTGCGTAAATTTGTGTTCGAGCATCACGTATAAACGACTGAAGCAATTGAAATGAAATTGGGTGTCATGATAGGTAGTCACTCAACTTAAAACATAGGCGTCAAATTAAAAAAAAATCTGGATTGGATTTTGAGATTTTGCGAAAATCGTTTCAAACTGCGTAAATTTGTGTTCGAGCATCACGTATAAACGACTGAAGCAATTGAAATGAAATGGGGTATGATGAAGAATGGTCACTCAACTTAAAACATAGGTGTCAAATTTTTTAAAAATCTTGTTTAGATTTTGAGATTTTGCGAAAATCGTTTCAAACTGCGTAAATTTGTGTTCGAGCATCACGTATAAACGACTGAAGCAATTGAAATTAAATGGGGTATGATGAAGAATGGTCACTCAACTTAAAACATAGGTGTCAAATTTTTTAAAAATCTTGTTTAGATTTTGAGATTTTGCGAAAATCGTTTTAAACTGCGTAAATTCGTGTTCGAGCATCACGTAAAAATGATTGAAATGAAATTTGGTATCATGATGGATGGTCACTCAACTTAAAACATAGGCTTCAAATTTTTAAAAAATCTTGTTTAGATTTTGCGAAACTCGTTTGAAACTGCGTAAATTTGTGTTCGCAGATCACGTAATAACTGCAAAGGTGAAAACATGATATTGGGTGAAAGGATAGGTGGTCACTCACCTTAAACTATAAGCAACTAATTTTAAAAAAAATCGATCCCATTTCGAGATTTTGCGAAAATCGTTTCTAACTGAGTGAATCTTTGTTCAAGCATTACGTAATAACGACTCAAGCAAATGATATGAAATTGGGTCACATGATAGATGGTTGCTCAACATAAACTATAGGTGTTCAATTTTTTAAACATTCTTATTAGATTTTAAGATTTTTGGGAAAATTCTCTCAAAATACGTTTATATTTCTTCAAGCATCCCGTAATAATGACTCATACGAATGATACGAAATTGAGTGATAGGATAGGTAGTTGCTAATCTTAATTTATAAGCGTTGAATTTTTAAATTATTTTGATTACATTTTGAGATTTTGTGAAAATCGTTTTAAAATACTGAATTTTTTTTCGAGCATCACGAAATAAAGACTGCAGGGAATGACACGAAATAGGGTGACAGGATAGGCTGTCACTCAACTTAACTTCTAGGCTTCCAATTTTTCAAAAATGTTGATTAGATTTTGAGATTTTGCGAAAATTTTTTCAATATGCGGAAATGTTTGTTCGCGCATCCCATAATGACGACTCAAGCGAATGAAATGATGACTTAGTGACTCTCTAACCTGTAATATTTTAACAATACATAAAAATGATAACTGCGTGACGCAGTGGTTGTTAAATAAGCTACACCAGTCAACTGTTTTAAATTAAAAAGAACATATTTTAATGAACAATATACAGGTACACAACGGCAACCGTTCTGTTGCACTGAACCGAACAAACACATGAACATGAAGTTTAAACGTCCTTATATACAGCCACGCCATCTCTCGGGCGTACAATACATAACAAAATAAATATTTATTTTTTGGCGTATACACGCTCGCAGTTGAAATGATAAATATTTTCGATGCCTCGAAATGATAAATATTTCAGTAAAATATTTTCGATATGTTGTGGTCTATTGTTAGTAATAGTGAAATAGACAATAAATAAATAAATATTTAATACTGAGTTTATAATTACGAAATTGCGCTTAAAAATGCTAAACGCAAAATTAATACTTTTTAAAGGGCTGCACAAAAGACTATCGACATGCTGAATTTACGGCCTGTAGGCGTTAGTAGTAGAACATAACAAATTAAATATTTAATATTGAGGTACATAACTACATGCTCGCCACTGACGTAAAGTTAATATTACTTTTTACAGGGACACACTAAATATTTTCGATACGTTACGGTCTTTTGATGGTAATTGAGGGACATAAGAAAGTACATGTTTAATCTTGAGGTGTATAACTACATGCTTGCCATTTAAAATGGTAAACCGCAAAATTAATCAACTTTTTACAGAGACATACAAAATACATTTGATGTACGATATGTTACGGTATATTGGTGGCAATCGTAAGAACGTATTATGTATATGTACAGGGTGTCGCCAAAAGGTGTAACGATCTTTAATTCTTTAACTGTTAAAGATAAGTGGACAATGTAAACTGAAAAATTTTTCAAAATAAGGTCGTAACTAAGCCTCCATCAAGGAAAAATTCTTTTAAAAAGTTAAAAAGTTACACTTTTTAAATTTGCATAAGACCCTCATATATATAAAAAAAAAATTCCCCAATGAGTAAAATGTTCCTCATGCACTGTTGAGGTTGTTTACAAATTTCGAGAATTATATTCTAAAAAATGTGAGAGATATGAAGATAAATATAGGCTGACTTAAACCACTTTTCAAAGGATCTCGAAGGGGAAAAAGTCACTCCATTTCGGGGGCCGTACAGAAATTACGAAATAAAACTATTTTTTTCCACTCTATCAATAAACGTTCAAATTCAAAATCATGTACAGCCCCTAATCATCCTTTTTTAAAGATATCGCGGAGGCATTTTTTGATGAAAGGCTGAAATTTTTTGCATCACCTCATGAGTGTATCGGGCATATTTTCCTGATCGGGAATTTTTTTGGTGCGGGGGTCATATGCAAATTTAAAATTTGCATTTTATTTTAAATTAACGAGAGGAAGTTTTTTTTAACATAGTCTTTTTCCGACCTTATTTTGAACATTTTTTAATTTTACATTGCACACTTATCTCCAAAAAATTAAAAGAAAAGTCACTAATACCAAAATAGAAAAATTACCAACAGACAAAAGCCACTAACTTTAACCAGAAATCCTTTAAATCAGCATCATTAACACCTGAAGCAGAGTTGAGAGTCCATGCCGGGAAGCAACGACGGATACATGAAGATTGCTTTTCTTCATACAGGGTAATTAGTTATAATTAAGCAGCTGAAACTGATAAGATGATTGACACCAACTTTTTGCATAATTACTGTACACAAACAGCGCTCAAGGAAGTTCAATACAAAGTTTAGTTTAAAAGGCTTCCAGTAGGTGGTGTTTTGCATGGAGAAAAGATGATTTCAGATCCACAAACAATGCACATTAGCAAATAAATGTTCAAAAACTATTGACTCAATATGAAGTTATTTATTTTAGGTGGACGAAGATTAAATATATTAAGTATAGACACGCTTTCGTCAAACATTCTTTTCTAGAGCCCGTTGCAATTACCATCACTAGGGGCTTTGACTTCAGTTTTAGCGATATTCTGCTATTTGAAATGAAACAAAATTGATATATGTTGTTAAGGATTAAAAGATAAAGCTTTCCATCGAAAATAGTGTCTGTATAGTTAAATAGTTCTTCTACAAGAGCACTCAAAATATTACCAATACAATACGGTAAATGGCAGTTTAGAGACAGGCATCTATTTACAGCATATAATACTATACTACAATATAATTAGCTAATAATCCGACAACATACTTGTGCCTCCCTCAAATTGTACGAAAATTCGCCAATGTTGGCGACTTTTGCGATAAATTGCCGAATATGGTACGAAAGAAATGCTTTGAGAAATGAACTGAGATTGGCGATATTTTCATTATTTGGCGGTAAATCGAAAAATATTTAATATGGTAATATTAAGCTATGACGATTTTATTGGAAATTTTGAAAATTCGTTACTCGCGCTGTAATCAACAGATTTAGTGTGTTGTGTTTCGTTAAGGAATGGCTAAGGGCTATCTGCATAGGAGTGGGAGGAGGGGGGGGGGGAGGTTGTGTAAGTGGAATTTCTCCGACCGACGAAAATCCGTTAATGTGTAAGAACCCAAAACGGGTTAACGCATTTACATGGAACAAAATTACAAACTTTTATTTTTTAGTTCTTGGAAAATAAGTTTTAGACTGCTAACCCTTCAAAGAATAAGATTCTGGTTCTCCGGTGTTCGCCCGATACCGTTATGTCATATAAAATGAATATTTATATTTTTAACTTCGTCAAGTTAACAATTTTAACTATTTTTAACTTTTTAACAAACTGAAATCATTCAAAAAATTTGAATGATTTCAGTTTGTTTGTCCGTTCTGTTGTCCACCCGTCCAGTGTTCTAACTGTCGTAAACATATGTGAGAATTTTTTTTCTATGTACAGTACCATGTACCCTATTGAAAATATTGTAAGTAGCATTACAGTTCATTTACAGGAGAAAAACAAATACATTGCACTCTATGGAAAGTCCTTCTTGAAAACTTATTTTAGAGATTCGCTTTTTTGAAAGTAAACAATGTTGGCATATAGAATATTAAGGCTCTCAAAGTAATGCTCTCCATTGAAAATAGTGTCTGTATTATTAATAGTTCTTCTACAGGAACACTCAAAAGAATTCCAATACATTAGAATCTGTGGCATTTGAGAGACACTAATATATTTCTAGTACAAGACAAGGAATATAAAAATTTTAGTTTCTTCAGTTAAACGATGGAGTTTTTTTTTTTATTAAATCTCTTTTACAGGGTCTTATAAAATTGCGTTTATAGTGATAATACAACATTATCTTATCTCCGAAATCTCGCCAGATGTAAGGAAAATACATTGCCAAATTTGGCTCACAAATATTGATGTGTTGGAAAGTGTTTTATAATCAATGCGTTTGGCATGATTTATCTTTCTTGTTTATTAATTATCAGAGTTCCTGAGCAAATTAAAAATATCGGAGAAACTCCATGGGGAGAGAGTGTAAAATTACATTATTTCTGGGTTTAGCATGAGAGAAATCGCGTATGCTGAATATACTTATTTTTCAAATGATATTCTGCACCGTGCTTATAATTAAACTTCCCCTGTAAACAGCAGTCTGCAGCTGAAAAGGATGAGTGGATCAGTTATAAATGTGCTCAAAAACTACTGAACAAATGTTGAAATAGTTATGTTTATTTTGAATGATCCATTTCCAGTGTTAAATTTGCTGTATATATCCCTGTTTTAAGTATCAAGAATGTTCAAATATAATTTTCCATCCTGTCCCATGCATATTATAGATCAGTGGTGCGCAAACTATTTTCATCTGCGACCCCCTAATTTGTGTAAAATTTTGTCGCGACCCCCTATTTTGAGTATAATTTTGTCGCGACCCCTGGATAGACAGTAGACATTTTCTTTAATTGAAAACGAAGTTACATTGAAATTCTTTCTGGGAGTGGCTCTTACAGGGTGTTTTTAAAAGAGTGTCGTGACGTCATCAATTGAAATAACGCGTTTTTAAAATAGCGCACCAAACTTATAAACCACCCTAAAAATGTTATAAAAGTTGTAACGTCATAAAAATCAGTTAATGAATCAACACATAATTTTAGTAAACAATGCTTTATTTATGCATATGGATATAAATATTTTTTTATGAAAAATACTTTAAAAAAACTTTACATCATAAAAAGTCAATGTGAAATATGTGCTTGCAAAGACCTCATGATTGTCTCTGTTCGGATCTGTATTGGAAATCGCAAGTCGTAAGTCATCCTCTGGATCCAATCGAGATCGATGTTTTGTTTTAATGGAAACTAATTTTGAAGATCACTATGCATGATCCATTTGCAGATCACTATACATGATAGCGTGGTTTTGAAGCCCCGTGATAGCGATCGCGAATATCGCACTCGTAAAATAACAATTATCAGTTTCTTCTCTTGTATTATTTCAGTTCTTTGAAATGAATAATTGCAGGTTTTTCATAAATTTGAATCTCTTTGAATTTGGCGACCCCCAAAAATTATCTCGCGACCCCCGGTTTGCGCACCGCTGTTATGATAGAACTTTAGTAGTATATAGCCGGATATCTGGCAGAGAAGTCGGATATCCGGTGGCTATATGATTCGGATATCCGATGGTATTTCGGATATTGAAAAATCAGTCGGATAGGCCGGATATCCGTTATATCCCTATATCCATTCTATTTTATTTTATTTGGAGGGGCGGGGGGGGGACCTTTCATAATATTAATTTGCAAAATCAGTGCAGTAGATAGGAGCTGGCCAGGTTGGCAGGTGCCAGGGGTGCAAGCCTCAGAAGGGTGCACTTGGCAGTCTTTTCCTGCATAATAGTAAGTAAGAAGAAGTCTTATAGAGGTATAAAATTCAAATCTTGACAATGGCCCTCACAAGGAAGGATTAAAGGGGGTAGGGGAAGAGATCGTCCCTCCCGAGAAAAGAAAAAATGTAAAATATCCTATTTTACTTCCATAAGATGGATGTGTGTGTGAATATTCCAACTAACACCCCCCCCCCCCCACACACACACACACATAATACGTCACTGTGCCCTCATGATCCCTAGCTACGACTTTGTGAAAAACAAAGGAAATTACATTATCAATATGAAATGTCGGGAATATTTTTAGACATCGTATTTTACCATCGACAACCGGAAAAATTCACTAACTGATATAAGTAAAAGCAGACTGAGGGACGATGCCATTCAGAAATCACAGACTGCTAGTCCTTCATGCTGGTGAAAATCGAGTAGGAATATTACAGTTCATAGATATTTAAAATGTTAAATTTTTGTACATTTCATTCTTCTTTGTAATAGTGTAGTCAATCTATATTCTGTATTTTAAAAACTAGAACACTCGAGCAGTGGTGGATTAATACAATTTTGTCGGCGGGCAGTGGCGTAGCTAGGGGGGGGCAAGGGGGGACATCTGTCCCCGGGCGCAGCACCAAAGGGGCGCCAAATCGATGTTACGAAATTTTAGAAGAAAAAAAAGGAGTTGTGTTTGTATTTTTATTTGTTGACAGAAAAAGAAAAAAAAAAATAGAACAATCACAAATGAATCTTTTTATAAAGTTATAATCAAACTTTTCACAATGACTTTTCACAATGATTTACAGGAAATGTTTGTAGCTATTTTAGAAGATTTTCTTTGGAAATCAAGTTGAGCTTCCCCATTCCTTTTTTCTTCTCTCTTGAGGGCTTCTGTGTCGTGTAACTGCGTTTTTTATATTTGGCCATTTCTGTCTCTGACTATATTCCTAGGATGTTCCAGAATTCTTGTTTACAGTATTTTATCAAGGTCAAAACATTACTCAAGTTTTCCCAAACTTTTAGAATGATCTTGGAGGATTTCGTTTTGGATATTTATGGTGTTACAAATCAAACTTTTATGTATTAGCCATGGTAAAAAAAAAGAAAAAAAAGAAAAAAAAAAAGCCTATATATATGATTAATCGGTAATGAAGAATGGCATTCTCAAACCCAAAATACTCTCTTAAATTCAGATCAAGTTTTTCTCAGTTTTGAGTTCAAAATAGCGCCTCTCCGAAGACGGCGCCCCTTGCTTATCTTGCTTACTGTGTCGGGGCGCTCCTGTGTACGATCCACCCGTTTGGTAATTAATAACGCAACTTTTAATATAACTCTTATTAGTATAATAAAGTGCAGTATTATTTCTAATAAGAACGTATAAAAGATTCACCGATCACTATACTAGTGTAAAATTATTCTTTTAAAATTATTTAAACAATCTTGTATTTTAGATAAATTTAAACTTAATTTTTAACATTCATTAATAAAAATTTATTCTTTATACAATCATTATCAAAAATCAAAGCTGGAATCATTAAAGCTGTGGCCCACAGTTCAGTCTTCAAATTGAACATGAGGCAAAATATATTTCAATAACCCGTGTATGTTTATCTAGAAAGTGCAAGAAATCAGTCGTAAATTTTTTGACTCCTCAATTACCTTGTTGCCTAAAGACTATCGTCCAGAGGTTTCAGTGTATTCATTATGTTTACGTGTAGACCACCTATTATGTACTATCATCCGGTACTTGAGTCATAAATTACGTTCTGGATGCAGTGGCGGCTCATCCATTTGAGGAGATGAGTACGTGAAGCCCCAAAGTAAAATATCTATATAAATAAAATTAGACTTTTCTGTACACTTCTTGGAATTCAAAAATTTAAAAAAAAGTTTGTCTGTCTGTCATTCTGTCCGTGACGCTTTTTTGTTTAAGTATCACGTAAAAACGAGTGAAGCGAATGATATGAAATTTGGTGTCATGATAGATGGTCACTCAACTTAAAACATTGTCGTCGTATTTTTAAAAAATCTTGATTAGATTTTGAAATTTTGCGAAAATTATTTCAAACTGCGTAAATTTGCGTTCGCACATCACGTAATAAATGCAAAGGTGAAAAAATGATATTTGGTGAAATGATAAGTCGTCACTCACCTTAAACTATAAGCATCTAATTAAAAAAAGTCGATCAGATTTCGAGATTTTGTGAAAATCCTTTCAAACTGCGTAAATTTGTGTTCCAGCATCACGTAAAAACGACCGAAGCGATTGAAATGAAATTTGGTATCATGATTGGTGGTCACTCAACTTAAAACATTGTCGTCGTATTTTTAAAAAATCTTGATTAGATTTTGAAATTTTGCGAAAATTGTTTCAAACTGCGTAAATTTGTGCTCGCACATCACGTAATAGCAAAGGTGAAATGATAGGTGGTCATGCACCTTAAACTATAAGCATCTTAAAAAAATTTTTAAAAAAATCAGATTTTGGGATTTTGCGAAAATCGTTTCCAACTGAGTGAACTTTTGTTCACGCATTACATAATAATGACTAAAGCGAATGATATGAAATTTTGTCACATGATGTTGCTCAACATAAAGTATAGGTGTCCAATTTTTTAAACATTTTGATTAGATTTTGAGATTTTGTGGAAATTCTCTCAAAATGCGGTTATATTTCTTCAAGCATCGCGTAATAACGACTAATACGAAATTTGGTGATATGATAGGTAGTTGCTAATCTTAATTTATAGGTGTTGAATTTAAAAAATATTTTGATTACATTTTGAGATTTTGTGAAAATCGTTTTAAAATGCTGAAATTTTTGTTCCAGCATCACGAAATAAAGACTGCAGAGAATGAAACGAAATTTGGTGACATGATAGGTTTCAACTCAACTTAAATTCTAGGGTTCCAATTTTACAAAAATGTTGATTAGATTTTGAGATTTTGCGAAAATTATTTCAATATGCGGAAATATTCGTCCGCTCATCACATAATTACGACTAAAGCGAATGAAATAATATTACTAAGTTACTCTCTAACCTGTAATATTTTAACAATGTACATAGGGCCGTGGTAGCCCAGTGGTTAAGGCGTTGGACTCGTAACCGGAAGGTTGAGGGCTCGATACCGGCATACCACTAAAGACCACAGTGTACATGCGGTGTACGTGCACGTTAAATCCTTGGTTCCGAAAGTCTTCTCAGCGGTCGCTAGCAGTTTCCGAGGGGTGCCAATATTCAGAAGCCCCTCCCCCCCCCCCACCTTCTGATGAGGTTCCATTGTGGCGGGAAATTCCGGGAAGGACGCATATGTAGCTCTAAGCGACACATTCAGTGACGCGAGCTGTCCTCTCCTGGCAAATAAACAATATACATAAAAATTACAACTTCGCTTTCTTTACTTTGGCAGCATTCTACATCCATTCTGTGTACTCCTACAATGCTAACGAAAGTTCTTGCTTTTTGAAATTTGCATTCATTTTTTTTTTTATACTAACCCGTCAACGGCGGGTACTTCAGCTAATATAAAATAAACACATTGACAAATTATTATTTTTTTTAAATATTAAGTACACTTCTAGATTTTTGTGAATTTAAAACGTCAGTTTTACTCTCTTCCACCACTATTATTAAAATACTCTTATTATGGCTAACGCACTGTAGTGTAGGTTCTACAGTACAGCCTTTAATCGATCGCTCGTGCGAACGGAAAATTCCCTTCTGATCCGCTCTCTGAGAACAGAAGCGGAGAGATTTGAGAAGCAGTACGGCTCTTCTGATATCATTCCGTTCGCACATTTTCGGGACATTTTTTGCGGTTATCTCTTCCGGATTTTCCCTTGGTTTGTTACGTTCGGTTAGTTAATCCATTTTTATTTAATTTTCTTATTATTTTCTTCATTTCTATCTTTTTTCCACTAAAATATTTTTTTTTTAGAAACTAGTGTAAATAATTAAGATGGGAGCAAAAGAAGTGTTTCGGAGCTAAAGCAGGGACAATTTTCAATACTATCCTTTGACAAAAAATTGAAATAAAATGAATCAAGACTTGTACCTTTGCTAACACTTATCTTGGTGACGAAATGTAAGACAAAATATTACTTGTTTTCTTTCAGTTGCGTGCATTGTTTTCCTTTAACTGCTGGAAACGCAAATATATTTTAATTTGTAAGGTGCGTTGTATCTGCCTATTTAATTTTCGACATTTGTTTTGTGAACCTCCATTTAAATAACCCACGAGCCGCCACTGTCTGGATGCTCTCTCGTAATTCGGGGACATTTGAAGAGAACTGAATGCCAACGTGAGATATTTTTTTCTCATATGATTCTACTTAGTCTTTCATTCCTTATATAGTAATAATCTGCTGTACTCGTCTTTTTAAAAAGCTGCATATTTAAATAGAAACTGCTTTAAAGTCTGCGTTTCTGGTTCTCCTTCCCAAGAGAACCTTCAAGTTAAGGTAAGAAATATTGTACTTTTGCAGTTTTCTGTATTGCTGAATGCTAATTATGATTTTTTGAAATAAAACTGCGTG
Organism: Cheiracanthium punctorium; assembly: GCA_038373885.1. Taxonomy (NCBI): domain Eukaryota; kingdom Metazoa; phylum Arthropoda; class Arachnida; order Araneae; family Cheiracanthiidae; genus Cheiracanthium; species Cheiracanthium punctorium. The sequence continues at coordinate 132,943 of JAWZYV010013487.1, forward strand.
TTTAAAATTTTTCAGTGCTTAAGGTTGTTCTTTTAATTATATTTTTACAAGTAATAATGCAAGAAATAATACAAGTTTTGAGCATCTTCTCGGGGAAAAAAAAAAAAGAAAAGTTGATATTAGTAACTGGAATAGAATTCAAAATGTCTTATATTTCAAATGCCAGAAAAAAAAGCCCGAAAAAAATTCATTTTGATCCGTTTGGTAATCGGGTCAGTAAAGTATTCGAATTGTAGAAAATAAATGCCATCATACGTACATTCATTATTAGCTGGTGTGCATAATCTATCGAAGTGCAAATCACTATACGAGATACATGGTAAAGCAAGTATAAATTTGTTTTGACCTGACATAAATGTTAAATATAGTTAATTCGACTGCTGAAGAAGGATAAAACATTTTTGTATCACTGACATACGCCCACCCCCCAATGGTAGGGACTAAAGCCCGCCTGAATGGGGAGAGTTAAAAGGGAATTTTTTTTTAAAAATAGAAAATTGTCAGTTAATGAATTAAAATGTTTTATTCTTAAAACTTGTCCTCAGATTATTTCTATCACTTTTTTCACATAACGAATTACGTTGATAATGGGCTTCTATGGGTAAATGGTATGGCAACATGGTACAGAAGGTTTTGATGTTAAAAGAAAGTTGCTGTAATCGGCAAACAAGCCAAAATGCAATCAAGAAAGGAAGGGGGTGGGGGATTTAACGTATTTTAAATAATTGTATCTTTTAATCACTTTTTTTTATTTAAATTTTTTTTTAATTTTCAGATATTACAGTTTTCTGAAGAACTTTTATGGGTTTGCCCTTTCCCTTTTTAGGGGGAGGTGGAGGGGGGGCGCAAAATCTTCAGTTGTCCTCGGGCGCTGGTAACCCTAGCTACGCATCTGTCGGCGGGGGGCGGCTGTTAGTTAGAAGATTGACATACGCATCCATTTTATGTTAGTAAAATAGGATCTTTTACATTAATTTCTTTTCTCTCCGGGGGGGGGGCGGTCACCCCTCTGCCCCACTCCCTTTAATCCGCCCTTGCATTCGAGGAAAAAAATATTTTAGTTTAAAATAATTTTTCAACTTTAATTTCTTGTACATGAAAATGTAATTCTTTCGCAATTTCTTTCGTTGGCTTAAGGGCGTTGGACGGCGGCCATCTTGGATTCTCCATTCCCATGTTAACCTACGGGGAAATTTTGCCCGTTCCCTTGTGGTATAATTTCAAATACAGTAGAGAGCCAGAAATCCGCACAGCTTGGGACCATGGCTTGTGCGGATTTTAGGATTTTGTGGATTTCGGGCCATAAAAGATAAATCATTACATTTCTAATTTAAAAAAAGTAGAATACAATTATAATGAAATAAAAGCACAGTCAAAAGTATTTCACTTATATTTTCACATTAAATACAAAAGCATAGGAGAAAAAAGAAAAACAATATGTGAAGACTAGCAAAGCAAATGGTTTCAATATTTCCTTTTTCTAATTTTGAAAGCATGTTCAATGGTGATTTGTTTTAAAATGTTATTTTTTTCTGCTTTCAGTTTTTTTCTTTTCCGTTTCTTTCTTTCTTTTATTTATTTATTTTTGCAAATTGTATATTATCATTAATTCTTGTTTTGTTACATAACTTTAGTGTTCTAAAAATTTAAGGTATTCTACTCCTAACTTTAAACTTTTATTAAACGGATTTTATTAATATTCTTATTGCCAAAGATTTCATCATCATCATCAGAATCATATTTATCTTTGGATTTAAGACACTTTTCAACAATTTCATCACTGACGGATGACTGCGAATTTCATTATTTACATCGGAGAAGGAGTGCGGATTTCGGACGTTTGCGGATTTTAGGTCGGCGGATTTTTGGCTCTCGACTGTATTTTAATAGAAAGAAATACGGTAGGTTGTACAGTAGACAATTACCTAAATAGGAACACTTTTATTTTGTGCATTTTTGTTTGATAACGTGGTTAAAATTCAGTTGAAAGTTTAAAATTTCATGCAGTCGCAGATATAATCCGTCAAAACTATATTGGAAATCCAATATATTCGTTTAAAGAAAATGTAGATAGAAAAATGTTTAAACTTTTTTATAGATATGTTTAAAATTAGTTTTGTACATTTTTAATACCCGTGAAATGGGGGCAATATGAAATTCACAAATAAACTCTTTTACTTAAATCTCTGTGCAGGGGAAAGAATGATCAATGGTGATTGATGTGCAGGAAGTTGTTAGGGATCCGTTGGGTCCGTTCTCCGCAGGACCAAAGACATTTTTAATGTCTTTGCGCAGGACGGGGGGGGGGGGATTCCTCTTTGATGCATATCTATGCTTTGATGAGAAGGGGAGATGGAAATCAACTGTGTAAAAATTCATTCATCTATAATTTTTTTTATTAATGGACCGATTTGTTTGAAATTTCGAAGATCACTTTTAAATGCAAAAATTTATTCAGAGTCCAAATTTTAAAAAGACATCTTAATTTGAACAAAAGTTAGAAATTTATTGTCAGAACATATTTTTTTTTCTTTCTTTCTTGCATTTAAAAAGTGATCCGTTCGGGGACGGGTCAATTTTTCTTAATTTGTCATCTTAAACTAGTAGGGTAGGGAGTACGGGGCTTTAATTAGAAGACTATTTTACTAACTTTTTATAAGAATTTTATCTTTCTGGATTTTTTAAAAACTTTTCTGTTGAATTATACGTATATGTATTTTAATTATGCTTTCTTTTTTTTTAAATTAATTTACTATTAAAGCTTTTGCCCGTATTTAATAGAGGAATTTGCAAAATAGTTTTCCGACTTTTTAATAACCTTTTTTTTTTAAAAAAAAAAAAAAAACAAATTTGCTTTTTTTATGTACAAAACGCCATTTCTGGATCTGATATCTGGCAGTAACGTTTCAATAAAACAATTTATTAATGAGAAAGTAATTCATTAATATTATTTTATAAATTAATGAATTATTTAGTAAAATATTAAATTAAAAAAATATTTTTTTACATAAAAATCATTAAAAACTTGGAAAAAAGCCAATATAAACATTCACTTGAGGTGTGGAACCTCAAGATGTCAACAATTTAAGCTGAAATTTGGAGACAATTGGTTTCAGCTAGTTTATCACCATATAATGACTCAGGCAATGTGAATTTCGAAAAAAAGTTTTTTCGATCCACCCCACTGTATAGTGACCCGATAATCTGCCAAATTTAAGTTTTTTAACCTGTCAAATGGGACCACTTTCCACTATAAACTGCCTCGTAATATAAAACACATTCAGATAATATAGAATGCTATATCCCTTTTCAGCTCTTTAACACAAGATTTGATCTCAACACAGATTCTCTCTTCTGTAACACTTGTCTCCATAGATGAATAAATAAAACAACAAAAAAATTAAATAAATAAATTAAAACTTGTTTTAGTCTAGATTCTTTTATATTTCTGTTGATGCTAAAATTGATTCAGCGTGGTTTCCAGTAAAATGTGTGTGGGATGCAGTTAATCACATATTTATAATTACTTTTGATGAAGTTAATCACACATTTATGACTACTTCTGATTTCCCTTTATCTATTCTAAATGTAATACTCTTGCCATTTTAAATCTCCCATCTGTCAATAATGCTATTTAACTGTTTCTTAATTTACTTTGGTTTTAGCCTTTGTAATGCATTTTGTTGGCATCTGTAGTCTGTGAATATATTTAATTTTATTCCTTTCCCACAGGATTACAATAATTTTGTCTCCACTACAAAAACTATATTCTGGTCACCCCTGTGGCGAGTTACATTTAAATTTTGCCGAACATGCATAAAGTCTAACATTTCTGTTCATTTTTTCAACCTGGTGATTAATTTGGCGGCCCTTTTAGAACTTTGCTGTTACAGCACAGTGTGTTATCTAAACAGTGTTCTTGATGTACACTAGTGAAAAATGTATCATGAACTATATTTATGCTAACATGAAAACAATCCAAACAGTTTGATGTACTTTAGTAATATGTCAAGCTGCAAAATGGAAATTTATATTTTTTATTCATATTTATTATTTTTTATTATTCATTGTGACCAAGAGGTATTAAAATACATATTGAAACGTAAGTATAAGGAAGTCGCACACAATTTGTATGCAATGTGCATTTTAATGTTTCAGTATTTTACTCCCTACATTCCTTTTTTTTTTTTGTTCATGGATATTTATTGATTTTGAGATCTTGTTATAAATAAACTGTAGAGTGTTTGTGCAAGTGTTATTCGATAAACAAATTTTTTAAAGTGCTACCTTTGTAAGGTGACCACCTGTATAAGCTGACCAGTTTTGTCGTTCCCGAGGGTGGTCACATTAAGCAGGTTCCACTGTATATTTTAATTCAGGAATGCTTTAAAAACTTACTAATTACAACATATAATATACACAAAATATGTGTTTTTAATTAATAAAAACACAACGGAAAAAAAACCAAACGAAACGAAAAAATTATTACCGTTTCTTCACAAACTGTAATATGACCTGAAGTTAACAGTATACACTTATGTGCGTCGAACAATTTTCAGAAAAACTTAAACACAAAAATCGCCTCGTAAAATGAGCCTAGATGCCAACCGTATCCCGAAATATTGTTTAATGTTAGTGTTCCATCCCGACAAGTGACTTTTTATTAGAACTTTCTACACCAACTGGACTTTAGAAAGACGACCCCGGAAACAAGCAGAGTATTCTGCATGCAACAATATTATCCAGTAGATTCTAGAGATGGCCAATGATTCGATGAGTCGAATCAGTGATTCGAATCTTGATACTGAGTGGCTCAGTCTTTACACTCACTGTCTACTGATTCGAATCTCAAGCCCTCAAGGGAAATATATTCCAAGTGCCAAGGGAAGAAAAACTTATTTTCCCTTTGCCGTTCCCAGAGATTTTCCCTTACTCTTTCAACTCTTTTCGACTCTTTACGACTCTTTTCGACTCTTTTCGACTCTGAGTCGAAGATGATTTGAAACAGTAAATGAGTGGGTGTGGGTGAGTTGGTCACTGAGTTGGTGCAGCAACGAATCTTTACTGATTCAGTGTTTCGCTCTGTTTCGGTGATTGTATACTATCGTTGAGATTCGTTAGTTTTTCGAATCTTCTATCGACTCAGAGTCGAAAGGAGCCGAAAAGAGTTGAAAGGATGTTTCATTTAATTGAAGTTTTTTTTTCGAATCTTTGGTGTTTCATTTCTTGGTTGGTGGTCGGATTTAAAGTTTTATCTGTCTGTGGGTGTGGAGTGGGTCGAACATCGTTTGCTTTTGGCGGGGGGCATAGGCGTTACTTCCTAAGGGCAAGAGGGGTCAATCTCCCCCCCGAAAAAAAATTAAGAAAATCCCTCCTTCCAACTTGTCTGGCTGATTTAATATTTGTTTAAAATTTAATGAAACATCCCTTTTCTACTTTTAACTTCAATATATGTCCCCCTGCCCCCACCCTCAAAAAAAAAAAAAAAAAAAAAAAAAAAAAAACAGAACGTTAAGTTTACATGGTGGCGGATTTTCATGTGAAGGGAAATAGAATGAAATAAAGTTAGGATTGTGCTTGTCACTTTTAATGAAGGATACAGGGGCGGTATTAAGCACTCTCACAAAAGGACTTTGTAGTAAGCAAAATAACATTTCGCTTTATTGCAGCAGATTTCGTTTTTTTTTTTTTTTTTTACCTTGTTTTTCGTTTAAGGGGAATGATTTTATTTTCTTTCGTAATTCAGAGAAATACAAAATAGGGTCTAAAGCAGTGGCGTAGTTAGTGTTATTGACAGTGGCGTAGCCAGGATTTTATTTCGGGGTGGGCTGGGTATCAAATTTAAAGATAAAGTTCAATTGTAAGCTAAGTAAAGGGTCCATTTTTTTTGGGGGGGGGCAGCAGCCCCTCAGTAGGACTGGGCCAAAAATCGACATATCGGTTTTATTTCAACATCAAATATCCGATATTCCCATTTTCATTTCAGTGAAATCTCGAATTCGATAAAGGGCAAAAATACAGGCCGGCCAGGGGCGTAGCCAGAAATTTTTCATGGGGGGGGGTTATGACTACTGCAACTCATATATATGTATACGTGTGTATGATAATGTAGTGAAGAATATACATTTTGTATGGCAAAAAATTCCTCATGGGGGGTTATGACCCCCCTAACCCCTCCCTTGGCTACGCCTCTGAGGCCGGCGATAAGAAAATCCTGAGATCAATACCAGCTTGTGATGCTTTTGCTACTGCTTTCTCTCGGAAAGCTTCTTCTTCTCTCATCGCAGAAAAAACAGCTCCATGGTTTATTAGTCTAATTACCATAATTAATTAACGTATATCTCGGAACCCATCCACCGGAGCGCGTTTTTATTGATTCTCGACCCCACCCTAGACTCAACACCCCACCGATACTTAAAATTTCGAATGCTTTGACACCAAACTTAACCTTTTAATCTTACAGGCCCAGGGGGTCATACGAAGCTCCCCTATATTTTCAATTTGGGCATTTTAAACACTAGCCTCCTCCGACGGCATCTCCAAAGTCTGGAAACCATCCCAGAGCCAATTTCTACATGTTTGCAGTCCTTTTAAGCCTCAATCATGGTTAATTAGTCTAATTACCATAATTAATTAACGTATATCTCGGAAACTATCCATCGGAGCGCGTTTTTATTGATTCTCGACCCCCCCTTAAGAACTACCATCGTTGCATAAAATTTCGCATGCTTTGACACCAAACTTAACCTTTTAATCTTACAGGCCCAGGGGGTCATACGAAGCTCCCCTATATTTTCAATTTGGGCATTTTAAACACTAGCCTCCTCCGGCGGCAACTCCACAGTCTGGAAACCATCCCAGAGCCAATTTCTACATGTTTGCAGTCCTTTTAAGCCTCAATCATGGTTAATTAGTCTAATTACCATAATTAATTAACGTATATCTCGGAAACTATCCATCGGAGCGCGTTTTTATTGATTCTCGACCCCCCTTAGGAACTCCCATCGTTGCATAAAATTTCGAATGCTTTGACACCAAACTTAACCTTTTAATCTTACAGGCCCAGGGGGTCATACGAAGCTCCCCTGTATTTTCATTTCGGGCAGTTTAAACACTAGTTTTACTGGAGCAAGGAGAGAGAGATGCTAACTGCCCGATAACTCAGCGGAGAAGAAACCCGATGAATGGGTGAAGGGTGTTTAAATAGTACGGCTTTCGGCGCAGAGAGAGGGAAAATTTCTTTAGTTGTTTTATTGATTCAAGATTCGAATCACTGATTCGAATCATCAAAGTAGTGAGTGAGTCGAGATTCGAATCAGTAAAATGAGTTGAACCGCCCATCTCTATGGCGCTTAAGCTATGAGAAATTGGCAAAAAAAAAAGTGCGACTATTACGCGTGTAAACACTGTACTCGCAGGCCCGTGCTGGGTGCCTTGAGAGGGCGGTGGACAAAGGATGATGAGGGTGCTTTACATAGGCGTCGGCAACAAAGAAGAACATAGATATGAGCATACTATTTTCAAAATACTTTTGTATTGTGTATTTTCACAGCAAAGTATTTTGAAACTGTATCGTAAAATACATTTTCAATATATTTTGTATTTTCGAAATACCGAAAATACATTTTTCATTCTCAAGTTAAATTAATCTAACATCAAAATTAGCTTGGTTCGGGAAAATTAAACAAAAATTATAACATTGCTGGCATTAATTTTTTCACAGTTCATGACATAAACAATTCTGTTGCATCGGCTCTATTTTACTGTTATAAATGGTAACTAAAGAGGTGTTAGGATTTTTTGAGACGCTTAGGTTACATTAAGCAAGGAGGAGGGGGGAAATCTGACACGCCTATTTAGATTAGTTTAATGATAGTTGGTCTAGAAGGCTTTCTGTATTGTTGATAACGATTCACAAATGTGAATGAAGCTGAAAAAAGGAGGAAAAAAAATCATAAAAGGAAGAAAATCTGAAACACTTTCAGATTTTAAATACGCACCAAAGTGCTATATATTAAAAGTGTATCATGGTTTATGCGTTGTCCCTATTTTCTTCCTTATTCCATAAGGTTTGAAAGTGTATCATTATTCATGAGTGAGCAGTATTTTTCTTCCTTGTTTTATAAAACCCATCTATGGAATCGAAATTTATCTTGAAATTGCCTACTAAAACTAATTTACAATCTTCGCCAAGTATATTACAACTATATTTCACCGTTTTAAATATTTTTTCAAATATGCATCATAATCCATGAGTGTGCCATGTTTGTCTTTCTTGGGTTGATTTCTACTTTAACGCCCCAACTCTCATCAAGGTGGCGATCATTAAACATATACAGCAACCATGACAATTTTTTGTATTTATGTGGCAATTGTAATTTAGAATTAAAATGGCGATTTGGAACAACCTGTAAATACAGCATTCCGTTATATTTTTATTTATTTTGAGTTGCCAATTAATGTAGTTTTAATAATTAAGTGTCTTCAAATTCCTTAACTAGTGCGTTTATCACTAATTTGTTCACTTTAGTTTTCATATAGTTGTTTAGGGAGCGTTGAAACTTGTGCATAACTCCTAGAGACCCATGACTTCAAAGCTCGCCAAAGTGCGGGAAATTTTTAAGTTGGCGAAAGTAGGGGCGTTAAAATAGAATCAACTCTTTCTTGAACCATAAAGCACATCTTTGGTATCCAAATCCATCTTAAAATCGACTACTGATACTGTTTTAAAATCTTCACCAGACATATTCGAACTATAGGCACATTCCAAGTATATCTCGTAGACATTTTAAATACTGTTTGGAATGAGCATCATAATCCATGAGTGTATCGTGTTTTCCTTCTTTGTTCTATAAAACACTTCTTCGGAATAGAAATCTGTATTAAAATCGCCTATCAAAACTGTTTAACAATTTTCGCCAGGCATAGTCAAACTACACTTCACCTTTATAAATACCATTTGGAAAGTGTATCATAATCTATGATGCGTGCCGTATTTGTCTTCACTGTTCTATAAAACACATCTTCGGAATTAAAATCTATATTTAAATCGCCTACTAAAACTATTTTACAATATTTGCCAGGCGTTTTCTAACTATACTCAAAATATATTTATAATAAATTGTCGCGTTTTGGCACCCAGTTGAGCGATCATTAATCAAAAATTGCAAACCTTGTGCAACTTTCAACATTTTATTAACGCCCCCCTCTCCTCCACGTTATCTTTGCAAACATATTTGAAAAGTGACTCAACTCGCTAATTGTACCAAAATCGTGTCTACACAAAAAGCAAAGTTGAAATTAATAGCACTCTGGTGCTAAAAGTGTTTGAGTAATATTCACTGGATTTCTGTAAAAGAATTTATAAACAATTTCAAATGCGTTACAGAAAAATAAACCAGTCAGTATTCCTGAAGTTATGTCACGAGATGGATCGAGCTTCCAGTTTAGATGTCGTTGTGCAATTCTCAGTGGAAAAATGTTCCAAATTCTATCTGTAGATGCAAATGAGAAAGTTAAGGCGCAGTGCCAGCTTTGCCAACCCAAAAGGTCTATCGTAAGTGGAACATTCAAAGCCACTACAAATTTTAAAACTCTTTCGCTTAAAGGTAAAACTTCAATCTTATCATAAAATTGATTGAGTTCTTTCGTTCAAATGTGATCAATTCGTTCAATTGATTAACCGAGTTCAATAAGTCATAAATATTAATATACTAGCTTTTCAACGTCTTTTTTTCAAACTTTTTTAATTGAATGCTCTGCAAGTCATATTTACTTCTCTTTCCATCATTTTTTTTAAAGTATGAGAAAGAAACAGTATACATATATTTAAAAAAAAAAAAAACAACTTTTTGTCTTGTTTGGAAATCTAAGTAAACCTTAAGTTTCTCTTATTAATTTTAATTGTTCATCATTTACTCATCCTATATTTAGAATCATGGATGGATCGTGTTCGAGATCTCAAAAATTTAAACCTCACCATTGATATCTGTATAAAAAAATATCAGATATGAGTTTGAATTCGCTTTAAGAGCTTGAACTCTAAATTTATGCTTCTTATCATAATTTAAGATTTTATTTTATTAGCTTAGATGAAATAAATGAAACATTTCAGTGAGCTTTTCAATTTTTAATGCTGTCCTTATCAAAATGAAGTAATTTTAGAGTGATGCGAGAGAGGTTGAAGATAAAAATACTACAAATGATGATGACGGGTTTGAATTAAATGACTCCGAAACATACACCACAAATTCTCAAAATGCAGTTGAACTTTAATTGCTGCAGTTTCTTTCCGAAAAATCAACAGATTTGAAAGTTCTAATTTCATATCCGACAGTAAAAGATATTTTCATGAAATTTAACATAAGTTTGCCGACTAGTGCTCCTGTCGAAAGACTTTTTTTCTTTGCAGGCATCATAAATGCTCCAAAAAGAAATTTACTAAGCGATAATCAGTTTGAAAAACTTGTTTTTTTTTTTTTAAAGCAAATCATTCTTTTTCTAAATCATAGTGCTTAGAATAATTATACCATCTTTTAAAAGTCCTTTTCATAATTTCTTAATTAAATTGCTTACTGTTAAGTAATTAATACAATGGCACACATTTTTTGTAGTAATATATGAATGCACCTCAAAGTAGAACTATAATTTAATTCATCTTCGTTTAGAAGTATATTTAATTTTATATTTTAATTCCATTCATTATCACTAAAAAATAACGTTCAATAAATACATATCAAACACAGTTTTGCTTTCATGCCTTTTAAGATGTAATTTATTCCAGAAAAAAAATCATGTATATTGAAAAGAATAAATAAAAAATAGTTACTATTACATTTGTTTGTTCATCTCAAAATACATTGGAATAAAATAAACTAGAAGTTTTTGTAGAAAATTTTACTTATTCTTGATTAAAGTTTTAGACGTATTTTGTGTGTATTTTGAAAATACATGTATTTTGTATTTTTTCAATTTAGAGAATATTTTGTAATTTTTGTGTTTGAAGAAATGTAATTTGTATTTTGAATCGAAAAAATATTTTTTATGCATTTTGCCCAACTCTGCATAGAAACTTATACACATTTCACAAAATTGAATATTTACAAGTCATACTGTTCTAGTTAAAATGAAACTTAACATAACTCCTAAAGAAAAGGCAATAATAGATGAAAACGAGTGTGCCGTCCAGGGTTTAGCAAAGATTTAGAAAATAACTGATAAACCAACAAAAACAAAAAAGAAGAATTCATTATAGGTTCGAGGGCTGTCCTTGGAGGGTTTTTTTTTTTAATTTATTCCTTTTCATTGCTTTCTCAGTAATTTTGTGGACTAGTGTAAACCAGGAATTTATAATAGGAAACAACATGTGCCTTGTGTCTATGTACCCCCTGCAAGTCCTGTCCTTGCTTATAAGTAAGTCCTCGAGCTAAAGCGCTGGTTTTTTGTTTATGGAGGACCCACAGCCCCCTCTTTTACTACCATACTACAGTGGATTCTAGTATTTAGTAAGAGTTGGAATTTTTTCTTTTTTTCTGAACACTTATACACGTACATCTGAAACATTCACGCCATACAGATATATATTTCTATGGACAGATCGGTGGTGGTGGTGGTGGTGGTGGGGGGGGGGGGGGTTCCCGTTTACAGATACCGGACATATCTTCGAAAGCTTATCTTCTCACAGATCGGCAATGGGAAACCTAAAGTTTATTGCTTTTCTCCCCCTCTTCCCCCCGTTTTCAAAGAGGGGGAGTGCAGTTTTCACTTAGAGGACGTTCCCTCACACACTCTCTGGTGCTCAAAAGAGTCCCCTCTTGCTATCCCCCCCCCCAATGTTGGAAATAAAAATAATTACTGCTTGCTCTTTGAAAGCACCTAGGTCAAAAGCAATAGCTAACGGACTTTCATTGTCACGATTTTAAATTCTAGTAATTTACTGTAATGGAGATTTAGTGAATTCTGAAGCTTTTAAAAATGTCAATCTAGCAGTTTGATAATAATTATTATGAATACTAATACTACTAATAATATCCGCTTAAAAAAAATTACGAAAAAAAGTCTTGAATGATAAAACCATCAAATGCCAGTCTTTGAATTAAGTTTAGAAGACCCGACCCAACTGTCTGCGATCCGACCCAGATGGATGGAGGTAATTTCGTTTTGTTGCCTGAAAGTGCATGAAATGTAGGGGAAGAGAAAAAAGGGTGCTTAGAAATCTTGATACTGAGCATGGTTTTTCAAGGAACATATATGTTTTCTCTGCTTGCCGCTATGACCTTATCATATGGAAACGCGAAAGGAGTGTAAAATTATGAAGAGTCTGGTATAAAATAGGTGTGTTTCTGTTTCGTTACACGTCCTTAAAATTACTTTGAAAAAATTACTAACTTGTAAAGTTTGTTAAATGATAATATTACTAAAAAGGGTTTACTTATGTAAAAAAAAAAAAGAGCTCGACTAGCAAAGTTGTCTTCAGAAAGCAGGTAATCTTGACTGTCTGTAATACCTAATACAAGAGATGAACTATAAAATTTAAAAATCGGTCTCTATCGGAACTATAAAATTTAAAAATCGAAAAAAAACCCTGGTCTTCGGCCTGCACTTCCAGTCGCCAAAAACCGGTTCCAGATCCTGGATATCACACTTTGTGACACTCCAATGGCTTGCGCTACTTCGGCTTGAGTTTGGCCCCCTTCTAACATACTGACAACTCTCCAAGCTTCTGAATCGTTTAAATGACTTCGCTGAGACATCGTACTCATCGAAACAAAGCAGTCACTGAATGCCGATCATCCTTGTCTTCATTGTCTTTTATAGTATGTCCAATTTCATTCGCTGCCGCTGAAGCGACGTTTTTGACGTCAAACTCTAAATTAGCATACTCCACAGTTTGAAAATCAGAAAAATTTGCATTTGTGAATCTCTTCTTCCATTTTCGGCAAAAAAAATTTCGCTTATATCTTTATTTTATATAAACTTACAATATCCTTCAATTGTTTTGAGCAGTGTATTATATTGTGTTTTACTCGCATAATACTTGCCCTCGTATGATAGTCGCATCCTCGTTTTGAAGAAGAAAAAAATCATCAAAATAGTTTCCTCCTATAAAAGTCACAGACGAGTATTTGACCTTCAGCCTCATCAGCAAAATACAAAATCACCAGCTCTTTCCAGAACTATAGCGCAACTAATAATTTCAGTTAAGTGGTTTATCATGAATTATGTACTATTATTAGAATTTTTTTGTCAAAATTTTCACAGTTTGCAAATTTTATGGCTATGAAAATATTGCCAGAAAAAGAAAAATTCTTTTATTTTGTGAGCAACTGACGAAAAGACTATTTAATAAACAGCACATAATCTGGAAAAATTTGGTAAGTAACTAATTTTATTAAAATGCATTTTTTTAGCAGTAATGTTTTAGCATTACAGAGTACAATATTGTGTAATCGATTTCCCAGAATAATAGTCGCATCTAGACTTTCACAATTAAAAATTGGCAAAAAAAGGTAACTATTACAGGAGTAAAACACGGTATATAGTAAGGAATTTTAGTGCCCGCTGCGGACGCACCGTTCTCCCCATCCTAGGACCAGCTCTAGTATGAAATTCCGTGTTTACTCGCGTAATATTCGCCCGCACATAATAGTCCCACCCCCGTTTTGAAGCAGAAAAAATCGTCAAGATATTTTCCCCGCACAAAAGTTGCAGTCACGGATTCGACTTTTGTTTATGCTTATAAAAATATTACTATAATAAGAAAAATGTCTCTTTTTGTATATAATTGAAGAACAGATTATTTAATACACGGGAGATAAACTGGAAGCATTTCCTAAGTTATGTTATCATAATACCAGTGTAACATTTTTGAATTAGAGCGTGCAATATTATGTCGTAGATTTCCCCGCAGAATAGTCGCACCTAGAATTCCACCGTGAAAAATTGGAAAAAAACAGTGCGACTATTACGCTAGTAAACACGGTAATCTTTAAAAAATTACTATATTTTACTATCTTTTACCCACAGCCCCCCACACCCAATGGGAAGGGAAAAATACTGGAGAGTATATTTCATCTAAACTAGAATTAGTTTATGGGAGGAAAAAAAAAAAAAAAAAAAAAAAAAAACCTTTGAGAAATGTTTCACTGGTTGGTTACATATGTAATAAATATGTCACTATCCAAACAAAGCAGGCATGAGGAGGAAGTTATTAATTTCAAGGATGAGAATATTCTGCTAATTTCAACGTTTTAGTTATGTTCCACTTGAAAAAAAATTACTTATATACGTACATAATCATGCCCAATATTTGCATGTCATAACTTTTAGACCATTCGTTTAGACCAAATGTATTCATAACTATAGAGATCAGTGTTTCCCGACTTTTTCACATCTGCTGTCTGGAAAAAAAGTAGTATTTTGCGTAAACTAAAAATATAATAAATGTTACATAAGCATGCATTTTATGTATTAAGTCAAGTGTTATTCAAATATAGTTTTTAGTTAGTAGAGCACATTTGCAATAGATTATTTTTTAATAAATATAATATATACTTCGACCGACACCAGTTCACAGAACAGAGGTTGGAAAACACTGGTATAGATTATCTATACTATTAAAATCTGTGTGTGTGTGTGTGTGTGTAGCATCATCTCCTCCTAAACGGCGGGGAGTTGAGTTTCGAACAAGGTATCCATGAATTCAGAAAATTTCAAGAAAGAACCTCCGCTAATTTAAATTAGTTTATGAGATATTGATAAAAAACCCCATCAAAAACGCTAATTTTTGCTCTCCGCAATTCCGTGATTGTAACCCCTGTATTCAACAAAGTGAGAAATAAGCATCGAGGTTGCCATGTTTGGCTATTTTATTAAATTATTTAGACTCCTGCAGTAAAAATAAAAGAATAGTGATTTTTTTACATTTATATTATATTTACAATTTAAATTTACAATTTAAGTTATTTTTTAATTAAAATATTGCGTTCATGTTAAATCAGAGCTGGAATTCAATGTTTTTTATGTGTAAAAGAATAAGGGACACAGAGATTTCCGAGACTAATATGTATATTTTTCAGTTTGGCCGGGAAAAAAATGGCTCATTTGGCGATTTTGAGAAAGTAGTAGGTTCTACCGATTTGCACAGTTTTGGGCTTGGCGCAAATTACTGAGAGCGTAATGAAATAGTATTTTTAATAACAAGTATAAGTTTTACGGCGCTATACTTCGATTTTTCATACAGAAATAATGAAGTTATTAAGGCGATTTTAAACGATCTATAGAATTTTCACCAAATTAAGTAAACTGATTTAACTTAGAGGAATTCCGCCAAATTTCAGAAAATTGAAATTCTCGCATTTTGTACATGGTAGTTAACGGTGATTAAAACCCGCTATAGTTAATAATAATTTAAATAACTGCTACTTATCAATAATAAGCCTGCATTAAATTTTGGCGGTCGAACCATATAAATGATAGATAACTATTTCCCATTTTGATTGCTGTTAAATCAATGCTTCGAATGATTCCCTGAAAACAAAAAAATCTCACAAAATGGTGTATGTTGGCATTTGGCGATCGAAGTACTGTGTAATAAATAATTGATTCTTATTTGTTAAAGCAGCGCTACAGAAGTTTTTTTACTAGAAGCTGTTAGAAAGGCGTAATTAATACTGACTAATATATTGTTTGTTTTACGAATTGAAATGTTTGTTGATTCCTACTTTTGTATATTTCTTAGCAAAGATGGCGAAAAATATTCAAATGTAGTGCAACTCTGTACATATTATTAATTCCATTCCACAATTGAGATGAGCCGATGTCACTAGCGTATGCATAGATATTTTTTTTATTTTAATTCCGCCAAACAGAGTATTGCTTTTAGTGTAATTTGTGGTTTGAGCTATTTGCCATCGTCTGGCGGTGTTAATTTCGCCAACATGGCAGTTCTTGCAAAGTAAACATGAATAACTCATTTCATGGGTTACTTCCCACTCATTGGCACGCCAAGAGATCGCCAACAATTTCACCCCCTTTTCAAGAAGGATCAGTGGGTGACCCTGCAGATCTAGACTCACGGAAAATAACACGAGGATGGCCCCCGTTCTAAAGAGACGATGGCAAAAGCGGGAAGATAGCAACCCATAAATTACTCCAGCCAGTGCCATTGTGAAATCCGTGTGTGGTACATGCAACGCTTTGAAGTACAGTATTTTGCAATGAATTTCGTATCTGAGATGTCTAGCAAGGGTATAATAAGAGCTCCTTTATCAGCAGCAATAATTAAAACTTGTCTTTAGAAAAATATTTTAAAACGCTAGAAGCATCGCACTTACTATCGCTTGCTTTGAAGAAAAAATTTTTAATATTTTATTCTTTTTTTTTTCACGATTTTAAAATTCGCTAATTTTAATTTAAAATGCGTGTGCTCGCTGTCTCAGGAAGGAAGGAAAAAAAGAAAAGAAAGGAAATTTGAAGGAAGAAAATTGCGTTAACTATTTACATATATTTACCTCAAAATTTACTTATTCGTTTTAGTTGTGGACGCAGGATCTTATTTTAGGCTGGGTATTCGGAGCACGTGACATGGCTCTTCCATTTTATAGTTGTCCTAGAAACTGCACAGATAGTATCAAAACACGTACTAAAATAATCTTTAACACATTATGAAGGTTTAATTTCTACCCGAAAATCAAAGTATATTATCTGAATATTTTAATTGAATCCAACAAATTATTCGAAGAGTTTAGTTTCATAAATTGACATTTATTTCCTTATTTTATAAAGGTAGTTGCAAGTTATGCATAAATGTATAAATTTAATAATATCTGGTGCTGATAACTAATAAGTAGTTCGACAAAATCCTCTAA
Source organism: Cheiracanthium punctorium (assembly GCA_038373885.1). Taxonomy (NCBI): domain Eukaryota; kingdom Metazoa; phylum Arthropoda; class Arachnida; order Araneae; family Cheiracanthiidae; genus Cheiracanthium; species Cheiracanthium punctorium. Next base: position 149,811 of record JAWZYV010013487.1, read on the forward strand.
AGTTTTAGACATTCTAAACTTTAAACTTTTGGTCAGAGAAAAGAGAAAATCAGATTTTTTTTTTTTTTTTCGGAAACATATATCGTAATTTAATGTGTTCTCTTGAGTATTTGTAGAGCCTGAAATATTTGACCCATTAACCGTATATAGAACATTGTAAAACTTAAAAAAAAAAAAAAAAAAAAAACTGTTAAATTTTTTTTTAAGCATTTTCTTACATTCATGTTTAATATTTTTTGCTATTCCCCTAAAGAACTCTTGAGCAATGTGACAGAGGCGTTTAAAAGTTTAATGTTAAGAAAATCTTCATGCACGGGTGATTTGTGAAGCGTAAATTAATTTCATTTAAGTAATATTCCGCAATAATTTTTTTTTTTGATGGTTTCCCGCAAGTACCCTACAGAGGGTGTTCACACATTTTTGTAACGATTTTGCAAAGATATATATAGAAATAAATATAAGAATTTTATTTTCTAATGTGTTCAGTCTGATAGCCCTTTCTTTGAACCATCATATTACATCTTGATTTCAAAGATGAAAATCCTTTTCTTAAAACATCAAGGCTGATATTGTTCCACTTCTCCATCACAATCTTGTAGTAATATAATCTTTTGTAGTAATATATGAATGCATCTTGTGTTTGCGTGATTATGGCAACGCTATACTAGGGCAATCTGCCAAGGATGGGGGGGGGTGCCCAGGTAGGAGAACTTTCTAAGGGGTTCTAAAGCGTATTCACGTTACATCTGGAAAAAAACCTACCAAAAATCCAGACTGTTAGATCGACAGCTGCTCGATGGGACCCGATCCCGGGACCTTCACTCTTCGGCCGTCTACCATTTTCAGTGACATAACTACTGTGCGATGGTAAGGCTATAAATGTATCTTAAAGAAATGAATGTAGAAATATAATTCAACTCATCTTCGTTTAGAAATATATTTAATTTTATATTTCAATTCCATTCATTATCACTGAAAAATAACGTTCAATAAATACTTGTCACACAATTTTGCTTTCATGCCTTATAAGATGAAATTTATTCCAGGAAAAATTCATGTATATGTAAAAAAAAAGTTACTATTATATTTGTTTGTTCATCTTAAAATACACTGGAATAAAATAAACTAGAAGTTTCTGTAGAAAATTTTACTTAATTCAAGTTTTAGACGTATTTCGTATTTTGTGTGTATTAAGAAAATAGATGTATTTTGTATTTTTTCAATTTAGAAAGCATTTTGTATTTTGTAATTTTTTGTGTTTGAATAAATCTAAGTTGTATTTTGCATCGAAAATACATTTATTTATGTATTTTGCCCAACTCTGCTTCTGTAGCTGCTTTCAAAGAGCATTGCAGAGGAAGCAGTAATTATTTTTATTTCCAACGGAGGGGAGTCCGTTGCACTGGAGAGAGTATGAGGGAACGTCCTCTAAGTGAAACTGTGCTCCCCCTCTCTAAACAACGGGGGATGAGGGGGAGAAAAGCAATAAACTTTAGGTTTACCATTGCCGATCTCAGGGAAGATAGGCATTTCATGTTCTATTTTTAACATTGCTATAGTTTCCGTAGCAACGGAATTCATTGTTGCCACTTAAGTTGTTAAATTTTACAATTAAGTGAAACCACTCATTTCTACAGCTTTTAAGAATCGAAAAAGTGAAAACGCATCAATTGTGAAACAAATAGAACTGTAACAGACTTGCACCTTAAAAATAATCGAAGTTTTAATGCAATTCTACATACAGTAGAAGATCTTTATAATGCAAACCTCGAAACGCAAGGTTTTGCATTATATAGAATTTTGCGTTATATGGATCATTCACTTATATCATTAAACTTCCCTAGTAAACATATTAAAATATAGCTAGAACACATAAATATAATGCTTAAAACTTTTTTTAAATACAAATACTACTTTAAAAAACAAAAAAAAAAATGGAATTTATTTATTTACAGAAAAAATAAATAAATGGAAATTACCAAAAGCATTAAAGTTTATTTGTTAAACAATATATTAATTTTGATTTGTTTTAGAATTTGCAATCTCTCAACAAATAACTTTTCTTGCAGCCTTTGAACAGGTAATAATTTTACTTTGGTTATGCAGTCTTGTGTTTCTAGGAATTTAAAATATTGATCTCTTATGGAAATTTCTTCAGATTCTGAAAGTTTTTCAACTTTCTCTCCAGCATTTGATTCTGTTTCAGAATTGTTTTCCTCTTGTTTTGAAACAGAGGAAATTATTTCAGCACTGGTCAAATGATTAACAATTTGTGACTTATCATCCATTACCAAATATTCAAAATGTTTTCTTCATGCAGGTTTGCAAACTGAGTACTTTCCATTTTGTGCACAATGCATTAGTTCAGCAGTTTTCATTTTAACTAAAGATGGCTTAAATCCAGTTCCAAAATTCAGTTTTAAAATAGTGTTACATTGAGAAAACTCCCCTACTTCTCATAGACTTTTAAAAAGTATTTTACTGTCAATATTGAGACATAAGCATATCGTCGGGCAGGGGGCGGGTGCCAACCCCCCCCCCCAACTTTGTTTAGAAAACCATTCATTTTAAAACCTTTCTTCTTGCCAAACTTAAAGAAACATGGCTATTTTTACTTTAGAATATGCTATGTGCATTCTCCCACCCACACGCACACACATTAAAAAAAAAAAAAAAAAAAAAAAAATTGGTGATGCTAGGCGTATGATTTAAGAAGCCAAGTAACGGCATACGATTTAATATAAAACAAATCAATTTACAAAGAGAAATATAACTAAATAAATAAACGTCTGTTTGGGAAGTCAATGGTAGAGGAGGGAGAAAGAGTGTGGTTCCGTAGTAGAGGGAAAAAGGGAGAGGTTCGTGGTTTTATTAAAGTAAACATTCCTTCCTCTTCGACCCGGCCGGCCAGCTGTTATGCTGATAATGCATAATGCATGCATGGGAGAATAACTGTTTATTTTAAGCTTGGCATGTTGTGGGATTTATCTAATGTCTCAAAATTAATTCCCTAGGAAAGCAATTAAAAAAAAAAAAAAGCAGATTGTAGAAATTTCTTAATTGTGATTTTCTCCTGTTTACATCCGCAGTGTTAATGCGGTTTATGGAGAATTGCGGTTTATAGAATTGCGGTATATCGATCTTCTACTGTACCTTTAATTTTATTTCCTTCGAGTGTGGATGTCATTTTTTACGTCATTTTTGCTGTTTTGCTGGCAGATTATCCGGAGCAGCACATACCCTCTAATGTATTTGCTCCTCCGGGAGCAAGAGCGTATGTCCGGCGCGTATTTGTGTAACCACATTGTGTTAATCAGAATTTTCTGGTGTCACATTTTTTAGACCATTTTTTTACTGCGGAGATTCCGATCCTGAAGTATATTGATTAAGCAGGAGTAGCCAGAAATTTTTCATGGGAATGTTATGACTACTGCAACTCACATATATGTACACGTGTGTGCGATAAGGGAATGAAGAATATACATTTTGTATGGCAAAAAACTCCGCTTGGGGGGTTGTGACCCCCTATCCCCTCCTTGGCTACGCCACTGTACGCAAGCATTAGTTGTCACGTCATAAGAAACCGTCATAGATGGCAAACTTCGAAGTTGTTCTGAGGGTTATACAAAATTAAAAATTTTTCTTTTAGTAAATTTTACTTTTGATACAGTTTGGATATTTGGTTTTAATACATTTCGGCCACCAAGGTGAGATGAAATATTACTAAATACGGGAACCCAGAATTTTCTTAACTATTGAATTTGACATTATGCAACTACAGTAGATTCCCTAACACGGTAGATACGTTCCGTGTTATAGGAATCCGTGTTGTACGGGTCCTGCGCTATACTCCACCTGGAGTGCGAATTGTGCGGTATAATCGCGGCAAAACTTATTCGCGCTCCGTAAAAATGCAATGATGTTTGGTGTTGCCATTCAAAAGGAATGTTTATTACAGGAGCTAAGGCGTCATAATATCAGAACATATGTCTCATTTCACCGTGCTGTACGAGTCTCTTTTAACGTGTTACACGAAAACGATCGTAATGTTTTCGTCGTGTTCTAAGAATTCGTGTTGTAGACCCATGTTATAAAGGGGTCAACTGTAATCTATACTGTCTGTGGTCTATACTATCTCTCTGTGGTATATACTATATAAAAATGAAATTAGTTATTTATTTATTGCGAATTGACAGTGAGATAAACGTCACTTTTATGTAACAAGTGTGATACTGCATTAAGAGTTCAATAAGGGTAATAAGTTTTTTTCTCAGAAGTTACATCACGAACGTTTTCATTTACAAAAGGGACATGATTTTCGCCGGAGCAGGGTACATTTTTGGCTTTTAAACGTAAATGATGCATCCATTGTTTCATGTAGGTTTTATTTAGGTAAATTTTTACGGTTATGTTTAATTATGGCTAATTTAATTTAGGTAAAATTTAATAAAGTCGTGTGAAACATAACTGCCCTAATGCATTGTCCACGCTTTGAAAAATGCAAGATAAAATTATTGTCAACATCATGTAATGTTATTTATGTGGTATATACTATATATTAATGCTATAAATTAAACCTCATTAACAGAATTATATGATGTTGAACTCGGGCATTTTTCGAAAGAGAAAAGTTTTGTCTGCATACCATAAAGTTCTTTCTTTTTTGATCGCCAGTCACATTGACATAGTTTTTGTGTCATGTTGCAATCGTCTAAAATTTGCACTCATGACGTCAACTTTTAGTCACGATTCAAGTATTTTTTCACATTTTGAGATTTCGAATTACTGGGTTTAATTCGAATTATATATGTTTAAGCAAAATATGCGTTTCCCACCGTGCGGAGAACAGGTACGCAGCTAGTACATTAATAATATTTGAAAGGCATTGGCGTAACAGAAGGGGGGCTAGGGTGCGCTTAGCCCACCCTAGGACTACAATTAGCCCACCCTAGAAAAATGTGAACCTTTTTTTCCGATAAGTGGTAAGAATGAACTAGTTACACCATAGTTACATTAACTAGTTACACCATTAAATAGTTCACACAAAATTCATTAATGTGAAAAGCTGGAAAAAACAATTGCAAAAGATCATATTGAAAAGTTCTAAGTAGCTGTTCCATTTCAAGCGATTTTTACTCCCCATACTGAGACTGAGGGCCAGAGGTCAAGGAAACTCCCTTCTCGGGCCCATCTTTTTACTTATTTTTTTTCCTCTTGCTGACTGGGGATGGGGGACTTCCATTGGAATGACGGAAGAAAGCAGTGAAGTATGGTTTCATCAATGAGATATCTACATCTACACCCAGGACACTTTTCAAAATTTAGGCACCTGTATATAGCTGCCTCAATTTTTGTGCCCTTGTACATAGCTTTAACCACAATTTTTTGGCCTATTTTTATATGTGTCCCAAGTACCCATGCAATAATAGGCACCTGGATGTAAGTTCCAAAAGGAGGTTGTGGGACAAAATCATCTCTCCGGTCATTAACAGTTAGCGAGAAATAGGTTGGTTGTGTGTGATTATGGCAATGCTACACTAGGGCGATCTGCCAATGGGGGCTGCCTTGGTAGGGGGACTTTCTAAGGAGTTCTAATGCGATTTCACGTTACATCTGGAGAAAACCTATCAAAACTCCAGACCGTTAGATCGACAGCCGCGCGATGGGACCAGAACCCGGGACCTTCACACTTCGGCCGTCTACAATTTTTAGTAGCATAACCACTATGCCATGATGAGGCGCTAGCGAGAAATAGAAATCATATTTTCGTATACTGTTTATATTTAGGAGTATATTCTTTCTGGAGGTGAAGAGATTTCGGCACTGGCAGTAGCGTAGCCAGGATTTTATTTCGGGGGGTGGAGGGCTGTATACAAAATTGTAAGCTAAAGTTCAATTGTAAGCTATATATAAAACTGTAAGCTAAGTAAAGGGGTGCCATTTCGGGGGGGGGATGGTGTAGCCCCCTCGGCCCACCCTCTGGCACAGTGTATATATATGTATTTGCTTAGACCCTCATCAGACATTAAGAGATTTTTAAACGTTGGTGCCCCTTAAAAGCTGCTAATTGGGCAGAGGACTTTTGGAACCATTAATTTAAGATGCACACATAAACCACCTATAAACCCTGGTCTTCGGTGCTAGGTGGAAAAGCGAACGTGCGATCTGGCATTCAAATCACGATTGTCATGTATTTTTGTGCATTCTTTCCAACATCAGACAAAAAGAGTAATCAGTAATTTTTATATTTTAAATTTAAATTTTTATTTTTAAAAAACCCTTCCAAGAAATGCTTTCTCTCTCCTCTCCCCTCGCAAAGAAAAGGTTTAAATTTTTTAACAAAAACCATAAGCATTAAGAATTTAAGAAGTTTTAAAAGAACTGTAACTAGTTTATCATGCTCAAATAAAATCTGTTAATTTCAGGCTTCTTTTTCTAAGAATTAATAAAATTTATAAGAACAAAATTTCTACTGCTTAACGACGGAGCGATTCTTCAAAATGTTTCTCTCTATTCTAAAAAAAAAAATGTGAAGGGCGCTGTCAAAGCTTGCTGGCCTATCTCCTCCTAAACCGTGGGGATTTAAGTTTCGACTAAGGTGCCCACAGATTTGAAAAATTCCGAGGAACCTGATAAGATGACTTAAATTTCGAAAATCCAATTATTTTAGAAGATATTAATAAAAAACTGAAAAAATAATCAGAATGGTGGCCAGATTTGGTATAAAATCATTAATTCTTTTGCAGCAAAGCGTTTCCAAGTATGTAGTATCACGTGAAATTGTCAAACATGAAGTAGAAATACACCCATTTTACGCCAAAATAAAAACTACATGAAATAAGTAACTCAAAATGTGTTACACAAAGTTGACAATGTTCAAATAGTAAGTTCGCTTAGACAACTGGAGTTTAGAATCAGCGATTATTCGTTTTTCCAAAACAGAATAACAAATATCTTGAAAATGAAAAATAATTAAAATGCAGATTATTTTAAAGCCGGTTCGGTCCAGCTTGATTATTTGCTACCAGTAGAAATATTTGGCGGCGTTAATTATGCCATTATAGCAGTTATAGTACACTTTGGATATTGGCTAGCACGACGAGATGGAATAATTCGTGGTGCTAAGTACGCCAATCTGCAAACGATTATGTAAATGAAAATATGGATAACGGTTTTCCGGTAAGCTTAAATGAACAGTAATTATAGATTGTGAGCATGTGTAAATCGCCAAATAATGAAAAGTCGCCATGGGTGGCAAGCTATCCTACCTGTTCCGTAGTTTTTATTAAAGAAAACATATGAATTACTGTTTTCTTAGAGCTAATTATTAACTATAAATATACGCAAGTAGCCAAATTATGAAAATTCTCCATAATTGGCTAATACACAAGGCTTCCCATGGGTTTCACATAATTACAAATAGTGCGAGGTTTAAATTTTTATGTTCCAAGCAACATGGAAGAACCGAGCAATGTGTAGCTCGGTAACATTCTATCTTATCCAACCTTTGGGTTTTGTTTGTTAAAATTATGTCTTTTTTACGAAGTCTTTTTAGGGGCCCGAATGCCTCATACAAAATGCGAGCGTAGCGAGTCTAGGGGCTTTGGCCCCTAGTTTATTTAATAAAAAGTAAACAAGTAATGATTTTTCTCCCTGTATGGTCAAATTTTTTAACCAAAATTTTACTGGTTTTAATATATACTATTGCAAGAAAATCGAATAACTTACCATCTATACATTAAATAAATGTACAGACATGTACATTAAATAAATGTACATGTTTTATTGTTAAATATAAAAACTGTTAAAAATCGCTAACTTTAGTTGGTAAAAATAAATTAACATTCCTGATTATTCTGAGAAAAGCAGCATTTTAGAACCAAATCAAATGTCCAGATTTTCGTGTCAAGCAGAAGGAGGATTTTCTTTTTATCAAATTAAAGTTTTAATGTATAATTAAGTGTGATAAACTGTTGTTGTTTCAAATGCCCTTTAGCAATAGCCGAGCGGTGCCAGATCCCCCAATAGGACGGAGATGAGCGAAAGGGAGCAGTTTCCATTTTAATGAGCTCCAGTGGGAGGAAGACTGATCTTAACTCCGGGTCTCCTAATTTTGAGCCAATTTCAGACGAGAGACCTAGCACCTGAAATCGGCACTCTCAGAGGTATCATTTGAACATGGAGGACTTTGGACCCATTAACAGATTTTAAATGCAGCAGTTTAGTGACTAGGCCACTTTGTCGGCCCGTAGCCAGATGATTCAACAAATAGGGCAGTGCCCCCAGTATGAGTATGCATGTTCAATTGTTTTCTTCTCCCCCATCCTCAGAGGTCTTTTAAGTGTCATGAAATCTTTTTTTTGACTATTTTATTTTTTTTAATTGTTTTTACTAATTGCGTGTGTTAATAAAATTTCAGTGGTGGCAAAATGTCCTTAACAGTGCACTCGCTCAATGTTTTCTGGTTGACTTAATTTTTCGTTATGAAACTATCGTGATATCTTAACTACTGTTAGAGATTCTGATGTGTTTTAACATTTTCAAATAAGGCTAAAGTGTGTATGATTTTGGTTTGTCTGTCCATCTATGCTCCTAACTGCCGTAAATATGCATCGATTGCTACAAAATTTATATATGTTATATAATGTATGTCGTATAAAAGATTGATAACTTTTTACAGGTGCATTTAAAAGAATTCGATACATTATACTATTCTATGGGTAGTCGCAAGGGGCGGCAAATTTTTTTCTGGGGGGGCACTGGCCCCCAAATGCACCCCCTTGGGTATGGGCTAGCTACTGCAGGACTTATATTAAACTAATACTAATTAATAATAATATAGTAATGCTCACTTATATATAATATATTACCGCGAAGATAAAGGGGGCTGTAGCCCACCTTAGAAAATCAGGCCAGTTACGCCAATGGGTGTTGAGAAAAAAGTAAAAATAAATGACATTGTTAAAAACACACAATAGATACAGAAACAAATTAAAGTATTCGGTCAGATTCGACCTGACTTTCTTGTCTGTTTGTGGGTCAGTGATTTTACAATTGGTGAAGGTGTACCTTTGTATCTTTTGTTGTTGTCACTAATCTTGGAATCATCTAGCTTAGCTAGACAATCCCCATGAGTTAGAAAACGTCTTAAAAGTCCACAAACAGTTGAGGGTCCCGCAGGACTTTGTTAAAACCAGTGATGTTAATTCTGCGCCGAGCTGCGCCGAACTGCGCTTTTAGCCGTTTTTTGCGCCGGTCTGCGCCGAATACGTCATTTTGACTCTTTTAGGGTGCGCCGAAACACAAATATTGCGCCGAACTGCACTTTTAGCCGATTTTTGCGCCGGTCTGCGCCGAATACGTCATTTTGACTCTTTGTTAAATTTTTGCCACGCTCATTTATCTTTTAAAGCGTGTATGGAAAGCTAGTTAGCAATAAAGCAAGATTTAAACTGCGTACGAAAGCTGCATTCCGAAGCCATTCTACCCGCCCCGGATCGGACCAGTCAGGCTTTGTTAGTCACCTCAATCAGGGCCGGCCAGATAGGCAAACAAGTAATCATCGCAACGGGCACCGTTTTTTGTTTATGAAGGGGCACGATTTCCAATTTAAAATCATAAAAGCAATTTTGAAAAAAGTAAAAGGGACGTCTTTTTCTACGTTTGCAGGGTGGAGTGGGTGTCATGTACCGCAAGGCCGCCCCTGATCTAAACCAGACCGATCCGTAAAGAAAACAGTATATTACGGTGACGTCCCAGCCCCTAAAAAATCACGGTTTATGACCCGGCCCGTAGCAAGAATGAAAAATGGAAGCATAACCGGTTTAGAAATCAGAATCTAGGCTGTCTGAATTAATAGATTATTTCATTTTAAAATAATCCGGAAATCCGCTGCCAGTGGTGTAGTCGCGGGGGGTTGAGATCTGTGCGGGCCCAGGCTTTTGCAGCACGATTCATTCAAGGCACGGGCTGGCCTCAGCATTTTCTAGAATGGACCAGAACAAGCGTATACTCTTAAAGACGGTCCTCTGCGCTTGCAAAATCGAGCCTTTCCGGAAATTTCTGCTCTCCTAAAATTTGGACAAGACCAAACGATTGGCTTGTGATCCCCCCCCCCCTTCCTTAAATCATGATTAATATACGAGCTGGACCGGGTCTGAATTTTTTACTTTGATTAAATGCCGGGCCGGGCTAGACATTTTCGGCCCGTGAAGATCATGAGCGGGGAGATGCCGTCTCACTACTTTTTCATTCGAGCTTATGTCAGCAAAAGTAAGCGTTCTTCACTTTTCATCATGGACGCATGATTTTTGAGTCTTCAGTTGCGAGTGTTCCTAAACCTTTTTTCTTAAAACTACACCACTGTTTTTCTTTTTGTGTGTGTGCAGGCTCTACGAGAGGGGGCGACGCCCCTGGGCCCGTGTTCAGCCAAAGTGCGTCCGCAAATTTTTCCGAATGTGTTACGAATTTCATTTATAGATCCGTAATTAAAATTATTTTAAAATAGACTAAATTTTGAATACATAATTCTAGAATGATATAAACGGCAGAGATGTTAATTCTACCATTTAAATATTAGTATTTTTACAACCTTCGAACATGCATTAAAAGTACCATAGCATACAAGAAATACTTCCCTCCCACTCTTTCCATTTAGCATTTATATGAAAACCATTAAAAAGAGCAGTTTCACACACACACACACAAAAATTCCTTCCGTCCATGTAAATCCATGTATTGTTTTTACCAAGTTGCTGATAGCATAGCCTGTATACACCCTTTTTTTTTCCAGAGCTTTCCTAAAGTACTTTCAAATAGTGTTTTGCTTTTAGCAAATGGTGTTTGCTTGCAAACTTTGCTTTTCTTGTATGCATTTATTGTGTTCCTAAATCTTCAATTTTATGCTCCAAAATCATGTTAATTCTGATCTCGAATCTTAGTTTTCCTCTCGGAAACTATTTTTTTGTGCTCCCGAGGTGCTCCCAAATAGAATTTTTCTGCTCCCAAATGGAATTTTTCTGCTCCCGAGGTGCTCCCAAATGAAATTTTTTCTGCTCCCGGGGTGCTCCCAAATCGAGTGTTGGAGTTAACATCCCTGTTAAAACCCAAACAAACCAAAATATGGGCAGGCAAGGTCATGTCTGCTGTTGTATCTTTTAAAACCTATATACTGATTTATTTCTATGTATGCATATTTTTAGAAATATAGGGTTTTCACCGTCTGGGGTCAATCGAAGATTTTGGACCCCTTCTTACTTGTCAAAATGCAATCGGGGAGGTATTACATACAGTATGGTGCTCCTTAATTGCTGCACCTGTGAACAGATACCCCCTTCTTGCCCAATCGGTGGCTTGTGATTATTAAAAATGATAATTATAATTAGTGATTATCATGTTAAAGGTCCCCTTGAAGGTTATAATTATGTACTATTAAATAGAACTGAATATTATGTGATAATTAGTGTTTCCATTTTTGTTATGCAAAAGTATTTGTACTTTAAGTGTTTACAAAGAAATGAATTTATGGAACATAACTTCTTGTCTCAGTTTGTACAGCTATTTGTGTTTGTCACTAAACTACTTAAAATATCTAAAAATATGCTCAAGATTAAGTAAAATGTACCTAATTATTATTTCTCCTTTTCTTTTTAGTTTAATATTACCTATGTTTACTATTTACCTTTGCATATAAGATATTTATATTCTCTCTCAAAAAGTACTTATTTATATTTTATAGGTTGTTTTAATCATACAAAATTTCCTTGTGTAATATTTATGCTAATGTGGGTTGTATAAATTTTTTCTAATGCATTTTTGTAATTTATCATAACATGCTTAGTTTATCAATAAATTCAAAAAAAATTATTTGAACTAAAGTATTATATACTTTTATTTTTAACATTCTCGTTGAAAAAGTTGTTGATGTAGCTCACAAGCCTGTTTCAGTACTTTCAAGATTTGTGCTGATAATTATTCAGATTTCCCTTGTTTATGGTTCTGTGTGACTGTGCCCTTTTATTTCTTTTGGAATTATAGTACTTTTACTAAACTAATCTATATTCGCATAAGTTTTATAGAGTTCTCTTATTGAAAACTTTCAATATTTCTCAAAATAAGGTCAAATATCTACCTATGAAATTTATCTATATATATGGACACTCTGTACCATTCAAAACTCTTTTACTGTACTATTTTCATTTGTGTGCATTATTTACAAAGTTCACACATTATTAATTTTAACCTTTAAACACATTATTTTTTTGTGTTATTTCTACAAAATTAATGTTCATCACGATGAATGTTTTTGTATCAGTAAATTTAGTCTTTACTCTTTTCTTTTCACTCCAGAGTCTCCCCATTGGTCCAGTGACCAACATATTAGAACCCAGTCCAAAGCGGTGCTGTTAGAACAACCCGTATTATGGAATCCCCAAAAGATTGGAATGTAAGTTTTTTCTTTTTCCTTATCTTTATGCTGCACATTTATAAAAGTTGAACTTAAAGCCTAGTGAAGTGTAGTGAAATTAGTGAACCTGGGATACAGTGAAATGTCAATTAGACTGAATCTTTTTTTCAGAGATCCTAACTAACATCTATTTAACAGGGTTATAAACTCCATGAAGAGTCTGTATAAGTGCTAACGTAATTTTCGAGGTGCTCACGGGGTGCGACTTAAGGGGGGGGGGGGATCATCACCGGCTGAAGAATGTAATATCCCTGGCTAGAGAAATATTAATTGATCCCTGCCAGGGATACTATTTATCCCCTGCTGAAGAAATATTAAACTAGGGAGTGAAGATTTTGGGATTCAGATTGGGAAGTCAAGAAGTCAAAATGAAGGTGGTATGTTATCATTTGTTACTATACTCTAAGGCGACTGCCTTAAAATTTTGTCTCTTTTCTTAGCTAAAAACCTTCAAGGGTGGCCTGCAATACAGGTACATTGTATGTAGCTTGTGTATCTGTGATTCCATAGAACAAACAATCTATGACTTTTGTTTGAATATAAGTCAGTTCCCACACGTGTTGGCGACTGCATTTGTCAAGTAATATCATGTGAGGGAAGCATTTGCACCTTCCCTCCTTCTTCTTTTCAAGTGTCCCCCCCCCCCTATAGAATGTTTACTTTCAAATGTCTCCCCCTGGAGAAAATGTTCAGTTCGCACCCTGGGTGCTCATTAATACTTAAATAATCCTTTAAGGCTCCCTAACTTTGTTCGTATTTAAATTGTCTCCTGTATGTTTTTACTGTCTCCTTTTATTGAAAGGATCATATACAGCTGACTTGGACTATAGCAAGTCACTTAGCACTGATTTGAAATGAATATGGAAGACCTTAACCCATTAACACCAGACTTTTTTCAGAACATTTCTTCAATTTATGTTAATCACAGAAATGATTAACCCATTTATGCCTAGTGTCCCTTTTTTGGGACCACTCTGATGAGTGTCCACTCTGATAACAATGATAGCATTTTCCTATTTGCTTTCTACCTTTAAAGATTGTTTTTATTTTACTTGCTTTAGCTTTTAGTGCATTTTGAGTTTGGACATCACCTTTTGATTTTCCCTCCTTATTTTCTCTTTCTTGAGAGCATAATTGTGTTTTCAACTCATCAATGGTCCTTTTTTCTTCATTTAGAAGCAGCCAACTCGACTTAAAAGAGCGGTACTCTTGAGGTAGTGTGTCTAAAATTTTGCAAATTAATAACATCTGGGGCAGCTGTGTTTCTTTCTTTGAAGACCTAAATTTAATTCACTCCAAAGATTCTTTAGTTTTGATAAGTGGGCAGCCATACTATCATTAATTGTCCACTTACACTGAAAAAAACTGTAGACATATATTAAACAACTGGTTGTCAGACATTGCTTCAAAAAGTTTATGAAGTTCCAGCCACACCTCTCTAGCAGCATCGAACCTCATTATTTTTTGCATGGTTTCTTCTGTCATAGAATTTGTCAGTACCATCATGCCACAAGCGTTAGCTTTTTATAGCGTGAAAGATCATCTGTGTATTTCTTCAAAATTGCTTCAGCAGCTCCTTCAGGTGGCTGATCTGGTTTGACTAATTTTCCTGCAACAACTTCTAAGGCATCTGTATAGTAATTTAAAGCAAACTTGACTCGATATTTCCACATCGTCCAGTCCGATTCTCCACTCAACGGCTTCAACTGCAACTTTCCTACCTCCATTATTCACTCTTATTGTTTAAAGAAAAACTGATTAACTCTTGAATACTTTGTCCACTTCAATCACACAGTTCCTTTTAGAACTTTCTCTGAGCAAAATATGATTTCAGGGCTTAATTAATGAGGAGAAAAAAAAACTTTGCTGTTCTTACCGGCCGTACGGTAGGCTTAGTGGTATTCTGCTAACACTTTAAAACTTTTGTATGAGAGAAAAAAAAAAAGAAACTTTACTTTCACTGTAGCACATATAGCATGCGTAAAACCCATAACCTATTATATTTTAAACGTTTAATAAACTTTTCTCATACTTTAAAACATCCTTTATTTACGAAACCTTGCTTCACTACAACATAGCTGTAAAAACAGCTTAATCGTTGTTCTAATTGTTGAATTTTTTAAAGTAGAAGTACTTTTTTTTTCTTGTTTAATACATAAACTGCAACAAAGAAAAGGTGTCTTTGTGTCTTTGACCATCTAGTTTTGTAATTTACACTGGAATTCGAGATTTAGAGTTTTTGAGGGAAATTTTTGAAATAAATAAGGAAGCTATATTGCATATAGATTGTAAAGAAATTTTGAAGAAATTTTCAGAAATTTTGAAATACAGATCTTTGATACTAATTTCAACACCATTCTCGCCCAAAATAATAATAACTACTAAAATTTCTAGGAGCATGCATTTACAAAATAAAATGAGAAGCTCTCACGTTCGATCCTAACGACTGTGCCAGTAAGGTTTCCAATCACCGTGCGAGTGAGTAGGCAGTGAGAGACTTCGTCAATATTTGTAAATATCGAAGGAAGAAACTTTTGAAACATTTAAACTAACATTTAATACATCACATGACAGCACATTTTACAACAAAACACTTAATACATCTAAGAAAAAGAAGAATGTATGTTTTCTGTGTCATAACCACAACCCCCTAGCAGCAATCTTTCCTCGGGCTTTACCAGGCCTATGATCGGTGCATCGGCTATTCATCGCCTGATCATTACTGAGCATCCTTAATTTTTCGTATGTTCATCTTTTCCCGATGATCGAATCTTTATACTGAGATCTGATAGGCGCTTTCAAGTTTGTGAAGGGTAAAGCGAGCAAACAGGTTTATATCGGTCCTTCTACCAAGTAGCTGAACGGCTCGATATCTCCGTTCCTTCATTAATGTGCAAAGAGCATCATATGCACACCATATGTTTGTTTTAAGGTTGCTGATTGGCTAAGCTATTACGCGGGAAGACAAGACAGGCGACAAAATGCTGAATCATGTTGTCCTCTTCCTGCTCTTAGCTTTGTCGTGTTCTCCTGTATGTATCTATCTTGTGCTAGCTAAAAGGGCACCTTGCCTTAGTCAATCTCTGTCAAAGAGGGGAGACAAGGAATACTTTTAAAACAAAATTTGTCAGAGACTAAAAATTCTGGAAGTTTCCTAAAAAGTGCGAAATTAATATATACACAAAGAAATTTTCCTTTGTGTAAATTTTTATGACATTTCATTCAAAAACTTGCATTCTTCCCTAGAACAGCCTTGAAGAAAATGATATTTAGTTATAAAATTATATATGCATATGAAAGTACATGAATTAATTGATACAATAAAAGAAATAAACTAGCTAATATGCAAATCAACGATATATGTGCCATTTTTTATCGATTGCTCAGTTTAAAAGTTTCACCAAAGGTCATAGGCTTCACATCCTAAGTTGCAAGGTGTTTGCTCTTCCGAGATGAATATACCAAGCTAGAAATGTCTTCACATTTTTTGCAAAAAAAAAAAAAAAAATATAGATTGTGTACAATTTGTGCATAAAAAGTGGATATTTTTTAATATTTTGAAAGCATACACTTTTTGCGCAAATTATATACAGTATTTATGCATACTAAAAAGTGAATATTCTATATTGTCAAAAATTGTGCACAAAAAGTGCATACTTTTGTGCACAATTTATAAAGTATTCACTTTATATGCAAATTTTTTGCACAAGAAGTGCAAACATTTTCTAGCTGGAATTTAAGCAGTTTGAACAGTTTTCGCAAAATTTCAAAATCTAATCCAAATTTTAAGAAACTTTAGGGGCATATTTTAAATTGTACGACCACCTATCGTGTCACTAAATTTTGCTTTATTCACTTAAGTCGTATGTGATGCGCCGACAAAAATTTATGCAGTTTGAAACAATTTTCAGAAAAAATCTCAAACTCTAGGTAATTTTTTTTTTTTTTTAAATCCGACGATTATAGCTTAAGGTGAGTGATTGCCTATCATGTCAGTAAATTTCCTTCCTTTCGCTTTAGTCACTTTTACTTGATGTGCGAACAAAAATTTACACAGTTTGAACAATCTTCGAAAAATCTCAAAATCTATAGATATTTTAAAAATATTTGAGTTTTTTAAAATATTCATTATAATGAATAGTTTTAACAATTCGAAGCCTATACTTTAAGTTAAGTGACCACCTATCATGTCAACAAATTTTATTTAATTCGCTTCAGTCAGTTTTACGTGATGTGCGAATAAGAAAAGACAGAACGACAGACAGACAAACTTTTTTTTTTTACGGCCGTACACAGGTCCCAAAATGCTTAAAACGGATAGAAATCGCTAAATCTTTTTAATTTTGAGTAGTGTACAGGAAAAGTCTAGTTTTATTTAATTAGAAACTTAAATATTCCAATTCCGAACTTGAAACAACAATCACTTCAAATTTTAGTCTCGCCGACAACGAGTCAGACCCCCGTCTAGTGGTTAGAATACCCGGCTGCGAAGCGTTAGTTCTCCAGTTTGAAACCAAGTCTCGGAAGCTTGAAAAATTAAGTTCAGATGGCAGCATTAAAATTCAAAGAGAAGAAGTTTGAATTTGCTTTTTTTTTTTTTTTTTTTACTTTAAAAATTTTTTATCTAGCTGGGATATACCCCAATTTTTATCGATTGTTCAGTTTAAAACTTTTATCAAAGGTCATAGGCTTCACGCTTCACATCCTAAGTTGCAAGGTGTTTGCTCTTCCGAGATGTATATAACCCCAATCGCATCGGCTTTACAACGGCTCTATGCCCAATTTTCCCCCCTTGCCGATGATCCAACCCTACTATTCAGGAGAGGACATGCCCGAGCAAAATCCAAGATAAGAGCCCCCGACGCGATGAAGAACCTTGTATGGCGCGCGCTGCGCTTCCTCCCTGTCCGATCATCGGCATTTCAGGAACCGATGACCGTTTGCTACTAGGGACACGACCTCTCGCCTAAAAAAAGTTTCGCTTCTCTCTCCTCCCTCGCTCGTTGCCACTTCCTTTTAACTAAACTTTGGGAACCTCCGTCAATTCGGGCAGGCTGGGGTGCCTTCTGATACTCCCTGAGTTCAGTAATCGCAAAGGAACCTTACACCAATACAGCAACAAAGTTGACTTTATTCGATGAAGAAATGTTACTAGTTTATTTCACACAAGTCCAATATGTGAACCTTTCGTGACAGTGATGGAATAATGCAATTTCGTCGGGGGGTGGGGTAGGGGGAGCCAGGTAGAAGATTGACATGTACATCCATTTTACAGAAGTAAAATAGGATCTTTTACATTGATTTCTTTTTTCTCAATTGGGGCAGTAGCCCTTCCACCCCCTTATAATCTGTCCTTGTTTCGGGATACGGCAGATATGAAGTCTAAAGTCAAATTCTTCCCATACTCATTTTAACATGGTAACAAATGCATTCGTGATCCCTTGGCATAAATTTTATCTTTGGCACAAACACACGATCTTTTATGTAACAACATAAAAAAAAAAAAATGCCTGGAATTAGGTCTAGAGAGCGAGGTGACCACGGAAGAAGGCGACTGTCGTCGGCAGAATCTTGTCCAATCCAACAAGGAAGACCGTAATTTGTAAAACAAAACTTGCAATGTTTCTTTCTTGGAGAAGACTTTACTGGAGAAAGAAACATTGCCAGTTTTGTCTATCTTGGAGAACAAACAAACTGCCCACCCTCCACCCCTGACAAAATTGCATTAATCCATTGGTGTCACAAAAGGTTCATATATTGGACTTTTGTGAAATAAAATTTGTAACATTTCTTTCGCCAATAAAGTCAACTTTGTTGCAGTATTGCTAATATATATTTTTACTTTCTGAACATGTACCATGTAAGGAAAGTAGTGTAATCATGAAAAAATTCGACTTCGAGATTTTGGAATATTGACACGTTTTGAGGTCTTCAGAATTCATTTATGCTATTTTTAGAGATGAATGTATGTGTGTGTGTTTGTGTATGTGAGTGAACACAATAGCTCCTAAACGGGGCATTCGATTGAGCTCAAATTGGGTATATATGTTATAAACCAACGTCGCAAGGCCGGTATTGATTTTGGTGTGTATAGGACTTATAGCTTTTCTACAGGGCTACGAAAAAGATTTCTTTTACATTATGACCTATGGGGGGGAATTCCTGAAAGTGCACTAGCATTCAAATGGCTATCGTTAAAGCGTTTCTCCTCTGTTTCAATGAATAATGAGGCTGGACATAAATTATGCCATGCATTTACCACTGTATCTTTAGCTATAGAGTCCCGTGCACCTGCCAATAGAAAACTGCAGTCTCAAATGGTAAAGTTCTTAGGAAATTCTTTGACATTAGCCGAGCCAATGGATTCAAGCATATAATTTTCCACACAAATAAGCAATCTTGTACTGGCACTTCATGCTGCGTGTCCAAAAAGGGGGGGGGGGTCTTTTGTGAATTCTTATTTCCCTTTTTTTAAATTAACAAATAGGTAAGTGAAAAGACACTTACCTTCTCTTAGGGAGCCGAAGATATCCTATTCTTCATAGCCTGTAAACTGATCGTGTGAACAGATTCTTTGCATTTTATTTTCCAACTATTTTTTTGAACCGTGACTATTAAATAAAGAAAATGAATATTTACAAATTATTATTTACAGATTTGACAATTAACGTGGTTTCTTTTTCAATTACTATTATGCTGACGAACTGTACAGACACTCGTTAGCTCATTCAGCGTTCTACTTCTGCTGTGCTCTGCTGTAGTACGACTGTTCATGAGAGTCGACAAAAAAGGTTTCGGTTTGGGTTGTGTCGTATGCAAAAAGTTTTGGTTTGGGTTGACGCAGGGAGCGCCAGCCAGGGAGTGCCAATGGTGATGTTGCCATTCCGGACATTCTCCGACTGTTGAGTTTCGGGACATGTCCCAGAACTCAAACTGTGAGTAGGAGAACGTCACAAGTTTAATTTGTTACAAGTTCTTTTGAGCACTTTCAGTATCTCGAATCTCGAGAGGGTAAAGTCTTTGAACAGGGCGTAATAAGGTCCCATTCTTTGTTTTCAATTCCACCACGCGTGTTCTTCCATCTTTTCCAGAGAATGGCTTAACAATTTTCGCCAATGGCCAGCTAATTCTCTTGGTATTGGTGTCACATCCGATCAAAACAATTTCTCCTTCTTTAATAGGGCGCTCCATTTTAAATTTTGAAAAGTCTTTCAACTGGCCTAAATACTCACTTCTGAACCGAAGCCGCAAATCTTGGCGTAACTTTCATTTATACGCCAATCTCCTATTAAGTTTCTTCTCATCAATTAGATCCAAATCAGGAGTATCTGTATCTCTTTGATCTCCTGCAGGAACATGGACGGAGATAGAGCTACAAGGTCGTCGGGCTGTTCTGAGAGGTGTGCCAGAGGTTTAGGTGTTATCTCGCCGCAAGAATGGGGGACAGCAGTGACCACTTGCTGGCTAGCTACAGTAGAAGACCCAAAATCCGCACAGCTTGGTTCCAGACCTTGTGCAGATTTTAGAATTTTGAGGATTTTGGGTCATAATAGGAAATTTATTCTATTTCCCTCCACCCCACGCAGAAAAAAAAATAATAAAGAGAAACAAATCATATTACTTATTATCAGAATCATAATATAAAAATACAGTGGAATAATACAATATACAAAATTATGAGATTATAGTTCAACTTATTTAAACATGTATATTCAATAGTAGTTTAGGACTTTGGGATATTCTAATTATAGTTTTTTTTTTTTTTTTCATTATTTCCTGTTCTGTAACACAGCTTTGCTGCTCTACAAATCTGAGATATTTCTTTCTCAGAAACTAACCTTCATTAAATGTTATTTTATCAACTTTTTGATCATCCTCATTTGTTACTGTGTCATGTGATCATAATTGAGTGTTAATTATGTCACTGTCAGTCATTTCAAGGATATCAATGTTACCATGAGAGCTCACAAACTCTTAAAATATTTTTTTCAAGTGTGAATAGCTTATTCAGTTTTACTTTGTGGCTATAGTGTAGTTTTCTGCAGGGGCGTAGCCAGGGGGGGGGGGATATCGGGATATATCCTCCTCCCCCCCCCCCCCGAAATGTTCTGATTAGTGATGAAATTCCGTCTATTTATACAGATATAAGTTCATATCCCCCCCCCCGGAATATTTTCCAGGCGCATATCCCCCCTCGAAAAATTTTCCTGGCTACGCGCCTGGTTTTCTGAGCTTGCAGCTGGCAGGGCAGATTTCATTGTTTACACTGAATAGACAGTGCGGATTTTAGAGCCTTGCGGATTTTGGGTCTTCTACTGTATTTCCTGCGTTCCAAATAAACCAGGCGAAAAGGGAGACCGCCATTTTCACCCACAGACGAAACGGACTTAGGTAAAATATTCTTCCTCCCGTTCCTCTCTTGTTGCCGTGCTTTCAATTGAAATAGAAAATTTGTCATGCAGGCTTTCATAAGCTATTTATTTATTTTATTATTAGATAGGCCATTTTTCAGTGTTTTGTAACTTCAATTTTTGAAACTTAAGAAAAATTTATTTGGCGCGAAATAGAAAATTTGTGATGCAGGGGCTTTCATAAACTATTTATTTATTTTATTATTAGATAGGCCACTTTTCAGTGTTTTGTAACTTCAATTTTTAAAACTTAAGAAAAATTTATTTGGCGTGAACCATAATTAATATGCACAGTATGTATCGAAACAAAATTTGTGTTTCAGAGCCGTACACCGGACATGGACGGGAGAGCTGTACGTTTTTTTAAAGTGTCAAATTCCATGTAGAATTTTTCATTTATGAAAAAGCTGCCTTTATTTTCTTCGTTTATAAGTAAAATAATTTAGGAATTAATTTACATTAGGTATAGTTATATATGTATATATATATATTCCATATTTCCGATATCTCAAATTTCTGTTATATCGAATATTTTTTGCCGAGATCCATCCTTACGTGGGACGGCTTGACGAACCCATGTTACTTCACGAGGTGTGTCAGACGACTCCTACCCACTACTCTCGGGCGATTCATCCTCACTTATTTCACTGTCACCATCTTCTCTTAAAGTTTCATATTCCGTTTCAGAATCGTCTTCATTACAAAGGAAAACAACTTTTGTTTTTATAGTTTCTTCTTTGCAGTTAGGGTCCAGTATGCTCCCACTTGCGTTTTTATTTGGAAATTTAACATTAATCCTTTCGATTAATTTCCTTTCCTCGGGGATCCATATCCGGTAGCCGCGAGTTTTCATCGCGTACCCAACTACAACCCCTTTCTGTGCCTTGTTCTGAAGTTTATTTCTAAGTTGTTTAGGCAAAACTACATACACCTCAGTACCAAAAGGTTTTAAATGTTTTATCGAAGGTTTTCTGCCTCCGTACAGCTCAAATGAAGTTTTCATTTGACCTTCACGACAAATTCTGTTTTTTGTATAAGTAAAATAAAGGAGGGCTTCTGCCCAAAAACCTTCACTGAGTCCGGAATCTGCTAATAAAGCTTTTACAGCATCCATTACTGTAAGATTATATCTTTCAGAAACACCATTCTGTTGGGGTGTATACACGTTTGTCCGTTCGTGCATTATGCCAATGTCGTCTAGATAATGCCCAAATTCAGAACTACAGAATTCCATTCCATTGTCCATTCTGATATTTAGAATTTTTAAGTTAAGAAAACGTTCAGCTCTCACTTGATACTGCTTAAACATTGTGCTTAACTTAAAAGCGTGAAAAACTTCATTTTTATGTTTCAGTGGAAAAACTGTTACCTTTCGAGAGAAGTCGTCCGTGACGTCTAAAAAGTATAAATGTCCTTCTCGTGATGCTTTGGGGAGGGGACCACACAGATCCATGTGGAGTAATTCTAAAGGTCTTTCAGACCTGATTTTTGAAAGAGGTTTATGTGATATTCTTCTACTTTTTGATAATTTACATGGTTCGCATGAAATTTCTGCATTTGTCAATTTCGGTAAACCTGTTACACAATTTTTCCTACTTGTTTCAACAATTTGTTTAAAATTTATGTGAGCAAACTTTCTATGCCATGTATTTGGATCGTTACTTTTAATCGTCAAAGCTTCATGTTTATTTTCTAGATGCGGATACTTAGGGTATATAAAATAAAGTCCATTCTTTAAATAAGATATGAATTGAATTTTACCGTTATTATCTTTACCAATTATTTTTCCCTTTCCCCCTAAAAATGTGAACCCCGCTGAGTCTAGTTCACGACCAGATATTAAATTTCTTTTAAGTTTAGGTGAATACAATACATTTTTTAAAACAATATCTTTAAAAGATTTGTTAACAGAAAATCGTATTTCTCCCTTTCCCTCTACCGGAAATGAAATTCCGTCGACAGCAACTGTCATAGAGGTATCATTTACAGGTTCAAATTTAGTGAAAATGTCCTTGTTACAAGAAAAATGAGCACTAGCTCCGGTATCGAAAATCCAGTCATTTTTACAGGAAGAAAAATTATCTACGTTGTTACTAACCTCTACAAGATGATTTCCTGTCTGTTTAAAATTTTTATTTTTGAAAGATTTACGTGCTTGAGGCAGTTTTACGCGACATTGAGCAACCAAGTGACCAATTTTCCCACATCTAAAGCATTTACGTTTTTCCTTTTGTATTGAATTACCCTGCAAATTCGTATTATGTGCATGTGTATATGTACTTTTAGTGGTATTGTAAGTTTGAATTTGGTTATCGCGGTAGCTTTGCTTTAACCGTGCCTCTTCAGCAATTAATTCAGTCAAAATTTTAGATGGTTTAAACTCTGCGTCTTCCCAGCGATAAATGGCGTATACAATTGGTAAAAATTCGGGAGGTAGTTTTCTTATTAACTGAAAGGCATGATGCCATTCATCAGGCTTTTTTTCTGGCATCTTCCAATTGCTTTACAATACCTTGGAGACGAGCTCCAAAAAGACCTATATCCTCACCAGGTTCTATTCGACACTGAAAAAATAAGTCGGTTAAGCCGATAATTCTTGCCCTTGAGTCAGGTCTAAAATGATTTTTCAAAGTATCCCATGCTATTTTCGGATCATCTATATCACTTATTAAACTTTTATAATCATCACTTACATTTAAATAAATAATGCTAAATGCTTTGTTTTTACGGGATTTAAAAGATCTCACCTCAGCTGGGTCAGGTGCTTTATTCTCAGTTGCCACTGGAGCCGTTTCTCCGCCATTTACAATTTCCCAGGCATCTTTATCCATTAAAAGGACCTTGACGTTACGACACCACGTGTCATTAATCGGCCCCAACGCTTCGATTTTGACTTGAAACTCCATATTGAAAACAATGTCCCAGAGTTCAAAAAAGGTCCCCAATAACTTGAAACACTTGTAGATTCACACAGGAAGTTAACTGGAAGACTAATTTCACTTGGGTACTACTCTGGAGAAAACCATCGGTCCCTAGAACAGCAGCACTTAGAGGAATGACCCGCAGTCTTAGACGTCAGCTTGTTTTCAGGAGAATCGGAGACAAGCATAAGAGGAACCGCTTGGATACTTCAGACAAAAAAGGCTTCAACACTAGAACACCAGTAGATACACAGGAAAGGCCCGCCGTCTTGTACATCAGTAGATACACAGGAAAATCATCAGTGGTCGGCAGCCATCAAAACACTAGGTCACATCACTCACTCCTTTTCTCAGAACAGGATTAAAGGGCACGCTGCGGCCCATAACCCATCTTCTGTTAGACTACAGAATTGGGTTTTAAAAGAACTACCCATTACAGGTTTAAAAACTAACACTTCTGCAATCTAACATTTAGCAGAGTAAAAAAACTGCAGTGTAAATTCTAGGGATGGACGCGAGACGAAAGATAGCGTCTCGCGTCTCGCAAAATAGCCTAAAAGCTTGTCTCGTCTCGCAAAAATCCCTATATCGTAATGTTAAAAATGTCTGTATCGTCTCGCAAAAAAGCTGTAAATCTCTGTCTCGTCTCGCAAAAATGTCGTCTCGCGTCCATCCCTAGTAAATTCCTGCATTTAAACAGACAAGTTTTAGATAAAATCGTTTTTATTAAAATAGCTGATAAATAAATCAAAGGGAGAGCAACTGCTCCTCACAAGACTGTAGACACTAAACATTTCTTAATGCTAATATTTCTTTTATTATCACACATTTTTGACACGAGCACGATTAATTATATTGAGAGTGTAATACAAATTCACTGGTGGCAACGTATAAGCGATGGTATTTAAAAAATAAGAAAATTATTAGAAAAAGAAAAGTACGTAGTGTGTTGTATAAAATTCAAGTTACGGTATATGTATGAATTAGTTCAAGTTAACGCTGTACGTTATGTTAGAAATAAATGTTTTGTTTTGTCTTTAATACGTTTACGTTAGTGTGTTGAGCTAACAATTCAGAAGCAGGATAAACTAATTCAGATTTTACGATAAGATAAGTACGAGAAGATAAGTTACGATAAGAAAATATAAGTTCTATTTTTTTCAAGTGTACGTTTAAATACGAATTCGTTTTTGAATTAATTAAGAAGTTGAACATGTCTCTGTTTGGAAAAGCAAAGAAGTGTGACTTAAAAGTATTAGCCGAAGAGTTAGGTGAACAAGTTAATGACGATCTCAAAATGAGTGATCTGAAAAAAATGATTTTGGCAAGTAAAGAGTATGACGAAAACTGCGCCAAGGAATGGTTAGCTACGATAATTAATGAGCGAAAAGATAGAGATGAACTGGCTGAAAGAAAGTGCCAAGAAGAAATGACAGAAAAATTACGGCGAGAGGAAATGGAAGAACGTAAACGTAAGGATGAGATGGAATTTGAACTCCAAAAATTACGTATCGAAATGGAAGGTAGAGCTGCAATTTCTGGTGTCGCCAATGAAAATGGTGCTAGTATACAAGTGAAACCAAAATTGGAACTCCACCACTTGATGCAAAAATTTAATCCAGATGAAAGTGATATAGGCTTGTATTTAACAATGTTTGAACGCTTAGCCAAACAAGCAGATGCGCTTGAAAATACGTGGGTGAGTCATCTACTAGGATTGCTACCATATGATGTTGCCCAATTAATCGCCAGAGAATCAGATGAAATAGCAAGTGATTATAAAGAAGTTAAAAAGATATTGCTGCAACGATACAAGTTAAGGCTGTTCTTCGAAAAAAAAGAACTCTGTTTTTAGTCTTGGTACACAAATTGAAATAAACTAATAGCACCATGGTCTCCAAAAAATTCCAGAGGGTTCTTCATAAGCTGTTTTACACACTGCGATAAGCGAAAACGCTGTGGCTTTTGTGAAATTTTCAGAAAAAATTCTTAAACATGGATCTGAGCTGCAAGATTTTTCGAAGAGTGACACGCTTTGCAAAAATTTCCGATTTTTAAGAATTTTTTCTAAAAGTTTTGAAACTGATACAGATTGGCCTGTCTTCGCAGTTTGTAATACAGCTTGTAAAGAGACAGTTTCAAAATTTTGAAGTGCTTGGCATAATTAGTTTATTGGTAATTATGTACCAAAATCGCATGATTTTTTCGAATAACACTGTTAACGCCAGAAAAGTTTCGCCAAATATGTTTCACACATAGCAAGAATAGTTGATGCACATGGAAAAACTTTGCATATGAGTTAAAAAGTTACCTTAATGAATGGATAAGCGGTGTTAAAGTTGATACCTATGAGAAATTAAGTGATTTAATTATTGCAGATAAGATAAAACGCAAAGTAACACAAGAAATTAGAGATCATTTTATTGATGACTGGCTGAAATTAATATCGCCTGATCATTTAGTCGAAAAACTGGACGATTATGAAACTGTGAGATCAACTTTCAAGAACAAGCAACCACGTAAAGAAGGGCATTTCGAGAAAAAGAGTCATTTCAAAGATGATTATGTTGTTTCGACCAATGAAAAGAAAAGGTTATACAGTGCAACTCATAATGAGAAAGGAGAGCCAAAATGCTTTAACTGCAATTTTTACGGACACATTTCTGAGGACTGCCCACAACCGAAAGTCGTCATAATCTGTCGTAGATGTGGAAAAACTGGACATAAAGCAAAGAGCTGTACGGCTAAGACTGAAAATAATAATTCAAACGAAAAAAGCTTGTCTGTTACTCAGGTTGGAGGACGTCCAGATCAGTGTGCAAAATATTTAAAGGAAGCAAAAATAAATGACTGTGGAAAAGTTGAGGCTCTTGTAGATATAGGGAGTTCTTGTTGTCTGTTAAGGATTTCAGTCGCTCAAAAACTCGGATTGAGACCCAAACCTACTGTTAATGAACTATATGGTTTTGGAAACCAAATCACTCCTGTAGTAACTGCCATGGGAAAGATTGAAGCCAACATTGAAGTTGATAACGTAAAAGGTCAAAATATAAATATATACATTGTTCCTGATGACGCACAACCAGTTGATCTTTTAATTGGATGGTCATGGCTTGATCTTCCATACATCGCCTATGCTAGAATTGGAAATACATTTCATATTGCGTATCATGAAGATGAGCCTCTTAGAAATTTATTAATTGATGAAAAAGTAAATCGCATTTCTCTCAGAACTCTTGAAATAACTACATTAGTGAAAAATACATTCAATCTTGTCTGTTCTCAGACCGATTTTATTGACAATGGACTAATTTTATTGGAAAACTCTGAAGTCGGTTATCTACTGGAAGTTAAAGATGGAAAAACGTATATACCTGTGATGAATACGGGAGATGTAAATGTCATGCTTCTTAGGACCAGTGTGTTGGTAGAGCAAGCATGGTCGAGGATTTAAATGTGTATGAATGTAGCTGTTTTACTACACTGGACTTGGCACATGGATACTTACAAATACCTTTAACCGAAAAAGCAAAACTGAAAACAGCTTTTATAACACCAGATGAAACAGGTCAGTTTGAAAGAATGATTTTTGGGTTAACAAATGCTCCGGCGGAATTTCAGCGTTTGATGTATCACGCATTAGGGCCATTATACAACAGGGGTGTATTATGCTATCTGGATGATATACTTATTCCAGCAAAAACTTGGAACGCTATGATCGAAAAATTAACCGACGTATTTGAAGCACTGCGTTCTGCAAATTTAACTTTGAAATTACCTAAATGTGAATTTGGAAGGAAAGGGGTAGATTACTTAGGATTTGTTATCAATGAACGCGGGATCAAGCCTGGTTCAGGAAAGTGGAAGCTATATCGAAGTTTCCTCAACCTAAAAACATACATGATGTACGAAGATTTCTTGGCTTGACATCATTCTTTAGGCGATTTATTCCGAATTATGCTACGAAGGCGAAGTTTCTGACTCAACTTACCAAGAAGAATGCACCTTTTAAATGGGAAAAAAGGGCAAGAAGAATCATTCGACACTTTAAGACGTGAATTGACAAATCAACCAATCTTAGCCCTCTATAATCCTGAGGCAGAAACGGAAGTTCACTGTGATGCATGTACGGACGGAATAGCTGGCATGTTGTTTCAACGTGGAAACGATAACAAATTGCATCTGGTGTACTGCGTGAGTAAAAAGACCACAGAAACTGAGAATAAATACCATTCGAGTAAGCTTGAATTAATGGCAATTGTATGGACACTTGAACGACTAAGACAGTTTTTGTTGGGTATCAGTTTTACAGTAGTAACTGACTGTCAGGCCTTAGTTTATATGAATGCAAAAAAATCAAGTAACCCTCAAATTGCTCGTTGGAGGCTCCTCATTCAAGAATTCAATTTTGAAATTCACCACAGGCCAGGTGTCAAAATGTCTCACATCGATGCTATCAGCAGAGCTCCAGTTTTGAATCCTACGGATACACTAGACTCCCTGATAGAAAACAAGCTTGAAGTATGCCTAACGTTGAGTATAGAAGACCAAGTTCTTATGATGCAGCAAGCAGATGAAACCTTAAAAGAATTAATAGATATTCTCAAAAAAGATAAGGATAAAAGAAGTCCAGAAGAAAATAATAAAGTCGATCATTATATTCTCAAAGGAAATAGACTTTTTCGGGTAATCAAGGAAGATGGAAAGGAAAAACTCTTGTACATTTTACCGAAAAGTATGAGGAAGAGTACGGTTGTAAAATTTCATGACCTCATGGGACATTTTGCAGTAGACAAAATGGTATCGAAGATCAAGGAACTATATTGGTTTCCATCAATGAAAAGATACGTTCGTCGACATATATCAATGTGCTTCGAATGCTTAGTCAATAAGGTACCAAGTGGTAAGAGACAAGGTCTTCTCCATCCTATTTCAACTGGCCGCAGACCTTTCGCTATTATACACTTAGACCACCTTGGTCCATTTGTAACAAGTAGTAAGAGAAACAAGCAATTACTTGTAATTATTGATAACATGATGAGATTCGTATGCCTTTATCCTGTCAGAGACACTTCGACCAAGAATGTTCTAAAATCATTAAAGGACTTCATTCAAGATTTTGGATTACCGGATCGTTTAATTTCAGATCGAGGATCATGTTTCACCTCACACGAATTTAGAAAGTTCTGCGATGAAAATGGTATTATGCACACCTTAAATTCTACATCACATCCACAAGGGAATGGAATGTGTGAGAGAGTGAATAGAACGATTTTATCTACGGTCATACCTTCTATCGAAAAGATCAATCAAAAGGATTGGGACAGCAAAATTAAGGATGTAGAAATAAACTTGAACAATACGGTGAATAACACTCTTGGAAAAACCCCTTTTGAAATACTTCACAGATATGTACCACGATTTAAAGATGGAATATTGAGAATATTAGCTGATGAAAATGCTCAAGTTTGGAACGACCCAGAAAAACTACAATCCAAAGCTAAAGAAAACATTAAGATGGAACAACAGAAAATGAAAGCACATTTTGATAAAAAGAAGTCTGGCACGTTATTATTTGATAAAGGAGAAATAGTTGTGGTAAGAAGTCCAAAAGCAACCGGTGAGCCAACAAAAACTCAACAAAAGTACCGAGGACCAATGGTTGTGACAGAAGTACTACCTGGTGACACATATAGAATATCGCAGTTAAAAGGAAGCGACGGTCACCTATATGCAACAACAGCTCATATTAGCCAGCTAAAAGCCTGGAGGAGCTGGAATGACGATTGCAGTAGCTCAAGTGCAGATTCAGATGAGGAATCCAAAAGTCAGAGGCCTAAACGAACTGTCCGAAAACCGTTGCGTTACGGTAATGAGAGTTCAACTGAGGACAGTTGAAATGCCAGGATGGCCGAATGTAGACACTAAACATTTCTTAATGCTAATATTTCTTTTATTATCACACATTTTTGACACGAGCACGATTAATCATATTGAGAGTGTAATACAAATTCACTGGTGGCAACGTATAAGCGATGGTATTTAAAAAATAAGAAAATTATTAGAAAAAGAAAAGTACGTAGTGTGTTGTATAAAATTCAAGTTACGGTATATGTATGAATTAGTTCAAGTTAACACTGTACGTTATGTTAGAAATAAATGTTTTGTTTTGTCTTTAATACGTTTACATTAGTGTGTTGAGCTAACAGGACAGTCCACACGACTGTTTGCAACAACATAATCAGAAAAAGAGCCAAGACTGTCGGTCACATCTTCCTTTTAAACATATAAAATTTACATACTCCATTTTCGGAAATGAAAGATGAATGCTAAAAGGAACCAAGGAGGAAAACGAACGCACCAAACCGGCGTACAGGCGGCAGAAACAAGTCAGCAACTTGCCGATACGAAAGTAAACAATATTAAAAGATACATGTCAAAACATTAACAACGTAGCGAGACAGGTATAACTTTAATCCAGCTACTTCCCTAACTAGGTCACATCACTCACTCCTTTTCTCAGAACAGGATTAAAGGGCACGCTGCGGCCCATAACCCATCTTCTGTTAGACTACAGAATTGGGTTTTAGTTGGGTACGCGAGTTTTCATCGCGCACCCAACTACAACCCCTTTCTGTGCCTTGTTCTGAAGTTTATTTCTATGTTGTTTAGGCAAAACTACAACACCTCGGTACCAAAAGGTTTTAAATGTTTTATCGAAGGTTTTCTGCCTCCGTACAGCTCAAATAGAGTTTTCACTTCACGACAAATTCTGTTTTTTGTATCAGTAAAATAAAGGAGAACTTCTGCCCAAAAACCTTCACCGAGTCCGGAATCTGCTAATAAAGCTTTTACAGCATCCATTGCTGTAAGATTATATCTTTCAGAAACACCATTCTGTTGGGGTGTATACGCATTTGTCCGTTCGTGCATTATGCCAATGTCGTCTAGATAACGCCCAAATTCAGAACTACAGAATTCCATTCCATTGTCCGTTCTGATATTTAGAATTTTTAAGTTAAGAAAACGTTCAGCTCTCACTTCATACTGCTCAAAGCACATCTGCATGACTAGATGTGGAAAACCTGTTAAATTAAAAACAACCTTTGAGCAGTATTATCCTTAGATTTACTAGAAGACTTAATAGAAAAATTAAAGTTAGATTTATCAAATTTTATTCCGTGAGATTGACAGTATTTTTCAATATGTTTGAGAGATTTGAACCTGCCCTTTTTAGAGCCCAATATGTCAGTTCGAGATCCATCCTTACGTGGGACGGCTTGACGAACCCATGTTACTTCACGAGGGGTGTCAGACGACTCCTACCCACTACTCTCGGGCGATTCATCCTCACTTATTTCACTGTCACCATCTTCTCTCAAAGTTTCATATTCCGTTTCAGAATCGTCTTCATTACAACGGAAAACAACTTTTGTTTTTACAGTTTCTTCTTTGCAGTTAGGGTCCAGTACGCTGCCACTTGCGTTTTTATTTGGAAATCTAACATTAATCGTTTCGGTTAATTTCCTTTCCTCCGGGATCCATATCCGGTAGCCGCGAGTTTTCATCGCGTACCCAACTAAAACCCAATTCTGTAGTCTAACAGAAGATGGGTTATGGCAGCGTGCTCTTTAATCCTGTTCTGAGAAAAGGAGTGAGTGATGTGACCTAGTGTTTTGATGGCTGCCGACCACTGATGATTTTCCTGTGTATCTACTGATGCAGAGCCGGCCTGAGGGGCGTGCGGGGCCCCAGGCGAAGCGCAAGAGCGGGGCCTCTTTTCTATCATTTCTTATGTAAGTTACTACTAGCACTGCTAGTACATGTTAGTTTTATTTCTCGGCATTTTTCGGGATATATCGCAACCATCTACCAAGCTCGGTCTAATGTGATAGCAAAAAAAATGGCCCAGGTGCGGGGCCTCTTTAAGCACGGGGCCTTAGGCGATCGCCTACATTCGCACCCCCCCTTGGGCCGGTCAATAAGTCTGTGTTCTCACATCAGTAAGCTTGCGCTTGGGATTACTGCGTATGCGAACATGCGGGGTGATGGTGTAATCAATTCCGTATTTTTGCAACAAGTTGATAGGTTGCCTTACGGCGTAGTAGTGCAAAAACCCCGGGCTGTGGATCAACAGTTCAATGGAGGGTTGCGCAATTATGTCTAGGATTGAGTCGGCTATTTCTGCACTGTACTGGTTATTTAGACCGTCGTAAAAGCGGTGAAAATCAAAGTAGAATTCGTAGTGTGGATTGTTATCCTTGTTGTCGCGTTGATTGAATGTATGCACATAGTTCATAGATGGGTGGTGCTTGTTCCCTGGCATTCTCATGGGTGACAAAAGTACGTACTCAGTCAGAATGAGAAGAGTACACGTTGCAAAATAGTCCTTACAAGTGTAAGTGAGGCTGGAAGCACGTGACAAAGTAGTCCTAGTACCTGGCAAAAATAATCCTTGCACGTGGTGAATCACGTTGTAAACAATGTCCTTAAAGGTCCAGACACGTGGCAAATAGGGCTAAAAATAGGCCTAGCACGTCGGAAAAGTAATCCGAGCACGTGGTGAAACACATTGTAAATAATGTCCTTACAGGTGCAGGAGAGGCTGGTTGTATGTGACAGAAATAAACCTAGCACGTGGCGGCGTAGTGAAGTCTGGTTCGCACAAATGTCGAAGTTGTTCTGAGGGTTATACAAAATTAAAAATTTTTCTTTTGATACAGTTCGGATATTTGGATTTAATACATTTCGGCCACCAAGGTGAGATGAAATATTAGTAAATACGGCAACCCAGAATTTTCTTAACTATTGAATTTGACATTATGCAACTACAGTAGATTCCATAACACGGTAGATACGTTCCGTGTTATAGGAATCCATGTTGTACGGGTCCCACTCTATACTCCACCTGAAGTGCGGATTGCGCGGTATAATCGCGGCAAAACTTATTTGCGCTCCGTAAAAATACAATGATGTTTGGTGTTGCCATTCAATGGCTATGTTAATTAGAGGAACTAAAGCGTCATAATATAAGAACAAGTCTCTTAACGTGTTACACGAAAATGATCGTAATGTTTTTGCTGTGTTCTAAGAATTCGTGTTGTAGACCCATGTTATTAAGGGGTCAACTGTAATCTGTAAAAAATGAAACATGAAATTAGTTATTTATTTAGTGCGAATTGACTGTGAGATCAACGTCAGTTTTATGTAACAAGTGTGATACTGCATTCAGAGTTCAATAAGGGTAATAAACTTTTTCTCAGAAGTTACATCACGAACGTTTTCATTTACAAAAGCTACATGATTTTCACGGGAGCAGGGTGCATTTTTGGCTTTTAAACGTAAATGATGCATCCATTGTTTCATGTAGGTTTTGTTAATTTAGGTGAAATTTAATAAAGTCCTCTGCAAAATAACTGCGCTAATGCGTTGTCCACGCTTTGCGAAATGTAAGATAAAATTGTTGTCAACATCATGTAATGTTATTTATGAGGTATATACTTTATATTAATGCTATAAATTAAACCTCACAAAGTGAATTATATGATGTAGAAATCAGGCATTTTTCGAAAGAGAAAAGTTTTGTCTGCATACCGTAAAGTTTTTGCTTTTCTGATCGCCAGTGACAATGACGTAGTTTTTGAATCATCATATTTCAATCGTCTCAAATTTCCACTCATGGAGTCAGCTTTTCGTCCGAATTCCATCAATTTTTCACTATGAGAGATTCCTGTCACTGGGTTTAATTCGAATTATATGCGTAAGGAAAATAATCGTCTCCTACCGTGCGGAGAACGGGTAAGCAGCTATATATAATAAAATCCGAGAGTAAAAATTGTATGTAGCTATGTATGTAGGTAGGAGGTAGGCAAGTTTGTGACCACCGATCTTTTTGTGCACGTCTCTCGATCGCATTGCGCCGAGACGGTTTGCCGCAGACCTACCGAATTTTGCATACGGCTTCACTAGGACAGATTCTAACACGCCTCGGAGCGATTTTTTCGAAATTCGAATTAGAAAATGTTTTATTTTATGTTTTGTCCGATTTTTAGCATTTTTTCTCGCTTAATACGTAATAACGCCGGTAATTACACTCGCAAGAAAACGAAATTTACATCATCGGATAGAGGAGAAAATTTTCTTTTAAATACTATTTGTTCGGACTGTGTAACATAATTTTCAGATTTTTGGGACTATTTCAAATAAAATTAAATTTGACGCTGACTTTCGTAAAATATTTTTAAAACTGCTGCGTCTTGAATTCTATCCGTCCTAACTGTTTTATATTTCGGCAAAAGACGGAGCATACAATTCGCCCACTTTTAAAAGAAAAACGGGGGAAAAATATAAATTAGGAGATTTTTTATGAATTTTTATGTAAAGAAGGATTTTGAATACAAAAGCAGGTGCTTCAAGGTTTTGTTTGATATTAAGCTTGCAAATTTAGCCGTTATAGTAACTAAAACTGAATAGCTGCCAGTTGAAAAAAATAAATAAAATTACTTTAAAATAAACTGAATTTTCGCATGCGAAATTCATACGTCATTTTGATGTAACGAGTTAAAAACCCCTTTCGAAACTCAACCAGAATAGAGCATTTCGACGTGACATATCTGTGACGTCAGCTGAGTGACAGCTTCCCGCATCGTTCTGCGCATGCTATTTCTTTACCTAAATGTATTATTTAGGGATCTCGGTAATCCGTAAAAATTACGTGTAATTTGACGAGGTTCACTGGGTTTTCTGATTGCGAACGCTCCCCTCTGTGAAAAATGTAAACAAACTGTAGCAAGCAACACTAGGCGTTGGAGTTCAGATAGCAATCCATGCAATTTAATATATATCTTTATCCCCCGCCTTCCCAAAAAAAATTCACCCTTCCCATTTTATTTTAAATATTTTTTTCAGTGTGCATGAAAGAATGTACATTATTTATTTAGAATTATCGTTCATTTTTGATCGTTCATCTTTTGATTCATTTGAAGTAACTTAATATCTCTAAATTACACTTTAAGGAATTTCTGCCCATACAGCAAAATTTATGGATGTAGATGTTACAATCCTAAATATAATATTTCAACATTGTACGGCTCATAGTTTTTGAGACATGCGAGTTACATTCATACGTATAGATGCCAGGGAAACACTGATCAAAATGGTCAAGCTGTCAGTCATAATGGTTGTACATGAATTTATAGGAACATGCATACATGCGTACAATGAGATGTCTCGCAAAAACTCTTAAAAGTAAATTTAGAGGTAGTCAAAATCTGGATACCCAATTTTTTTTGCGATCACATACTTCTCTGTACATTATATAAGGAAATAAAAATATTAGTGTTTGTAAATTGTATAGACACACAGAGACGCATAGTGCCCCAAAAAGTGATAACATGTTTAATTCTTTATCTATTAAAGATAATTAGGCAATGTGAATTCAAAAAATGTTTTAAAAAAAGAAACTGAAATTCTTCCAGATTTTATTTATGCACTCGGGTATATAAAATCTGGATAAATTTCAGTTTCTCTTAATCTATTCAATCAATTCTGCCATCTAGAGGGTAATGATAACTGTAAGGGCTCGTAGTTTAGCTCCTAGTGGTGAAATGTTTTGGATTAGTGCATTTTGGAAAATCTTTAACCGACACACTAGTCGTGATTCAACCGAAAAACATGGTTGCATGGTGTAATCACTAAAAGTGATTACACCAAGTCCCAAGAACATTGAAAATGTGCCATAAACCAAGAAACTTGAAAAGTGTCTACTTGCCACACGAAAGTGACCAGCCATGCTAGAAAGAAATAGCACCCAAGTGCTAATAAGGTAAAAGAAAAGACTATGTTAAGAAAAAATTACTCTTGTTAATTTTCAAAGAGTTAACACTTTTTAAATTTGCTTACAACTACCATACAAAAAATTCCCAATAACTAAAATGTACCCCATGCACAAATGAGATTATGTACAAAATTTCAGCCTTTTATCATAAAAGGTCTTAAGAGATATCTATAAACAAAGATGATTGGGGTCCATACTTGAATTTGAATGTAAAATATTCTTTCAAAATATCCCTATGACCCTTAAAATGTGATTTTTTTCCCTTACAGAGCGACTGAAAAGTGGTTTAAGTCAGTACGTATTATCTTCATACATTTGACACTTTTCAGGATATAATTCTCAAATTTTGTACATCACCTCATTAGAATATGGAGCACATTTTACTGATTGGGGATATTTTTGTATGCGAGTTATATAAAAAAAGTGTAACTTTTTAGGAATTAATGAAAGAAATTTTTCAATGAGAAAACATGTAATTGTTTCAGGGCTTAATTTCTAGCAAAAAAAGGTGCCGAAGCCTTAATATTCTTAAGTTCATAATCAGTAGTATACTGTAAACCCCTGTAATATTGAATTGGTTGCACATTTAATTAAAATAACGATAATTTAAAGATTTTCCCATATAATAATTATTTTGCATACTTTAATTATTTCACAGAACAGTGATATGAATTAAATAGTCGGAAATTAGCAGGAAAAAATATAAACATTATACAGAAAACACCCAAAATCTGGTGGTCTCAGGACTCTCAAATCTATTCGAGGTGAAGGGAGTCTGATTTGCCTGCTTGCTAAAATCAGTTTGTGCTTGAAAAGGCAAAAGTTTTTGAATTAATGTACTAGTGTTGGGCTTCGGAGCACAGTATTCATGAGCTTTGCTGGTTTTTGCCTAATATGTAAAAATTCACCCAGAAAAAAGAAGTAGAGCGGTGGAATTCCAGTGAGCTCCTATGCAAAATTAAGTCCTGAATTGTGCTTGATCCAAACAATGGAATGCCGATAATTTTTCGGAAAGCCTATTATGTAAATAAAATCATTTTATATGTAGTATGTATTTGTAAATTTGTTAAAAATTTTAAATGAATAATTAACTAGTAATCAAATAAATTCTATTAATTCTATGAAATATTTTATTTTGTAATTTCTCTCCCAGCTTGGGACGTAGCAACAGGTACACACTCTCTTCGAGTTTAAGTATTGTTCACCACATATAAAAATCTTCAGGTTAATTTCAAATGAGGACTGTTTAACTTGATATTTATTGACACTGAAAGTTATGTTCAAATTAATAAAATTCTGAACCTTTAAAACTATTATAGTAATATTTGGGATGGTAGAAAATATGAGGAGTTTCACGTATATATAGAGCACTCGTTTTTTGGCAAAGGTTACATAAAATAGAAAAAAGGGTTTCGATTTGAAGTTATTATTTCAGTTTTAGAATTTGATTTAGGTTCAAATTCTAAACAAAACTTATTGTATATGTAGAATAGGCTCTGTTCTAAAATATAAGTGAAGCAAAGGAAAATTTAAATTCAATTTTCAGTTTTGGTTTAGGTGTTAAGTATTGTTTTAGCATTTGATTTCTTTCCTGAGTCTAGCTTGAAGCAAAATTAAAAATGTAATTGTAGAAATGTTTAGTTCAGTTTTATGAGTAAACATTGTGAAACAGAAATGTTTTCCATCTTATATAATTATGCAGCTAAGTACAGATTACATTAATTGGGCTACGTTTTTAATTTAGTTGATTTATTGGACTATTTTTTAATTCC
This sequence comes from Cheiracanthium punctorium, assembly GCA_038373885.1. Taxonomy (NCBI): domain Eukaryota; kingdom Metazoa; phylum Arthropoda; class Arachnida; order Araneae; family Cheiracanthiidae; genus Cheiracanthium; species Cheiracanthium punctorium. The sequence continues at coordinate 187,217 of JAWZYV010013487.1, forward strand.
ATATTCATATGTATTAGATTAATTACATGTGCAAATGTGTTATGCGATGCATATGTTACACTTTTTTTATTAATCGGACAACTGGTCTTATTTTACAGGCATTTACATATTTAAAAAAAATACTATGATAAACAATAACAAGCCGTACTTTTTATTTTCTATAAAAGAAAAAAAAAACAATCTGAATATATCGTAACAGGAATTTAAAGAAACACTTATTTTTATATAAACACTAGCTGCGGGCCTGTTCTCCACACGGTAGTCAACGAAACTTTTTCTTACATGTATAGTTCAAATTGACTTCAGTGATTTGGAATCTAAAAATAAGCAAAATGATTTGACTCTTGGCGCAAAGTTACTCATTAGTTATTTGTAAAGTCTGCCCGTTCTCCGCACGGTAGTCAACGAAACTTTTTCTTACATGTTTAGTTCAAATTGATTCCAGTGATTTGGAATCTAAAAATAAGCAAAATGATTTGACTCTTGGTGCAAAGTTACTCATTAGTTATTTGTAAAGTTAGTATAAGTACTGACCTGAGACCATTGTTAATATTATGACGCAAGTGAAAATTCCTAATTTTCAAAATGTCTCATTTCTACATCATACTCTTTTTTAGATTGAACTATGCCATTAATACCTTAGATACTACATAATGTGCAGAACCGTTTTATTTTATAATTAAATAGTTGTGTACCCGCTCTTCGCAAGGCAAGAAGAGAATATTTTCCTAAAACATGATCATAACTACTTGTGACAAAACAGAATCTCCGAGAAAAAAGAATATTCTGTTACAGTCTTTTCTGTTGAAACTACCGCGGGATATATTAACGCAACGTAGAATAACTTAATGTTTAGTTAGCTGTGATGTAATACGGCTGTTGAAAAATGAATAGAAGACTTAATTTCACGGAATATTTATTAATGCGGTATATTGTTCTTTGATTAATATTGCCTTAGAATATCTACTTACTGTAACTTATACTATCTTTTACTGATACCAATACAATATATTTTCGTTTTCAACCGTTAATGCTTAATTTAAAGAAACGGTTTAGATATTTGCCACGAATGTAGTCTTTTCCTCTTTGGTGATTCTTTGCAATTTATGCATTAGCATAAACGATAATCATTGCACTTTATGGTTGCCACTAAATCAGCTCTCCATAAATTTCTACGCATAATTCTTGTCAGATTGGCGTATTTAGCACCAGGGCCCTATTATCGCACGGGCAAATCGGGACTTTGTCTAGGGCCCCCGGCTCGAAATGGCCCCCAATTTCAAATTGTTCTTTTTTTATAACAAAATTTTATGAAAAATAAAACAAATTTCATAGGTGGCAGACCCCAAATTCACCAATTCCCGGGGACCCCTGAAATCTGGTCATAATCAGGTCCTGGTTAACACCGCAATATATTTCCTGCGATTCGAAAACATGTCCCGTTTAAAATCTCAATTGAAAATAATGCTGGATAATTCACTGGTGAAAAAACACCATTCAATTCTTTTTCTGGCAACGTAAAATAAAATATAGAACTATTTCATGCGTGGCGTATGTTTTGCTTGTGAGTCCGTTATTCTGATTGAGTTTCAAAAGCGGTTTTATACTCGTGACATTAAAATGACGCACATTTCACATGCGAAAACTCAGTTATTTTAAAGTAATTTTATTTATTTTTTTCAACTGGCAATTTTAATCATTGTTACTGTCTCCAAGAAAGCCAAATGGCAAGATATCATACCGAAATTTTTAAGCAATTGCTATTGAAATGAAAATCCTTCTTTACTTAAAAATTCGTAAAAAATCTCCTAATTTATATTTTCCTCTGGTTTCTCTTTTAAAAGAGGGCGAAATGTATGCTCCGTCATTTGACAAAATATAAAAAGGTTATGACGGATAGAATTCAAGATGCAGTAGTTTTTAAAATATTTTACGAAAGTCAGCGTGAAATTTAATTTTATTTGAAAAATTCCCAAAAATCTGCAAATTATGTAACACAGACCGAACAAACAATTTTTAAAAGAACATTTTCTCCTCTATCCGATTATATAAATATCGTTCTCTTGCGAGTGTAATTACCGGCGTTATTACGTATTAAGCGAGAAAAATCGCTAAAAATCGGACAAAACATAAAATAAAACATTTTCTAATTCGATTTTCGAAAAAATCGCTCTGAGGCGTGTTAGGATCTGTCCTAATGAAGCCGTATGCAAAATTCGGTAGGTCTGCGACGAACCGTCTCAGTGCATGCTCACGAATGTGCTGAAATCGTACATTTGAGTAGCTTTCTACCCTGAAAATTGCGAAAAATCGTTAAAAATTAGGTAACGGGTGGATTTCCAGAATTTTAAAGTAGCCTACGGCCTATTCTATGTCGTTTCACGTGTATGTGCAAAATTTCAAGCCGATTGGTCTGACAGTGTGGGAGGAGTTCCCGGATGAACAAACAAACAAACAAACAAACTTTCACATTTATATAATAGATTGATGTTATTTGATGTTTTCGAGGACATACAGAATATCCGATGAATTATAAATCAAAACTAAAATTTTATTCTGGCCACAAATCTCACAACGTAAGAAAATTTCACATGCACAATGATATTTGTAAACAAACAGTAATCCGAATAACCTGCCGAATCTTAATATAAACGTTGTGTTAACTCGCGTACATGATGTTGTCTTTTCGAACGCAGTACCAGCGGAAAAAGTCTCTTAAAATATCATTAAAATATTATATGTTAAGCTTTTTAAAATATTAAACGCCACCTGGGACTCAAAAGTCAAAGGTCTCATTAACAAATTTCATCGATTAGAATCATCCAAAAAGTTAAATTTGATACTTTTATTGAATGTTGAAAATCGGGTTTTTCCCATTGAAATACATCACGTGAACTCCAAGCTGTCACGCAAGATGGCGACCTATCGCAGAGAGGCGCGGCCCGTCGAAATGCTCTATAACGGATTCACACGCAAAACATACGCCACGCATGAAATAACTCCACATTTTTTTTTACGTTGCCAGAAAAAGAATTGAATGCTGTTTTTTCACTAGTGAATTATCCAGCATTATTTTCAATTGATATTTTAAACGGGACACGTTTTCGAATCGCAAGAAATATTTTGCGGTGCTAAACAGGGCCTGATCATGTAGAACGGCAGTTTCTACGAGTGACGCAGCCAACCCCAACCAACCAACCGTAAAACTTCGCGGCACTTATATATACAGCTAACTTTCCAATTTTGAAAAGTGTCTCATCTGGATCTCGGAATCCGCTCTAACGAATTTTTTTTAATGTAAAAATTGATGTAAAAATAAACAAAATTAGGATAAAAAACAAAACAGTTTTTAAAATTTTTTTAATTATAAATTAATATAAATTTTATTTATAAATAAATAATTGTTTTATATATAAACAATATACAGATATGTCTTCTTCATGCCTCAGGCAATTAACCACCTTCCCCTACCCAAAAAAAAAAAAAAAAAAAAAAAAAAAAAATACATTAGAAAATTGCCTGAGACAACATTTAAATTTTGAAAATTTTCCAACCATACAGCACATAAATTGAACTAAATTTCTTTTTTCTGCATGTTTCATTACTGTTAGAATAAACTGTTCCTAAAAGTGCATAGTACAACTCTGAAGAGACATTCTAAAAACTCTAAATTAGGACAACTTAATTGCATAAAAATAACTTAAAAAGTTGCATCATTTCTGGGAAAAAAAAAAAGCCCTTTCACTTTTTCTCCTCAACCCCCATTTTTTTATTATTTGTTATTGACATACTCTTTTTCCTTTTTGCTTGAACTGATTAAAAAAATACTGATTTAAACATTAATAAACTATTTTAACTTGATTTCCTATGACACATTAAAAATTTTTCAATTAAAAATAAATAAATACCAAGTTTTTACCTGACCGGTGAGGAGATTCCCACACAAATAATTATATTTCAGATTATAAATAAAGCATTGTCTACATTAAAAAAATAAAATTAACAGTTACATTACTAATCTAAAATAAGTTAGAACGAGTGTAATTTAACTTGTAGTTGACAAAAAAAAAAAAAAAAAAAAAAAAACTTCCAAGTTTTGACACATGTTTATGTATATTCAGTTTTTGTTTAAAAAGTGTTATATTTTAAAAATAAAAAAAATTAAATTTTAAGTAAAATAACTTTAACTCATTAATTAGTCATAATAATTAATATTTTCATTTTATTCTAAAACAAGGTAATATGTTCCTTATTTAATTTGTAGTCAGTGATTCAAAGAAATGTTCAAAAATCTTCAGCACACATCTTCTAATTAATGTACAAATTTTGTCTAAATTTTTTTAATTAAGAAAGTATTAATTAAATAAATCCCTTTTTTACACATTTAATTGTGTACAGCTAAATTTTTTAAGAAAAATGTTTGTTTTTTAACCAAAGTATTAATTTGTAGTTGACAATAAAAAAGCTAGAAAAATTTTGATGCATGTTAACTATATGTATTTCCGATTTTGTTTTTTTAAAAATCTTAATTTTAAGTAAAATAACTTAACTCATTAAAGTAAATAAAAATTGTAAAAAACACACATAAGAAGTTATAGGTAAGAAGATACGCACCTTTCGGCCAAAAATTGTTTTGGCCTTCGTCAGTCCAAGCCCTTCGTCACAAGCATATTGCAACTTTTTATTATATATTGATACTGAATGGATATCATCTTTAGTCTAAAATTTCACCATGTGTGTACATTCTTACATTCTGGATTTAAGGAGTTAATTCTTAATATTCCTTTTGGGAGTAGCACACAATTGTCTTTGGACCATTAACTAATTATATACTAAAATAAAATAACAGTTTTAATTCACCCAATCACGGATAACTACTAATCAGATATGCCGTATGTTAATGATTCTAAGGTAATAAAGTAATCAATTACATTTTTATAGGAAGAAGAAATGAAAATTTTAAAAGAAGAGAAATTCAGTGTTAGGTTGAGCCTGTAGGTAATGTGCAGAAATTTGTATACAGCCCCAATGAAGATAGAAAGCCTTTATTAAGAAAGTGCGATTCCAGAAAAATCTGCAGGTGTTAAAAACCGTTCATTAGTGACCACCTGAAGGTCGACTAAAAACATGCGGTATTCTCAAAAGAATTTAGCACAAAAGTTGCGTCAGGAGTTTAATAAAAGCAAGTCTCAAAAATATATGGAATTGAACAGAATAAGGGATAATGTTGGAAGGAATGGAATTCATGCACGTGCAAAAGTCATTGATATCATAGAAAAGTGTACTTCAGCTAAATGTCAGGACAGGAAATTTATTAATAATTTTAAGCGTTGCGCTCGGAAGAGTTAAAAGAAATCTTGGTGAAAGTCGAACATATAAATTTCATCTTTTGGCGTTCTTTGAAAAGAGTGGGACAAACGAATGTTCGCTAGCTAGAAATCATTTTTGTGTATCGCGGGACACCTTGCAGTTTTACAAAGAGAGCAACCGCGACAGAAGAGGGAACCATTGAATGCCTATGACCTTTGTGGTCAGGGCGTAGCAGTCAATTTGCGGGAAGCTTTTTGATGTTGGTCGGTGAGAATTCGTAGGCAAAGCTTCAGAAAAGGAAAAAATATAATAAACATCAAGGGGAGAAAAATTGAAAATAAAATTTAAGAAAAACATGGAGGTGTTGACGATAAGCTGCAGAAATCCAATGAGAAAGTGTGAGAATTGAGAAATGACCAATGGCAAGCTAGAGAGAGGTAAATTTCGGGCAAAAGAGTTAGTAACTGGTCGGTTTAGGAGAATTAGGAGCCACAGAGTGGCTAAACTAATTATTTACGAGTTTAGGGGAAAAATGGGGACGAAGATTTGAGCAAAACTGGACTGCACAGCCAGAGAAGGCAGATTTTATTAGATTTTCAGAGATTTTTTTTAGATTTCTCAGAGTTTCTTAAGAATTTTCAGAATTTTACATATGTGATCATCATTAGTGGATATTTATATAAATAAGTGTGTTTAGAAAAATAAAACTAAAAATGATCATCACTGCTCTGCACCGGATTACAGGTAAATTCCAATTGCCATCCTTTCCATATTGAGTGACTTATTTTTAATAATTAATAATATTGTTTATGATTGCTAAAGTAGTTAGAATGTGTTTTGGTAAACAATAATAATTTAATTGTTCTAAATTAAGCCATTTTCGAGATCAGTTTAAATATTTTTTTTGTAAATGTAAATAAGATTTTTATATTTAATAAATGTTTGTTATAGTTAATATTTTAAATCCATTTATTTCTTTCCTCAGAAAACACACAAACGCAATGTAAAATTTTATTTTATACTTATTTAGAACAGTTTAACTTTATGAGTTAAAATAAATTACCGATGGGTCTTTATAACAATAAATCCAATTATTTCATACCTTATTTTCACGGCTAAACTAAGGAATAAATTATTTCACCCATTTATTACAGGTTTTATTATGGACGCATCGTAACATCAGGGAGGAAGAAATAAGAAGACAAGAAGAATTAAGAAGGCAAAAAAGGAAAGAAGACGACTTGTACATGCAAAGAGAAGAAGAGCTTGGAAAAATAACGTTAGAAGAGATTAAACAGAATGCAAAACTGAAGCGACTTCAGGTAATTTTATTTTACTAACTGCTTTTTCTTTTCTATTTTACCACAATTTTTTTTACTTTTGAGTTAAAGTCAATACAATAGTTATAACTTTATGGTACTTGAAACAACTTTTTAAGCTGTAATGTGACACTTATTTTTTAAAAAATCCTTTTAATTCATCTTGATGAAATTTCCGAAAAAGTTATAATCATATTGAAATGTATTAGATCATAATAATCTCTGTCAAAAGGTTAATGTTTACAATGTATAATAATGTTAAAGTTCTTTAAATGAATAGCAATAAAATTGAGAGGTAAGCTGCAGACAATTTAGTGTATGTTTAATGAAAGAAAAATTATGTGCTATACTAGAAATTGCCAAAATTTGGTTAAATGAAAAGTAGTTTCATTATATGTTCTTGATTTGTTGCTCCCTCCCGCCTTCCTCCATATCCAATCAACCAATAATAATTATTTATAAAACTATATTAATAGTGTGAAAACACCATGCTGTATTTTTATTCCATTTTTATTCTTTAAATATATATATTATTCAAGTTATAAATGTCTGTTTCGTTTATTTTCTAACAGCTGCTAAAAGAAAGGCAAGATGAAAGGCAAGAAGAAATGATAAAATCGGCGATGATTAGGTTAAAGGCAAAGGTACTGAGATTTCTTTATTAGAATATTTTCTAATTTAAGGGAAGTGATTGGATAACTATTGTTATTCAGTGATCTCTCCAGAAATTTTTGTCCTCCAGACTGCGTTATTAACCCTTTAACGCATGGTGTCCTCACCGTGAGGACACCAAACTCTGACGTTTTGACTGTTGCCAGTCTTGAAGAATTGATTTGATTTCTATAAAAATAGTTGCGGGTGACATAGCTCCGCGAGAATCCTTTACTTTTTTAGCACGTCATTTCCCATTAAAAAAATTGTCACGATTATTTTTAACAGCACTGACATCTGCTGAAAAATGGAAGAACGCGAGAACAGCTGGGTAGATTGCCCAATGCTGAAATAAGGGCAGCCGTTGCCATCGCTCGACTTAACTACCAGCAAGATGGCGGACGATCGAAATGTTCATCGCGTGCCACAGATCTAGAGACCCCTTTTTTGATGCAGCTGGCTGTGCCAGGCACAGCCAGCTGTCGTCGAAAAAGGTTCTCTAGATCTGTGGCATGCGATGAACGTTTCGATCGTCTGCCATCTTGCTGGTTGTTAAGTCGGGCGATGGCAATGGCTGCCCTTTTTTCAGCATTGGGAAAGGGTTAAGCTGTGATGTATAATTCTATCAAGTTAAAGCATTTGAAATAATATTCTATTGGGCGGTTACTAATACTTGTTGGGAGATAACACAGCCACAAAGTCCTAGGGTTCGTTTCATGTATTTCAACATGCTCACTGTTTTACAAGCATAGATTTATTGCTATGTTTTTTGACAATTTAAAATTTATTGGGAGATTGGAAGATCAGGATGTCTGCCATCATGCAAAGGTCCCGAAAGTCACGGAAACGTCAAGAAATAGAAGAAAGGTCATGAAATGAGGCACTAGGTCACGATTAGCGACTCAACTACGCTTTTACCATTTCATTCAAATTCATTGTTTCTATTTTTTTTTGCATTAAGTTCATGGAGAGAAATTATTTTTTGCATCTTTTCTTAACTTCATTAATTCGCGTTTTGATTTCGTGAGTGACTTCCTGTGAGAAAGGAAGTTGATTTGTTTATTCTCCTATCAATGGTGTGTGTGAGGTGGGGGAGGGGCATCTGCTGAGTGTCCGCTCTTCTCCCTCCTGACCTGAGGAGAGGGTTGAAACCACTGTAGCTTCAGGTCATGAAATATCTCATTAGAGAAACAATCTGTTTCATGCAAAAGAGTTGTCATAACAATAAATTATTTCCTACAGTGAATGGTGCTTTATGGTGTTTTATAATAGACAACTGGGCTATTGCTTATTTTTCAGATTTTCAAAACACATTCATTCAAACTTAAGGCTGGCTGCCCGGAAAGTTCAAAACAAGAGCAGTTTCGGAAGTGTGGGGTACACCCCCCACACACTCCTGCCCGCTGAAGTAATAAAAGAATCGCTGATGTACTAAAAAGAATCGGAAAAAATTGACTATGACAGGGTATCCAGCAGTCGGCAGATGCACCTGATTATTTTGCATGGTGGGAAAGTCGGAAAATACTGCTTGAAAATATCGAATTTTAAGGTCAGCATCCATGACAAATGTATGACAGCTCTGCTATAGACAAATATTAGTCGGTGAATGTTGTTGAAAATGTCAATGCAAAATTTGTGTCTGTTTTGCGGCTGCTCCACAAAACTGAAATTGTCACTGAATTGAGAATGCAAGTCTTTTGTCGACTACATGCGCCCTGGGATGTTCATTTTTACTGTACTATGCGCTCAGTAAAAGCCCAATCGGCAGTGCGAAATTTGCGGTGGCAGGGCCATAGAGACTATTTTGAATTCTTCGATCGGGAAATAAAAAATTTGTGCTAGATGGTCAAATTCTTTTCAATCCCTGAAGTGTCGGGAGTTGTTTTATAATTATGTAATTACAAATATTACACAACAATAATTATTAAGACTTCTTGGCGCTTTAGAAAATCCATTGCCGCTGCGCATGATAGGAAATAACTATTGCCCCCCCCTTTTTTAACTATGTCTCGCAGTTGCAATTTTTCCCCCCCTCGGGCACAGCCTAGCTAAACTGGCGTTCCTGCTACAGATTATTTCCAAACATTATGCATATGCAGTGCTGAAACTAGAGATCACATCGCCCGAGACAAACCTTTGTTTAGGTGCTCCATTCTCTCTCTCTCTCAAATTTCATTTTTTATTTATTTATTTACTTATTTCTTGTTTAAATAAAGCATAATGACTGCCTTACACAACTTTTGTAAAAGTGTAGATTATAATAAGTGGAAAAATTTGGTATTTTAAGATACAATCCCCCATCATACTTCAATTTTCCACTCATGAGGAAAGAAGTAATCATGAATCTCACCACACTTTTAAATTAATATATTTTGAAGTTTTTTAAAGAAAATTATGACCCATATTTTTTTTTTTAAATAATTTACTGTGAATGAAAGAACCGTAAAATTGCACCTGAAAAGGAATTAAAAAAATAAAAGCCAAATTGTTTGCTTTTACAAATGTTATTTCCCCCTTAGTCAAAACACCTACTCCTTCATTTTCATTATTATAGTTCCATTATTTTGCAATTACTTGAATTTTTTATGTTTTTTGTTGAAATAAAGCATAATGATGGCCTTACACAATTTTTTGTAAAAGTATAGATTGCATTAAGTGTAAGATACAATCCCCCACCATACTTGGATTTTCCACTCATGAGGAAAGAAGTAAAATCATTTAGACAAGTTGAATATATACTTATTCATACTTTATTAACTTTATGCTTTCATCATAGTTTACGTTTTTTTCACCAATTTTTATGATCTTCTGTTTTTTAAGCTTTTTTATGAATTTTTGGAGTTTTTTAATAAAATATATATTTCATTTTAAAATTAAAATCTCTTAAAATTTATTATTAATGAGCTTTTCCCGCAGAATTCTGCGGTTTTGTTTATTTTAAGATTACTGAATTGCTACCCCCATCTCTTATTAAAATTTGAAATAAGAATAAAATTGATTCTTATTTCAAATTTAAATTATTTTTTGACCATTTTTTAAAATGTAAACTGGTAAAGAAAAAATTTCATTGACGATCCCCGATTCAAATATGAATGAAAATTGTACAAAATGATAGTAATGATAATGAAATTGAAACAAAGGCTGTTTTGATTAGGAAAAATAAAATATTTGTAAAAGCAAAGATCTTGGCATGTTGGTCTTTTTTTTATTCTTAATTTTCAGGTGTAATTTTGAAGTACTTTCATGTATTACACAATTGCTTTTTTTCCTTTCCCTTATGTGTTTAAGATAATAAATTTTGTGTCCAGTATGATTTTTTTTTATTTAAAAAATATATATTAAGTGTGTGTTATGTAAATGTTAATATTTTATACTATTTAAACTATGCAAACAGGCAAAACTTTAAAAGTCTGTTTATTTCATGGGAAAACATTAAAGTACTATTTGTATTCTAGTTATGAAATTTATTTAAAATGTCATTTACTTGTTATTTAGCAGAATTTATCAAAAATCATGTCCGTCTAATAGTTGTATATTGGACTGAAAATAGTTCAATACGTCAATTGCGTGTTATTTTATACCTCCAAAAGTTGGCTAGGATGTATGTTCAAAACTTAAGAAAAGTATATCTTATCCACCTTCCCTCCTCAAAAAAAAAAAAAAAAAAAAGTTGGATAGAAAAGTAATTTTTTTCCTTCATTCATTCCCTTTTCAATTCAGTGTTTTGATTATTTTCCACATTTTTTTTAAAAACAATTACTTGGATTCATTGTTAAAATCAAAATCAGCTGTATATTTTTCTGCAAAATTTTCCCCAGATGGCCAAAATTTCCCTGATCCTAGATCGCCGGATAGGATAAATCTGGCATCCCTGGCAAGATGTATTTTTGATATTAGAGATTCGTATTAGTTATAATCAAGAAAAGGTCAAGAAATCAAGCTTACTGTATGTGGTAGACACTCTGAAGATGATTCCTAGGCAGCAGGGGCATAGTCAAGGTGCTGGGTTAGGGGGTTCATAAACCCCCCCCCCCCATGAGGATTTTTTACTGTAAAAATTTATAAATCTTCACTCCTTTATCACACACATTTATGCATAGATTTGAGTCTCAGTAGTCGTACCCCCTCCCCCGATGAAAATTTTCTGGCTATGCCACTGCTAGGCAGTGCATAAAATTATACAGATTTTGTAGAAATTTTTCTTCATGCTGAAAAGGTTTTTTTAATTTTAAGCCTGCTATAAATTTTAACTAACCTTATCTTATTGTAATACATCACCTGTATGAAGAATTTTCAACAATTATTAATTTATTATTTCTTGCACTGGACTTTAAAAAAAGTTTCTGATTATATAAAATTTTTAAAAAAATTATTATATAGCATTAAAATATGTTTATAATTCGAAGTTTTCTTTTAAAAAATTGTGCAGATAATAGTATTTTTATGTTGGGAAAAGAACTTCAGTATTAAAAACAGTTTGTTATATCCAGATCAAACTGTTAACTATATAAATTAACAAGAAAGATACATCAAGCCAAATGCATAGATTATAAAACACTTTCCAACACAAAAATGTTTTTGCAACAAATTTGGCAATGTATTTTCCTTAAAAATGGGGAGATTTTGGAGATACGCTAATGTTGTATTATCACTATAAATGCAATTTTATGAGACCCTGTAAAAATTCTTTAATTGTTTTCCCAACGTTTAGCTGAAGAATATCAAAATTTTATACTCATTGTCTTGTGCTAGAAATACATTGGTGTCTCTCAAATGATTTCAGTGCCAAGTGTCACTGAGATTTCAGTGCCAAGGGAGCCAGTGCGAAACAGGATTCTCTCCGAATAAGATTAATTAAGATTTTGAGCCAACTGGTCACCGGAGGCGGAGAGTAACTTAATATAATCAGATTAGATATTTTTCGAGGTACTTACGTATTATTCGGGCTATCCGCCAAGATAAATGCCGGACACATGAAATTATTTATGGTTTGGAATACTATCGGCGACAGTTTGCCAGCAAATTTGAGCAAAAAATAGTTTAGCATTAATGAATGCCAGAATAATACGTAAGTACCTCTCTCAATTTACCACCAAATAATGAAAATATTGCCGAGTTCGGCTAATTTTTCAAAGTATATTTTTCGCACCCTATTAGGCAATTTATCGCAAAAAGTCGACAATATTGGTGACTTCTGGTGCAACTTTTGAGGAAGGCACTCGATCCTTGTTGGATTTTTAGCTAATCATATTATAGGACAGTATTATATGCTTTAACCCCTTAACTGCCGCAGGCATATAAATACGCTTTGCGTAGTCGATGCTTTAACTGCTCAGGACATATATATATACGCCTATCTCAAATAATTTCCTCAGTAATTTATTGCTAGTATTGCAAATAGTCTAAATATTTTGAAGGTAACAACTTCAATTTGAAGAAGCGTTTGCCCTATATGTGCTTATTTCTTTGAATAGGGGAGGAGGGGGGGTTACCTAATATCGCAGTTAATGGTTTAAATAGGTGCCTGTCTCTAAATTGCCACTGACCAAATTGAAATTATTTTGAGTGCTTCTGTAGGAAAACTATTAACTATACAGACATTATTTTCGATGAAAAGCTTCATCTTGTAATCCTTAATAAAATATATCAATTTTGTTTCATTTCAAATAAGAATATCTCTAAAACTAGAAGCCTGTTGTAGCGGCAATTACAACGGGGACTAGAAAAAACATTTTATGAAAGCATGTCTACACTGAATATATTTAATCTTCGTCCACCTAAAATAAATAACTTCATACTCAATTTTTATTATACATTAGAAGTCAAACCCATTGTGGAAGCACTTACAACGGCCGCTAGAAAAAGCATTTGACGAAAATTTGTCTACATTCAATATATTTAATTTTAATCCACCTAAAATAAATAAGTTCATACATTTTTATTATATGCCCAAATCAAATTTCATGCTCTTCTGGAAACACACGGAATCGAAAGATTTCATTTTGTGTACACAGCTATTTTCATAACCATGCAGACAATTTATTTGTGAAATTTTTTTTAATAAACTGTGCAATCTGGAAAAACTATTTTAAAAGAATTGGAATCACTTAAAATAGGTAAATTTGTCATGCAAATGACTCACTTTTTTGACTACGGAAATAAAATGGTTTTGAAAAGAGCGAAAAATCGCTTTAAAATGAGGGAACGGGTGGATTTTAAGATTTTTTAAAGTAGCACAGTTTGTTTTCTATATTTTTATACATAATTATGAGAAATTTCAAGTGGATCATACAAACGGTGAAGAAGTTATTAGGGTTTTTGTAATGTTTTTGTATTCTTGTGTTTTTTTAAACTTTGTAATCTTTTTTCAGTAATGGCGGAAAAAGTTTTATCTTGAAGTCAGGGATCAGTGTAACTTTATAGTAGGACGATACGCTTTAAAGAAAAGCTTCCCATGGAACGCAATGTGTTTGGAATATTTTGAATGCTCCTGTAGAAAATCTGTAAATGCTACATAGACCATTTTCAATAGGGTACATGGTACATTAGATAAGAATAACATATTTAAATTTCGTAGAAATTGATGCATATTTACAGAAGTTAGAGCACGGACAGACAGACAAACCAAAATCATAAACACATTTCAACCTTATTGGAGAGTGTTAAAAAGGGAGTTCCTTAAATGCCCTTTTTTATTCAGTGTAAAATATAAGTGTACAATCAATATGTATCATTTAATTATTGATAGATATATTAATATAAGTATTTATAAAATATATACAAATCTTATTTTTGAAAAGCACCTTAAATTATATGGATATGGATTTTTACCTTATTTTAGTCTTTTTTAGATTTCTTTATGCGGAATTTTCATTACAGGGTGAAGATTGGTGGATAAAAAAATACGAAGAATATAAACTCTCCGATGATGATGATGAAGAAGAAGAAAGAGCGGATGTATGTTGTTTAAAGCTATTGTGAAGAGTATATTATAAAATAATTCTATTAATTACTTTTATCTATGTACAGTGGTGGGAAAAAATACATTTCTTTTGTAGCGAACTACAACTACAGCTACTTCTTGAAAAATGTAGTTAACTACAACTACTTATTGACCAATGTAGTTAGCTACACTACTTTTGAAATGTAGTCGCTACTTTTTCGCTACTTATAGGAGACAAATTTTGCTAACAGATTCAGTTTGCATTACATTCATATTTAAGGATATTTATATCCTAATTAGAGAAAACTATTGATATCTTAATTCAAAAAAACTATTGCACTAATAAACAACTACCAGGGGAGTACTTGAGGAGGGCGGTGGGCTCTCTCCGAAAATGTAAAGCAATTATTAAAAAGGAGCTATTTTGAAATATTTCTTTTAACTTTAGAACAATAAAGTTTAAAATACCGAATCGTCCCCCTCCCCTCGAAATGGAAGCCTATATATACACTACTGACAACTACTGCTAATTATTGAAGTATTGCTGAAACTAATTATGTTTTAATACCTCTATAATAAAAATAAATTGGGAAAGTCAGCTCTGAAAGCATGAGAAAAATCACGAGAACCAAAAAAGTTTAAAAAAAAAATTTGGATGTCGGAACGGGAAACTTGTTAAACTCGGTCAAAACTCGTTTAACTGAGAGTTTTTTTGTTTGTTTTTTTTAAATACGTTTCTACCTTAATTTTTTAAAAAATATTTTATCCTCTTAATTGCATCTACAAAATACATACCTTATTTCTAACATAAACAGCATTAAAAATATATATAAATACAGCAGGGTGATTACAGAAGTGATTATATACTTCACAAGGTGATTACATACTTTTTGTGCCTTTTTTTCTACATGAAAGCGAACAAGTTAAATATGGGTTCTTTGAAAGCTATCACAAGCACAAAGCAAAGCTGTAGCCAGACGGTGCATTCAAACACATTAGCCTCCTGTACTAAAAATACATTTATCACTGTAGCTAATCAAATATTTCTTACAATAGATAACCTTTCTGTATTCTGAAAATAGAAAGTTTTGTATTTTTATGTTGAAAATAATAGTTATTGCTAGAGCATTGTTTTTTAATATAGAGTTGTATTTTAGAAAATGTATATTTTATCAGGAGAAAAAGAAACTCTTCTGCTAACCATTGCTTTTAAATGTAATTCTTTCCCCTGCCAACTAGTGGGGAAATTGCCTGAAGAAAATTGCCATTACACTTTACAAAAGGAGATAACTTAGCTATAAACCTAATAAAAAGAATAGAATTTGTTTTCATTATTTGCATTACTGCCCTTGATGAACATTCTTAAATTTGATAGAGATAAACATTCTGGTATAACTAACATGTTAAAGTTTATTACAGTAGATATTAAAAATGGTTAATCTCATGTTATTTCTTTTTAGCAACCATTGAAAATAGAAGCTCAACAAAGTAAAAATGATCTCAGCTTGACTAAGAGGTAATACTAATGCTTTGTGTAATTTTCAAGTTACTGATAAAAAGCTTTGAAATGTAAGTTAATCTAAGATACCAATATTGTGATTCACTACATCCATTTCTGTTTTTTATAGTTTCATATCCACTCAAACTCTTAACTCCTTCAGGACATCGTTTTATTAGAAAATATTTGTAGCTTTGCTCTTTTAAGATAAAATGTAACATAATATTTATAATGTATAATAACAACATTTCCGGAAGTTTATTTTCCTTCTTACTCTCCAGTCCGTTGTTCATGTCATTCCATAAATTTTTCAATTTTGACAAATGATCTGCCATATCACCTTCTGACCAGCTAAATTTGAAGAATTGTAAGCACGTACTGTACATTTGGTTGTCCGACGAATCCTCAAAAATCTTGTGCAGCTCGAGCCAAACATCTCTTGTAGAGTTGAATCTCATGACTTTCTGTAGCGTATCTTCGGTCATGGAATTAGTCAGAACCATCATAGCACTGTTATTTGCTTTCTTAAAATCATTTAAATCATCCTTGTATTTGATTTTGATCGCTTTGGCATCAGCTACATTCGGTTCCTTAGGCTTCTCTAACCTTCCTTCTACAATGTCCAAGGCGTCTGCATAATAATTTAGCACGAACTTTATTCTGTACTTCCACATAGGCCAGTCATTTATACCTACTAAAGGCTTGACAGGGATTTTTCTGTGTTCCATTTTTGGTTTAAAAAAAGTTCTGATCTATTACAGAAGTTATCACGTGCTGGTATGTCGTTAGGCTTAACGATCGCCGCTAAAGTTCATTTCCATTTTGCTTATAATTCATGGCGCAATTGAACGTGCTGGTGGCCATAACCTGATAAAATATAAGTTTATCCTTTTAGCAGAGACATTAACGACACAAGACTCGGTCTGGATTAAATATATATTAAATTAAATATCAAAGCTTATTTTACATTCATGCTGCTAGCAAGTAAACAAAAACTGACAACTACTAAAAAACTGTTACCACAGGCACATAACAAACTTGGTGTTGCCACAAGACAATAAAGACAGGGAAAAATATATATACACTGGTGGAAATATAATCACATAAATAAACAATTTCAACACTCCCCCTTGATTACATTTCCCTCAGTCCTATGCAAAGTTTTTGGTTGAGCAAGGTTTTCCTTTGCACACTTTTTAGTCAACATATCTGCAGCATTTGACCCAGAAAGCACATAAGTAAATGTCAACCATTTTTGTTCAACCTTTTCACGCAAGAAAAAGTGTCTGAGTTCAATATGCTTACTTCGCTCAGAAGTAACATGGTGTTCAGCTATAGAAATAGCACCTTGGTTATCCCCAAATATATTCTGTGGAAATTTTAGAAACTGATCATTTACTATTTCTTGCAAAAAGTTCTGAAACCACAGTACCTCCTTTGCTGCATGACACATTGAGAAATACTCGGCTTCAACAGTTGAAAGAGCTGTTGTCCTCTGTTTCTTGGAACTCCATGAAACAGCTCCACCGGCAAGCAATACCATATACCCACTGAATGAGCGTCTGTCGATTTTATCTCCAGCCCAGTCTGAATCACAGAATACTTCTAAATCCTTTCCAGTCATTTGGAAGGTTAGCTTCAAGTTCTTGGTCTGCTTTAAGTACCGGAGTATATGCTGCACACCGGTCCAGTGTTCTTTACTTGGACAACGATTGAACTGACTCATGTAGGTGGTAGCAAAAGCTATGTCAGTTCTTGTTCCCCCTGCCAAGTACAAGAGTCCTCCAATTGCTTGTCTGTATTTTAAAGCTCCTTCAGCATTTAGCATACTGTCCTCAGATGCTTGCATATACTTTACACCTGGATCTAATGGTGTTGAAGCACCTTTAGCATTTGACATGCCAGTTGATTCGAGCAACTCATTTATGTAAGCATTCTGGTCAAGAGTCATACACTCATTTTTACTCCTAGTAATCTTAATTGATAACAAATGATGAATTTCTCCTAAATCCTTGACTGCAAAAACAGCACCTATCTCAGTCTTAAATTTCTGAATTGCAGTATACTTACTGGACATGGCAAGTAAGTCATCTACATAGACACCCACAATGAGATCTGTTTAGTGGTTAAAGTAAACACATGGGTCTGCTCTTGATCTGGTGAGATTTATAGAACAAGATTTTTAGAAAACCATCAAGGCACATGTTCCATTCTCTGCCAGATTGATGAAGACCATAAAGACTCTTCTTAAGTAGACAAACTTCTTCGCCTGGTTTTCCATTCAGGTCTAGCTGTGGTTGTTCCATGAAAATTGTTTCAGACAATTTTCCATTCAGGTATACTGCTGTGATGTCCAGCTGGTGCACTTGCCAATCTTGTTCAACTGAGAATGCCAGTAAGGTTCTTATGGACTTTATTTTTATTACAGGACAAAAGATTTCCTTATAATCTATTCCCCCCACTTGGGTATAACCACGGGCAACAAGTCTTGCTTTGTACCTTTGTATTTTTCCATCTTCATCAAATTTTCTCTTAAAGACCCATTTGCACTTTACAACTTTTCTATCCCTTGGCTTTGGTGCTATTTCTCAAGTATTGTTTCGTTGCAAGTTTTCTAGCTCTTCTCTCATGGCTGTCTTCCATTTTTCTGCATCTGGACATGTTAAGGCTTCTTTCAATGTTTCAGGGTCATTTTGAAGTGCTTCCTTGGACATCTTTGGATTTGGAACATCATGTTTGGTTTTCTTTAGCTGTCAAATGCATTCTTCCTTATCTACTATTCTATTTATTTCGGAAGTGTTGTCTTCTTGCATCATGTCTTCCATAACATAATCTTCTGTCCATTTGGGTGGTTTAATTTGTCTTTTGGACCTGGTTTCTTTTGGTTCTGTCTTCTCGACTTCAATTTCTTGTGGATCTTCATATACGTTGGCTTCCTTCGCATCATGTTCCTTTGAACTTCTTTCGCTGACTTGCTGAGGAGGCAATGTTAGTACATTGTCTATCATGGCAGGTTTCTCTTCGAATACAACGTTTCTCGAACAAATAACTGACCTGGTTTCTTTGATATAGATGCGGTATCGCTCATCCCCATCATATCCGACAAGATAACCTTTTGTGGCCTTTTTGTCCATTTTCTTCCTCTTTTGAACTGGAACATGAGCATAACAGACAGATCCTATAATCCACATATGCTTAATTCTAGGTTTTTTGTTCATCCATAGTTCATAAGGACTTGAGTTTTGTTCTGAGGTTTTTCCCGTCCTGTTTCGTATATAAATTGAAGTACTGATGAATTCTGCCCGTAAAGATGCTGGGAAGTCTATTTCTTCATTTGAATATTTCAATGTTCTGGCCATTTCCACAACAGTTCGGTTCTCTCTCTCGGCACCGCCAATTTGTTGTGGCGTGTATGGAGCCGACAACCTTTGACTTATTCCATGTTTCTTCAGAATCCTTCGTATTTCTTGGTTATCGAATTCACCACCATTGTCGCTAAGTATTTCTTTAATGCTATGGCCAAGGTTTTTAGCATGAGCTATGAATTCTTCAAGTACATCCTTTACTTCTGACTTGTGCTTCAAGAAGAAACCATATCTAAATTTTGTATAATGATCTTTGAAGACAGGGAAGTATCTGTATTTTCGAAATGACTCCTCGAATAGTCCGCATATGTCTGTTGAGATCAATTCTCCAGATTTGGTAGGTTGCTTTCTCGCTCCAAATTTTAAACGGTGAGCTTTTCTTACACACAAGCTGCACATAATTTTGTATCAGCTTTGACCTTGATGTTCAATTCCTTTTCAATAATGAACTTGATATGCTGCTTATCTTGATGTCCCCATCTCTCATGATAAAGTTGTAGAATTGAATCATCACTCACAGTCATGTTCACATCGACTTGTGTTTCTGGAACTAAGCTCTTCATAACTGCCTTGAAGAGACCACCTCCAACACTTCGTCTGCCAGGCAGGACTACTTCACCATCAATTTTCAGATAGCAATCTTTAGAAGTTGATTCAAATACGCTGTTCTGGTTTCTATCTTGGGCAGCAAGAACAGAGAACAAGTTTTTGCTGATTTCCGGAACATACCAAACATTTTCTAGGCGTTTGATTTGGTTCTTTTCCTTCACAGTTGTCATTACCCTAATGGCTCCTTTGCCAATTGCTGGTAATGCTTTACCGTTTGCTACTGTTATAGTGTGGGGATTTTCAAAGTTCTCAAAGTCTACAAAATAATAACTGTTATTTGTCCCGTTTTGAAGCTCCATTGTCAATAAACCAATCTTCATTACTTGTTTCAGCAGAAAAAATTTCATCATCTACCGCTAAAAGTGTCATGTTTACTGGAGTATTATTATTATTACCTCTACTGGTACTCTGGTGGCTTGATTTCGGAGGTCTTCCGTCAGCTATCCACTTTTTGCACCTTTTAACCCAGTGGCCCATTTCATGGCAGTAATTACATTTATTTGAATTTTTCTTGCTAGAAAAGGATTTATGCTTTTTATCTAAACTGGCTACTAATGCTTCTTGATCGTTAATTTCAGCTCCACTTGGATGTCTCCTTAATTCTCTTTCATGTGTGCATAACTGTGTTGTTAATTCATCTAGTGTTCTCTTATCATCTCTTAGAAGTAGCCAACTTGACTTGAATGAACGATAATTTGCAGGAAGGGTATCTAATATTTTGCAAATTAACAACATTTCCGGAAGTTTATTTTCCTTCTTACTCTCCAGTCCGTTGTTCATGTCATTCCATAAATTTTTCAATTTTGACAAATGATCTGCCATATCACCTTCTGACCAGCTAAATTTGAAGAATTGTAAGCACGTACTGTATATTTGGTTGTCCGACGAATCCTCAAAAATCTTGTGCAGCTCGAGCCAAACATCTCTTGTAGAGTTGAATCTCATGACTTTCTGTAGCGTATCTTCGGTCATGGAATTAGTCAGAACCATCATAGCAATGTTATTTGCTTTCTTAAAATCATTTAAATCATCCTTGTATTTGATTTTGATCGCTTCGGCATCAGCTACATTCGGTTCCTTAGGCTTCTCTAACCTTCCTTCTACAATGTCCAAGGCGTCTGCATAATAATTTAGCACGAACTTTATTCTGTACTTCCACATAGGCCAGTCATTTTTACCTACTAAAGGCTTGACAGGGATTTTTCCCGTGTTCCATTTTTTGGTTTAAAAAAAGTTCTGATCTATTACAGAAGTTATCACGTGCTCGTATGTCGTTAGGCTTAACGATTGCCGCTAAAGTTCGTTTCCACTTTGCTTATAATTCATGGCGCAATTGAACGTGCTGGTGGCCATAACCTGATAAAATATAAGTTTATCCTTTTAGCAGAGACATTAACGACACAAGACTCGGTCTGGATTAAATATATATTAAATTAAATATCAAAGCTTATTTTACATTCATGCTGCTAGCAAGTAAACAAAAACTGACAACTGCTAAAAAACTGTTACCACAGGCACATAACAAACTTATTGTTGCCACAAGACAATAAAGACAGGGAAAAACATATATACACTGGTGGAAATATAATCACATAAATAAACAATTTCAACATTTTCCATTACATGTTCTATGATATGAATGATGCACTTGTATTTTGCAAAAAGTGATATATTGATTTTTAGTTTCCTGAAGGGAAAATATACAATAGAGGCATAAACCTGTTCTCTTAATGAAACAGTCAATATCAAATGCACATGCTTTTAAGATTTTATTGAATTTGTTTTATGCAGCCCAAAATAATTTATATATGTAAAAGAGCTTTAAATGAAAAAGCATCACTTTGATGATTTGTGACAATTTTTAGCAAAAACGTAATTTTTTAATTATTATTTATGGACTGAAAATTGCTATAATTTATTCAGTTTGTGATTTGTTGAAGCTTGGATTTTTTCCCTACATTTATTATTAGTATTGATTAGCAGATGGAACAATTTTTTGGTGCTAATCAAATCATCTCATCATCATCATCATCAAGTCATCTCATGTAGTGTTTGGAAAATTGTATACATATGCAGACTTATCTTTAAAAATCATATTCACTTTATCCATGAGAGGCTCTAAAAATAAGCCATGAAGCTTACATTAGCAGGTATTGGCAGACCTTTTTTCCCCCCTTGAAATTTCTTGTTCTGTTTTAACCTAAATTAACAAGTATTTTTTTTTAAATTTTATGTAAGGTAAAAGTACTAGTAATGGATTTCCTTTTAAAAAACTCACATTTTTGTGTCAACTGAAGTAAAGTTGTCAAGTAAAGAAAAGAGGGGAGGGGGGATATTTCAGTTTTTTCCAGGGGAAATTTGAATCATGAGCTTTTAATTTTTTAGAGTAATTTCTCCATTACTGATGCTTTTATAGAAATCACAGAATCAGCATTCAGAGAATTTCATTTATCAAATAAAATAATTATTTGAAGATGTCTGTTGGTCAAAGTAATAAAATAGAGGGAACTTTGCTTCTCTGTTACCCATCAAATTTTTCTTTTTTAATTGTAGATACAGATTGTGGCAATGATAAATATTTAAATGGTATATGGATGTCAACTATTCATATAATACATTCCTGTTCTAGGTCAGTTGACACCCAACCTGCTGGGAAATCTCATGAAGAAAAATCTGAAACGTCAGCTCAGCAACAACAAAATCAGAAACCTAAACCTGTAAGTTCTCTCTAGTCTTGACTGTTGTCTTGATGTTAATGTTAACCATTAACAGCACTTTAATCTTCATTAATTCTTTCTTTTTTTTCAGCCCCATTGAATAAGGGGCCTAGAAATTATAAAACGACACTCTTACCTACAGTAGAAAAGTATGTGCATCACACATACGTACACATGTATGATCAATATACTCAAAAAACAATTTATCTTTGAAGTATGTGTGAATGCATATGCTCATAACAGAATGAAAGGGGGCCGCATAAGCGGGCCGATGTCTACTCCAGGCCTCACACTGGAGACGACTCTGCCAGACCTCCTTCTTTGTCTTCCACACTAGTCTTTTCCAAAGATTTCAATAATTCGCAGTAAACCATTAGCTTTAGCAACAGACAAAAGGGGAAAGAGGACTGTGCAGGCATCTCTACCTCTCCAGTCCTGGGGTCCAGATGTTTTTCCCCTCTTTGGAAAAAAAGGTGAAAGAGAATTGATATGGGATATCATATTGAACGCAGTAGAAAAGGACCTCTTTTAATGATGTTTTAACTTTTGAAGATGCCGAGTAGCAATACTTTCATTCAACTAACATAATTTAATGAAATTGAAATTTCCAGCTGTGTGTTAAATTAAATGTAAGATTAAAAAAGATATAGAGAGCTACTTTTGATTTAGGGGCCCCTCTGAAGCCGGGGCCCGGGTGCTTTGCATCCGCAGCACCCCCCCTGTGGCCAGCCCTGTTAACGTAAACATGCCTCAGCATAAATTGTAAACATTAATTAATAAAATCTTGCAAGTTATCTCTGATAGCAATATGGATTAATTTATCCATCCTTTTGATTTCTAACACCTGCTCAGAGCTTCAAGTTGAACTCCCCATCACCATTTGGTTAACCACTCAATCCTTTTAAAGCAGAAAAAAAGGTATATTAATTTAAGCCAAAAAAAAAAGTCACATGACACACAATCAAGACGATTTCTCTTAGAGGAATGAATAACACAAAATTTTACAATATTGCTTTTCAATAGCAAAAGTTACATTAATTGAATATATATAGTATACCATTTCTTCCCCTTTTTATATAAAAAAAGAAAATTTAAAATCAAATTAGTGGTAACTTAGTTATTACAAATCAAATAAAGGATTTCATGTCAGAAAACTGAAGCGGCAAAAGTAAAGATGGACCATAATATATATATATATATATATATAATTCAAAACAGTTCTAGCCGGCACTTTTAGACCTTTGGTCAAGACATTACAGAGTGGTAGGATAGTAAATTCAGTGGCAGACTGAGCAGAACTGGCACCCGGGGCAACATACATTTCTGGCACCCTCCATCCTATTTTTTGTCAAGTTTTCTTTGTCTCAGAGACGATTTGACGCCCCTCTGCAAGCAGCGCTCGGGGCAGTGGCCCCGGCTTGCCCACCCCTAGATACAGCACTGAGTAAATTTGGAATATTCTCATCAAGCCTCCATCTGCAGGTATGCAAAATGTGATTTCCAGGTTATGTCTGTCAGTAACTGGTGTTTCATTCTGGAGATGGCTGATTCAGCATCATCAGACAGTCCAGTCGCGGCTGGTTCAGAAAAAGAAAGGCTCGGTTGATAGGCGGTCGGATGAAGTGGTCATCGGAAACTCCGGGAAGCTGCTCGAGGCTTAAATAAAAGCCTTTCATCAGGATCTGTGCTGGTATTCTCGCATTGGGCCTTAATTAACAGAAAGCACGGTGAAGATCTGGTATGCCTGACGTGGGCGCCTCAAGCTCATCCCCCCTCCCAAAAAATTGCTGCAAGCGGCTGCTCACTGCCATAAAAAGGAAAACAAAAAAACTATAGCAAACAACATTGCATGCATCTCTTCATGTCCCGGCATGTTTCTCTTCATTAAATGAAGAGAAACATGCCGGGTGATCTGATGGGATGAATAGGCCTTCAGGCGAAACACAGTGTGTTCACATCTTAATTTTTGGATGCTGGGGTGACAATAACACAGTAAAGCTAGGGCCTCTCACACATAACAGTAGAAAAAAAATACGACAACCTCGCTACACAGTGGCTCCTCTCAGAATGATCTCATGCTCGATGCCTTTTCCCCCTCTTTGGAAGCGATGCCGTACAGAGCTACAAAACAGAGAACACCCAACCGACAAGCTCTGGACTCATCTCAGCAGCCATCTTGAATGGAAAATTTAATAAAATAACAACGATGTGCATCGAAAACATAATGAACGTAATGAAACTCTTTGAAATTTTAGTACTCAAAACTTATAGTTCTCTAACATAAATAAAATAATTATTGCATATAAAATTTTAAACTTGTATAATAAGATGGTCTCTTACTTATACATATTAGAATACTAAATTAAAATTAGTATTATAGCTTTATTAGCAACAGGAACAAGTTAAATCTCAACATGGTTAGAATGCTCACTCAGGGCCGCAACTAGAGTTTACGTCCCCCGGGGCAAACCTTAACTTTGGCGCCCCCCACACCGAAAGAAAAAAACAGACATGAGAAATATTTGAAAATTTTTTAAAAGAAAACGCATTCAAAAAATAGAAAGAAATAAAACCTGTTTCTAGCAGTTTGGCGACTGAAGAAGCAGAAAGATGTTATTGTCAAGTCGGTGCAACTTTAAATGTATTTAATTTTAGTTCCAATTAATTTTACATACGATTGTGTTTTTAAATTAAGGATGTAATTTAACATTTAAAATCACAACTTAAAATTTTTTTATTAGTACTTATGAAGAAAAGTAATAGCAATATCGAAATCCTCTGTTATGTTTTATTATACATAAATTTACTAGGGGCCAAGGCCCCCAGACTCGCTACGCTGGCTTTTCATATGAGGCATTCGGTCCCTAATAAATCTTATTCTTAAAAAAGATATAATTTCAACAGACAAAACCCAAAGATTAGATCAGATAGAATGTTACTGAGCTACATATTGCTTGGTTCTTGCATGTTCATTGGTACATAAAAATTTAAACTTCACAGTACAGTAGACCCCATCCATAGCATGGTAGATATTTTGTTATAGGAATCCGTGTTGTACGGGTCCTGAGCTATACTCCACCTGGAGTGCGGACTCCACGTATAATTGCTGGAAAACTTATTTGCACTGCTCAGCAACACAATGATAATTAATGTTGCCATTCAGAAGTTATATTAATTAGGGGCTAAAGCATAATAAAATCAGAACATCTGTTTCAGCTGTATTTTTAATTATGTAAAACCCATTGGACACCTTGCGAATTTTCCACCCATAGCGATTTTTCATTATTTGGCGACTTGCGTACATTTAAAGTTAATAAAAGCTACAGAAGAGATAGGATAGCTTGCCACCAATGGCGACTTTGTCGCCACTTTGTCGATTTACACTTGCTCACAACCTATTATTACTGTTCATTTAATGTTATCGGAAAACCGTTATCCATACTTTCATTTACATAATCGTTTGCAGATGGACGTACTTAACACCAAGAATTATACCATCTCATCGCGCTAGCAAATATCCAAAGTGTACTATAACTGCTATAATGGCATAGTTAACGCCGCCAAATATTTCTACTGGTAGCAAATAATCCAGCTGGACAAGAACCAGCTTTAAAATAATCTGCATTTTAATTATTTTTCATTTTCCAGATATTAGTTATTCTGTGGAAAAATTCCAAGATGGTGCTAAAATCAGTTACAATTAGCTACTCTGTTTTGGAAAAATGAATAGTCGCTAATTCTAAACTCCTATTCTCTAAGCGAACTTACTATTTGAAAATTGCGAACCTTGTGTAACACACTTTGAGTTATTTATTTTATATACAGGGATGTTAATTCTGCGCCGAGCTGCGCCGAAACACAAATTCTTGCTCCGAACTGTGCTTTTAGCCGATTTTTGCGCCAGTCTGTGCCGAATACGTCATTTTGACTCTTTCAGGGTGCGCCGAAACACAAATATTGCGCCGAACTGCGCTTTTAGCCGATTTTTGCGCCGGTCTGCGCCGAATACGTCATTTTGACTCTTTGTTAAATTTTTGCCACGCTCATTTATCTTTTAAAGCGTGCATGGAAAGCTAGTTAGCAGTAAAGCAAGGTTCAAACTGCGTACAAAAGCTGCATTCCGAAGCCATTCTACCTGCCCCGGATCGGACCAGTCGGGCTTTGTTAGTCACCTCAATCAGGGCTGGCCAGATAGGCAAACAAGTACCGTAATTTATGGAAGAAACGCCGCGGCGTTTATGAAAGATTTTTTTTTTTCGCCGTGCGGCTTTGCACCCTGTGCACTCTATGGAATAAACACTGCCAACTAATTGGTATGCTCAAGAAATGCTGAGTGCTTTTAAAATAAATCCCAATGTTATAAATATAAAAAATAATAAATAAATACCATCAAGAGTTGTTACACAAAATTCAGTTTAAAGCAACAATTTGCTGAAGCAAGCTCATTACGTAATCAACAGCTGGCCATCCGCGGGGGGGGGGGGGGGTGTGTGTGTGTTTACTTTTAACTGGAGACTCTTCTCACACATCGATTGCTGTTTTCATTTTAATGGCGCCTGGTAGTCTATCCGAACTTTGTGCGGATGAAAGAAGGTCTTTAGAAGTTATTTTTTTATTTCTATAAATTTGCCTTTGTGAATATAAACATTGATATCTGATTATTTGAAAATAGAAATCGTAAGCTTCGTAAAATAGTGGCAAATACTTTAAAACATTCTATGGGAAGGGGGAGAAAAAGGGAGATTTTTTTACCGTTTATCCAATTTCTCCCGAAATATATCCGATCAACTTAATAGCTTTTTTAATAAATTAGGTCTAATAAGTAATGCAACATATTTTTTATTTTTTGTTAATTAAGAAATTATTTTAGAAAACATTGAATTTTATCTGGCATTGACTTCTGACCACGATCACCCCCTCCCCCCCCCCACACACACACCAACGATCGCGGCTGCGGCGTTTTTGACGATTTTCTAGCTAACTAAGCTCATTTTCGTGGGTGCGGCGTTTCTTCCATAAATTACTGTAATCATCGCAACGGGCACAGTTTTTTGTTTATGAAGGGGCACGATTTGCTATTTGGAGATGAAACATTATGGACCAATTCGTTTTTCAACATGTACACATGCATTGTTTTTTTGTTTTAAATTGATATTGTACCTTTTTGAGAAAGAAAAATGGAGGAAAATGTTTTTTTGGTGCAAAATAAATCTGCTGTCTTTAAATGAAAACTTAAAGGAGAAATCAATACGCCTTTCATAACTTGTTATTTGAAAAGTTTTTATGTATTCACACTGTTTACAAAAGCGATTCATATGTTTTACCTTTTCGAGCTTAAAAAAAAAAAAAAGCCCCCTCCTCTGAAATGGGTAACGATCCGCCACAGCTCTATGTATATGTATTTTCCCGATTTGAACTGGCACTATTTTTTTCGGGCCCACCACTGAAGCAGGTCACGAGCCGCCACTGGCTGTTATAGAAAGTGGACAGATTCTATTAACGGAAGGGAAGGATAGACTTGCAATACCATTAAAACTGTGAAGAAAATGAAAAAGCTCAAGAAGAAATTAATAAAAATAAAAAAAAGAATAAATAGAAAACTAGATAACTTATGATACTTAATTTGTAATCTCATTAATTTCTCATAATCTTAATTTTTTAACTTCCCATAATTCTTAATTTCTCTCAACAGTCATTAAATATTTTTTGTTTACATTTGCTTTGTATATTGTGTTCAAGTATTATAGATGAATATGTAAATATTAGATGAGGTTAAATTACTGATACAAAAGCATATGCTATTAAAAGTACACACATTTAATTATTCTAACCATCAAATTTATTTTGTTTTCGATACTGCTTACCAATTACGTGTTGTTGTATAAGAGGTATAATATTTAGGTTTTCAAAAATCTCCATTTAGTACTACTTGTGATTTGTAATAGAACCAAAGAATGAGATAGAAGCTTTTATTTTAAAATTTAGTTTTTATTTTATTTGTGCTCTCTTTTTCGAGAGGAAGATTCCCTAAATAATTCTGAAAAAGAAAAAAAAAGGGACAGGGATTGGCAACCTGTGGCTCGCAAGCCGCATACAAATCATACTCATGGTTCTTGAGTAGGAAAAAAATGACTTAACCACAGAAAGGTTGCTGACTCCTGATATGTATTATTTTTACCAAGTTGCTGATAGCATAGCCTGTATACACCCTTTTATTTTCCACAGCTTTCCTAAAGTGCTTTCAAATACTGTTTTGCTTTTAGCAAATGGTGTTTACTCGCAAACTTTGCTTTTCTTGTATGCATTTATTGTGTTCCTTCAATTTTATGCTCCAAAATCATGTTAATTCTGATCTCGAATCTTAGTTTTCCTCTCGGAAACTATTTTTTTGTTCTCCCGAGGTGCTCCCAAATGGAATTTTTCTGCTCCCAAATAGAATTTTTCTGCTCCCAAATAGAATTTTTCTGCTCCCAAATGGAATTTTTTCTGCTCCCGGGGTGCTCCCAAATCGAGTGTTGGAGTTAACATCCCTGTATATACTTTTTAATTTGGCGTAAAATGGGTGTAATTCTACTTCATGTTTGTCAATTTCACGCGATTCTACATACTTGTAATTGCTTTGTTGCAAAGGAATGAATGATTTAATGCCAAATCTGGCAACCATTATGTTTTATTTTTTCAGTTTTTTATTAATATCTTCTAAAATAATTGGATTTTCAAAATTTAAGTCAGCTTATCAGGTTCCTCGGAATTTTCCGAATTCGTGGACATGTTTCTCGAAATTCAAATTCCCGCGGTTTAGGAGAAGATAGAGAAACAAGCTTTGACAGCGGCCTTTACTTTTCTTTAGAATAGAGAGAAAATAAATTTTTATTTCAAACTTCACTTTTTCAAAAATTTAGCTTACGAGCTTTCTTTGGAGCAAAAGTTTTTATGATGTCATCGTAAGATATCAATGATGCTTTTTTGTGTTCGATTGAGATAATACTCAAATTTGAAAGTCTATTTTGCTCCATAGAGTTTCTGAAATAATTTTTTATAATTTTCAGCTTACTGAAACTCCTTTCACCTGATGCAAATGTTACTGGAAGAGTAAGAAATATTTTCATGAAAAATTACTCAATTGTCCTTTTTTTTATGGCGTTCAATATGTTCCCGTAAATCGTCATTATAATAGAACAATATTTTACATATGAAACCGATGTAGGAAATCCAACTTACTCTCGA
Source organism: Cheiracanthium punctorium (assembly GCA_038373885.1). Lineage (NCBI taxonomy): Eukaryota > Metazoa > Arthropoda > Arachnida > Araneae > Cheiracanthiidae > Cheiracanthium > Cheiracanthium punctorium. The sequence continues at coordinate 216,856 of JAWZYV010013487.1, forward strand.
ATCCTTTTTTTGGGAAAGCGTATATGTAAAATGATGCCCTGGGCTAAAGCCCACTTAGACCTAGGAAGAGGAGCAAGATGGGAGTACTTAACTATGTACAAGACATTTGACAGATATAACGTAGGATATTTTAAAAATACCCCCCCTTACAATCTAAATTATTACTTTCTTTCCCAATACAAAGTCGAAAATGACGCCCCCTTTAAATGGTTTCATCGTTTATCATGTATGTAAAATGAGTCCCACAGCAGCACTTATCCATCTTTCAAAACTGAATATGTTCAGTGTCTGTTTTGGCCCTATCGATAGCTCATGGTTTTATGTGTGCTCTTTTTATACTCAAAAAAATAACTCAAATGGACTGTATACATTTATTTTCTCCGTGAGGCATGCTCGCTCACTCCTTCGCACACACTCTCTCTCACAGCTCTGATACAAAGTTTTCATCGCTACACCTGTGCTGGTTACAACAGCGCCCTCTTTATACAGTGGCCAGCCGTATCTCTCAACATACTGCCCGCCTTGATAAATTTTCTTAAAAATTTTCAATACACTCATCAATTTACCAAATCTGATCACACTTGTAATGGTTGCGAACACTATACACTATAAATGAACATTAAATAAAAATTACTCAAGTTTTTCTAATGAAAAAATACACTAGACTACAAATTAACACAAATAAATTGCAATATAAACATATAGACACAAATCATAATTCAGTTAGATTCAAAGGGTAATTTAACAATTTTGTTTACAGGTCTTTTATAGACACCTTTACTCGTTTTTAATGTCACCACTCTAGTTATATTATCCTCTCCTGGGTGAATTTCAATTATCTTGGCGAGATTCCAGTTCAGTAGTTTAGCATTATCTTCACCCTTGACCAAAACTACATCGTTTACGTTAAATTTCTTTTCTCCTTTATACCATTTAGGTCGCGCTTGAAGACGATTTAAATAGTCGGTAGACCATTTAGTCCAAAATGTTTGAGTTAACTTTTGTACTAATTCCCACCTACTGAGCCTATTCATTGAAATCTCCTTAAACTCTGGTTCAGGTAGGGATGTTAACGAAGAGCCTGTTAAAAAATGGGCTGGAGTTAGAGCCAAGTCATCGTTGGGATCTTCAGAGAGGGGGCAAAGAGGTCGGGAGTTCAATACAGCCCCCACTTGGGTAACTAGTGTAAAAAATTCTTCGTGAGTAAGAATTGTATTTCCCACAACTTTTTTGAGGTGACCTTTCAATGATTTAACTCCAGCTTCCCACAAACCTCCAAAATGAGGAGTGGCAGGGGGATTAAAATGCCACTTTATGCCCTCGGAAGCCAGGAAATCTTCAAAATTTTCTGAGTTTTCTTTTTTAAATAATTTCGTTAAAATTTTATGAAACTCGTTATTAGCCCCTACAAAATTTGTACCGTTATCACTAAAAATTACACTAGGCCTACCTCTGCGAGAAATAAATTTTTTAGAGCCCCAATAAATGCTTCTGTACTTAAATTACTCACAATTTCTAAATGTATAGCTCTAACTACAAAACATACAAAAATACAAATGTAACATTTACACACTTTTTTCACTCTTCCTGGGCTTAACTTGATGTTAAATGGACCACAAAAATCCAGTCCCACCTTCGTGAGTACTCTTGCTATGTTGACTCTAGCACTGGGCAAATCTGCCATTCTTTGGTGTTTACCTTTAGCACTTACCTTAAGGCAGGATACACATTTTTTAATTACATTTTTAACAGTTGATCTCCCTTTAACAATCCAAAATTGGGAGCGTATGTTAGCTAAAGTAGCCTCAGTACCTGTGTGAAAATAAAAAATATGATAATAATTAATAATTAATTCACAAAATGGATTGTCATTAGGAATCAAAATGGGGTGTTTTTGTCCAATAGGTAAATTGGAATGTCTCAATCTACCACCAACACGAAGTATATTGTTCTCATCTAAAATTGGGAACAAATTCAATAAGTTACTGGAATTAGGAAGCTGTTGTCCTTCCTCGATACACTGAATTTTCGATCACCTTTCTCGATACACTTTCTCGATACACTGCAAAATGCACTGATTGTACATTTTTCACTAAACATAGCAAGGAGGCAGATAATTCAGATGCAGAGAATTTGCCAGAAGTTGGATGCAATGGGTTTCTAGCATTTTGCATAAACCGTAAACACCATGCAATGATTCTTTTCAGTTTCGTGAAGGACGAACAGTTGTAGATGATTGGAAGTATTTCAGTATATTTTAAAAGGAAACAAACTGATTCCTTCTCTTTATCCCTTAGCTCTTTTTGATATAATTCACTATTCGGTTGGTCGTTGAAAACACTAGTGAAGTTCACAACGTGCTCTTGAAGAAAAGATGGCCCGAACCACCACAGGTCACTTTCTTGAATTTTCTCTGGATCTAGTCCTCTAGAAATTATGTCTGCAGGATTTTGTTCTGATGGAACATGATACCATTGACCAATCTCGGAGAGCTCTTGGATGATTACTACACTATTGGAGACAAACGTTTTTAAGTCTCTCGCTTCCTTTCTCATCCACGCTAAGACTATGGTAGAGTCCGTCCAATAGAAGATTCGTTTAATGTCCATTTTTAATGCATTTTGTGCTTTGTGCATTAATTTGGTAAGAAGCACTGCACTGCACAACTCTAGTCTAGGTATTGTTACTTGCTTAATCGGCGACACACGAGATTTACTTGTGACTAGTTTCACTTTCACTTCACCATCTTTAGTGACTGATCTTGTGTATATCGCAGCACCGTATGCCTTCTCGGAGGCATCCGCGAAACCGTGGAGTTCAATCACTGCCGCATTTTCTATCACTATACATCGTTCAATGTTGATATTATTTACGCTCATTAAGGATCTCACAAATTCTTTCCATTCGCCAGCTTCTTTTTCAGGGAGGTTTTCACTCCAATCAATTTTTTTCATCCACAATTGTTGCATGAAAATTTTTGCCTTTGTAATAACTGGACCGAGTATTCCAAGAGGATCAAAAAGTCGGGCGATTATGGATAAGACTGATCTTTTGGTTGGCCGATCATTTTTTTCCACTTCTACCTTAAAGGTAAAACAATCGGTTTTGGGTTTCCAGGCAATGCCTAACGTTTTAATTTCGTCCGAACATGAAAAGTCATACTCATTTTCTGTGGTTGGGATAAGCTCGGATGTACTCCCACACCACTTATGTAATGTCATGTGCGCAGTTTTAAGAATCTCAATTAGTTGATGTTGCAAAAATTTAGCTGCCTCTAATGTGTTTTCTCCACTTAATATATCATCCATGTATAGGTCATTACACAGTACTTGTGCCGCAATAGGAAAATTCTTTCCCTCGTCTATGGAAATTTGTTTTAAAGTTCGCATTGCCAAATAGGGTGCCGAAACTGTTCCGTAAGTTACGGTATTGAGCTGATACACTTTAACGGGCTCATTGACATCTTCTTTCCACAAAATTCTTTGGAGATGTCTTTGACTTTCATCTATATTAATCATTCGGTGCATTTGGCGAATATCTGCTGTAAAAGCAAAGATATGTTTTCGGAATCGCACTAACAAACCAAACAAGTCGTCTTGTATGACTCCACCATTATATTGGATGGAATTTAGTGATTTTCCACTAGATGTTAAGGTAAACGCATTAAATACTGTTCTCAGTTTAGTTGTACTTTTCTGGGGTCTATATATGCCATGGTGAGGCATATAATATGTCACCTCAGGTTCCACAGTTTCTTTAATTTCGGTCATGTGTCCCAAGTCCTTGTATTCTTTTAGGAATTCGCGATACAATTTTAGGTACTCCTGGTCTCTAGACAATCGGGTCCACAGCGATTCAAGTCGCTTAAGAGCAATGTCTCTCGAGTTCCCTAAACATGACCAATGCTCTTTAAATGGCATGGAAACCGTATATTTTCCTAATTCATCTCTCTTATGAGTTCGTGCATAATGTTCCTCACACAATGATGCCTCGCTATTCTTTTTAGATACAAATTCTACATTTTCTACTTCCCAGAATCTCTCTAAAGTTTTACTTAAATCCTCCTCTACAATTAACCCACAGTGAAATTTTGCACCCCTCGACTCATCTAAAATTCCGCTCGCCACATATCCATATACCGTATTTTGTAAAACCAACTGAGATCCCTGCAAATATATTTGTCCAGATAGCATGAGCTCATAAAAAATCTCCGCGGATAACAAAATATCAATCCTACTCGGAACATAAAATGTTTCATCTGCTAAATTAATCCTCTCAGGAATATTTATATCCACCTTAGTTAATTTTGAAGGCGTATAATCAATTATTTTATTTACTACAAGCATGGTTAATTGTCTTTCGTAACTCCTATCTTTATTTGCAATACACGTTTTGACACAGCGCCTTAAGGTCCTGGTTGATTCATCCAAACACGAAATTTCTACATTTACTTTTTCGCATTTCAGCTGCAATCTATCTAAACAATTTTGAGTGATCAATGAGACCTGTGACCTCGAGTCTAATAAACACCGAACTTTCTGCCAGTTAGAATTCCTATCTCTTATGTAGCACCGTACTGTACTCAGTAAAACACTTCTTGATTGAGTTGTTTGTATCCCTTCAGCCATAAGCACTGTGCCGAGCGATGACTCATTTTTCTCTCCTAATCTTGTATTCTTTACTAATCTTATGCTGCTTAATTTCATTGGCAGGTGTCTGATTTCCAACGCTCGTCTCTCTGGATATGTGCAAGAGACGGTTATGTGGTTTGTTACAAAAACAATTCTTACTGCGACATTTTGATGCAAAGCAGCCTTGGGCTAAACACTTAAAGCATAAATTGTTTGCCTTCACGACCTCTAACCTTTCACTAACAGATAGGTTTTTAAATTTCGGACACAAATATAATGCATGATTATTTGAACACAGAAAACATTTAGAATTTTTTACCTCAGATAAAAACACACTAGACACTCCCTTATTATTGAAACGAGACTCTCGCGACTTATGTACATTATTTACACCAGTTTTCGTTTTTACTCTTGTGGACTGAAAAATGTCGCATTCTCTGCCTAATTCGTGCGGTTTGAAAAATGATTCCCCTTGTTTGCAACTAATATGTGTCATTAATTCGTGGTCAAGAGAGTTAAACAATCTATCCGAAACAATTAATTCACAAAGCGATTTAAAATCACTAACCTTTCGTAGTTCGCAATAGTACTCAAATGACGCACTTAAGCGCGATGCAAATTGTGCATAATTTTCGTTGGGCAATTTTTGTGTTTTATTAAAACTGTTTATGCATTCTTGTGGTGTAGGTTCAAATTCTCTTAAAATTATATCTTTAAGTTTTTCATAATTGTTCATATCCTCTTCCGAAACATAAACCATTAAGTTTCTTGCTTTACTCTTCTCCTAGAATATTTAAGAGGATTTCCGGTTTTAACTCTTTCGATACATTTTTTGTTTTAAACGCTTTCTCGAGCGAATTAAAAAATAAATTAAACGACTCTGCTCTAGTGGGTACGGGAATGGTTAAGGTCTTAATGCTTTTAATTAAATTCTCTAGATCATTAGTTGATGATTCTTGCACACTGGATACTTCCGATTTAGATTGATTTTGATCTTTCCTAACATTAGCTAATTCTATCTCCTTTTCCAACTGTGCAAGCTTAAGCTGCTCCATCTCTAATTTAAATTCATTGTTTAACTTTTCCCTTTCTAACTCATCGAACTTGTTTTTCTTTTCTTCTAAAATCCCTTCTACTACACTTTCGACCAAAGTTGGGTGTTTTTTATAAATATCACTCGTCTCAATTAAATTCTTTAAGTCCACTACTTTAGCTCCCTCCGGAACCTTTAAACCCAATTCTTCAGCCGTGAGTTTCAGGTCATCTTTTCTAAGTTTTTGTAGTATTGCCATTTTCAAAAGGGAAATTGCTCTCACCGTTAAACACGAAATTACTCTCAAATCTAATAATTAATTACTAAATTTAACTCAAGAGGACAAAAGCTCTTACCTCTATTTTGGGACCGATGTCGCACAAGACCAGGCACCCATTTCTCAATTACTCGACACTAAAGCTATAGTAAGCTCCGGCTATTTAGGACCATGTTTTGGCCCTATCGATAGCTCATGATTTTATGTGTGCTTTTTTTATACTCAAAAAAATAACTCAAATGGACTGTATACATTTATTTTCTCCGTGAGGCATGCTCGCTCACTCCTTCGCACACACTCTCTCTCACAGCTCTGATACAAAGTTTTCATCGCTACACCTGCGCTGGTTACAACAGCGCCCTCTTTACACAGTGGCCAGGCGTATCTCTCAACAGTGGCTTTTCCTTTTTCTCGTTTATATATCAATATATTCTTTTTACTCTCATACTCCCTTAATAAATTCATTCAGAGACCGTATTCTTGTGATAAAAAAAGCGTGAATTTGAAAAACACATTACTTATGAGGTTTTGTCCAACAGTTTTTCTTGAAAGGGACAAACTGTTTACATCTGGACAGGGATAAGATGACAGCTTAAAATAATTAAGACTACCCTAACAAATGGGGCGGCAGGATCAGAGACAAAATAAGGCACGAAGTAGAGACCACACGAGCTGTTCCTGGAAAAGAATCATTTCGCATGATAATAGAAGTGTTTCGCGAAAATAAAAATGAAACGATTCTCACGGAAGTACCACTGATAAGTAAGTAGTGAACTATTTGACACTTTTAAAAATGCTAAGAAAGACTCCACGTCCATTTAAAAATGTGGCTGATGTACCACAGTTAAACCACAATTACGCTCTTTTCTACAAATACTTGCACCCCTCTCCTTGAAACAGGGGCGTAGACGGTCGCCTGCCGTCTGAGACCTTGACTTCATCAACTGATACGTATATCTGTTATCAATCATTGCCCTTGATTTTCCCCTTGCTTTGTGACAAAACTCTTTCAGAATATCCCTTTCAGAAAATTGTTTATCTCTAAAGAGGTGACACAAGGCTGGATTTTTCAGATAGGACACTTGGACAAAGTCACAAAAACAGGAAAAAAAATCTTCATTCTTGGTCTAGCTTTTTTGTTTTTTTTTAAAATATTTTTAAAATAAAATTCCCAGCTCTCATGGAAACATAACTCATTTTGGCGCCCCCTTAGCACTGTGCCCGGTGCACGTGCCCCGTTTTCCCCCTACCCCTTGTGTCATGTAGTGAGCGGCCCTGTGCTCACTACATGACAAGAACAAGAACAACTGTTGCCACACAAGTAAAAATAAAAATTAAGAGTTTAAGTTTTGCCACAACAACAAACATTTGTAAGAACAGAATTAATATTTAATACTCCCTCCAGTTCTGTTATTACTTACTTGGGAATTACCAAAAAAAAAAAAAATTAAGAAAATTGAAACACTCTTGGTTTACATATAGCCAAAACAACAACAACAAAAAATACAAAGATATCGGCTTAGATAGAGATGCAAAGATATCGACTTAGATAGAGAGATGCAAGAATATTTAACAAAGTGTTTCAAATTTGTCCCTAGACAAGGCCTTGGTAAAAAGATCAGCTAATTGTTTACTACTGGGAACATACTCAATGTTTACAGTGTTATCTTGATACTTTTCTCGTATAAAGTGGAATTTCATATCAATATGTTTACTACGCTTGTGGTACACAGGGTTTTTAACCAGCTTAATTGCACTTTGATTGTCTATGTGCAGAGTAACACCTTTATCACAAAATGTTTCACTGTCAATATCACTTATGTTTCACTTATGTCGCACAGCAACTGGCGAAGCCACATAACTTCTTTCACAGCAGTAGGTGCCGCTATATATTCAGATTCTGTTGTTGATGTTGATACAGAAGTTTGCCTACTTGTGCACTATGTAATAGCACCACTTGATAGCATGAAAACATCCACTAGTAGATCTTCTGGTGTCTATGTCACCAGCGAAATCTATGTCACCATTATTTCTATGAAAATAAGCTGAGCAATTTCTATGCAGCATTACATTGCATTTTTCGCATTTCATTAGAGTACTTTTTTTACACAATTTGCATCTCTCTTGTTTCAATGAATGGTATCCATTGAAAAGGATAATCCTGAGAAACTTTTTCATTTCGATTTTAGATACATGGAATCCAGAACAGTTCTTTTGTAAGACATATCGTTGAGTTTCTTGTATCAAATAGTTCATTATTTCGTCATCAATAAACATAATAAAATGTTCATATGGTGTTTTTGTACCTAAATCTGGAAGAGTCTCTTCTAATTTGGTGAGTTTTTCGGAATTAATGGGCAAGAGACTAGCCGCTTTCCAATTATGATTACATTTGGCTTTTTTCTTTTTTTTTTTTTTGTGTGTGTGTGACATAACTGTCAAAAATTTTACTTGAATTATCACTAGCTTCGTTACATTCATATTTGAGAGGAATTATTCTTTTTCTCTTTTTAGATAGAACTTTCTTTTTCTGCATTTTTTTACAGATACTTCTACCTCTCCACGTACATCTTCAGGAATTTCCGTTTTGAGAATAATATCATTTTAAGCTACATCTTCTTCATCTGTGACACCACCAGGATTAGGTGGTAAACATATAATGCTATCATCATCCGAATATTCATCAGAATAAAGCATTTCAAAATATTCCAATGCTTGCTAGACTGTTAAAAATTTATCTCTCATTTTTAAAACGAACTACTAATTGGAAATCTAACTTACTGAAGTTTCTTTCAAGGAGTATTGCAGATAAACATATAAGCAATACTAAAATATTCTTCCCATAATAAACATAATAAAGAGAAAAGTAAACGCTAACAGCTATTCTGAGAATCAAGTTTTAGAAGAATTTAAATAAATTTTTGAAAGTTGGTAATTGCTTTCTTCAATTACCATAAGTGAATTTCTTCAAGAAATTAAATACATTGTAAACAAATGTGCTAATACATATTATACAGACATACTTTTTAAATTTATTTATCTCTTGTAACTCATTATCATTATTTTCTGATAATAATTTTTTTTAAAGTAAAGATAATTTGGATGTCAAGTTTCATGTTTTTTAATATTCAAATAGAGTTTTAAAAAATGTATTTACTAATTTTTAAATGATTTTTGAGGTATGCTTAACGATAAAAGTTTTAACAACTATCTTTCTCTCTAAATATCTTTCAGAATAATTGTATATAAAGGAAAATTGCCCTGAATCTACATATAAAATTATTTTATTAAATTTTTTTTTCAATAGGCTTCTAGATTAACAGATGAAGCAGGCACAGGACAACCAATGAAAGGTATTGCATTAAATGCTGACATGTAACTATTTTTATTCTTTTTTGACATCTATTAGGTGAGAAATGATAAATAAATTTCTGATACCTCTGATTAGTATTGCTTCGCTAAAAAATTAGTTACTATTTGTAAATATATTGATTAGTAATAGAAATTATTTAAAATTAATGTCTAAAATAATTATTTAAAATTAGTAATAATTGTTTTATAGTTAAAAGGGAATCTTATTGTATCATATGGTATCTACCACAGATTTAGAAATATCTAGAATAAGCATCCAATCATGTTCGTTTTGATGCCAAAAACACACCTCATTTCTGCTAATAGTTTGGCTGTTGTCAATGTAAAATGACACATTAATTGCATTACATTAGAAAATTAAACAAATTAAAGGGAAAATATGTAGATATGAGTACTTTTTTAAATACAGATTTTCCTTTAAAAAATTGAAAAAAGCATTACCATTTAAATAACTGCCATTTTTTGCATACGCCTGCCATTACAATGAAAATGCAGGACATCTATAGAAAAGACATAAAGCGTTTAAAGACATCAAGCTTTCTCCCATTATGCTCAATCTAACTGATTCCTATATTTATGGATTCTACCATTTTGAGTACCAACTTGTTCAGTTTCCTAGGAACAGAGCTAAATGAGAACTCGCTAAAGACTCACCATAAAGCACATGAAATTTTGTGTATGCAGTTTAAGAAAACAATTTTTCTCCTCCACAAAAACAAAGAAAAAAAGAAGTTTCAATCATAAAAGTTTTTTAAAAAAACTGTTGAAATTTATTAAATTTGGTGTCGCCATATTTGGCGAGATTTTGGAGATACCTGTGAAACAAACAGCTATATCACCATTAATGTAATTTTGTGAGACCCTGTAAAATAGCCTTAAAATGCTATTCCATCATTTAAATGAAGAGTAAACTATTATAAACGCTTAGAATGTTTTTAAACCTTTAAAACTGTAGAATTTTAAATGCAACATTTATCCTTTCGATGTAGAGCATTAGTTTGCAATTCTCAATAGCATGTATGAATTTTGTTTTATTCTAATTCAGTATTTCTCAAATTAGGCGATAACGCCCCCTTGTAGGCATTGAAGGCTTTGGGGGGGGGGGCAGCAGAAGGCCTAATTATAGCAGGCATTTTACATTTATAAAAATTTAATTCGTGCCGTGTTTGTAGCACTCATCAAGAGTTTTCTTTAAACTATGCGATTTTCACATTCATGCATGAATCAACATTATTATCTTACTCCTATATATCTTATTCATATAATAATGCATGTTTAAAAATTGTATTTGCAAAAACTATTTTTACGACAGGCAATAGATGGTAATGTAAAAAGGTAAGTTTAAAAGTTGGGGGGGGGCAGAAACTAGATTTCCCCTTAAATCTCAAAGTAGGCGGCCGTTGAAATAAATTTGAATGCCCGTTTTGTACATAGATGAATATCTCGAAAATACGGTTTAAACAATGATTGGCCATTCAACGCAATGTATTGGAATTCTTTTTGGTGCTTCTGCAAAACAATTGTAGATGCTACAACGTACACCATTTTCAATAGGAAACACAGTGCAGTACATTATGAATAACATAACATAATACTCGGTACATATTAGAAACAATTAGAGAATAGACTGACCGACAGATCACTCAAAATCATAAATACTTTTCAACCTTGTTGGAAGGTGTTAAAAATAAATAGGTTTGTCATTAAGGGCCAGAGGGGCCGTGCCCCACTATCTAAATCAAACTATCTTCCTATCATGTAAGACAGTTCTTTCAATAATTTACCTTCATTAAAAAAATGCATGCATTTTACTCTATTTTAAAACTATCCATTAAAAAAAGCACTTAAAAAAGCGATAGTTATATGATTTTCCCCCTATCGAAGCCATGCATGGGCCATGGGCTGGCTTGCCCTGAATTTGGCGTCTTTTCTCCGTTCACTGGGTTGACATATTTGGCATTGAGTACAAAAGCCATATTGATGCGGATTTAACTTGGCTTACAAACGGTTTATTTGCCACTGTCTTCTGGGTCCAGATCCTCGGGCCCTCGCATGGCGATCTACATGACTGTACGGGGAAATTTTGGCAATCGGTAGCTATTGGTGAAATGTTCTGCTTAGGAGGAAATCATTTTTTATGTGCGTGATCGTATTTTTGCAGTGCAGTCACATATTTTTCTGTTTTGTTTTCTTGATTTACGAAAAGCTATGTACAAATGTCTTTTTTATATACGTTGATATTGATTTTAAAATAAATAAATCATCTAAAAATTATGAACAAGCAGCTATAAACATAAATATTAAATAATTAAATGTGGCTTTTTGTTTAGTAATAAAGTAAACTTTTCAATTTAACATAATTATGTAAAAAATAGCAAAAGTTGTATAGTAATTTTGATAATAATTTGTCATTTGAGAAATTTTAAATACTTACGCTGTGTGCACGTGGGGATAGGTTGTTCTATATGTATATATATTTTTGCGATTTTAATGGGCACTATTTTTTTTCGGCCGCACCACTGAAACAGGTCACAAGCCGCCCCTGCTTAAACAAAAAAAGCTTTGTGGACAAAATGACAGTACGACAGACAGACAAACTTTTTTTTTAGGGTTGTACCGGATTCTCAGGTGCTTGAAACAGATAGAAATTGCAAAATTTTTGAATTCCAAGAAATATACAGACAAAAGTCTAATTTTATTTATATAGATAACCCAAGCGTGTTAAAGTACATTTTCTGAAAACTATTCTTTTTTTTTAAATAAAAGACTTCTAAAGTTTTTTATTTAAAAAATAAAAGTATTCTTTTCTATCCAGAAATTTCAGGTTATATGCAGAATAAAGAAAAGGAATAGAAAAAATTATTGATTCTTATTAAAAAAAACTCAAGATAACATTTCAAAAATTAGAACTGATTTTATTTCAATATTTGAGATTGCTAGAAACAACGAGATAATTTTTTTTTTAAATTGTAATACGTAAATTGAAAAGTTAAATTAAGAGTAACGAATCAGAAAACAAAAGATAATTATTATTACACATTACTACTGTTGTTTTGGGTGAGCATATGTGTTGCCTTTCAAAACATTCCTGACAAAAAAATGCAGCATGCGTTACTTTATAATGGAAAATTTATTCGGTATTGCATAGTTCTGAGTGTACGTTTCAGTTTAGGGCATACAAACACACTACTGACAACATGATAAACACTGAGTGTAGTGCAACAGTGTCTGCCTGTAGATTTTGAAGAGAAAAAGAAAAGAAGACAGTGTCGAAGAAAAAAACAAAGAGAAAAAGAAAAGAAAAGAGTGTCGTGATCCTTTACCTTTGCAAGCTTCCCTGATAGGTTAAATTTGGACAGAGTGAGTTTTGCTTTAAAACAGTGGTTGGATAATGTGAGCAGTGTTACAAAATAAGATTTTCAGCATTCTCCCCCCCCCCCCCCAAGCCTTAATATGTTCATTATGGTCTAAATCACTATTACGGTCCAATTTAAATATAGACAAACATGGTCCTATGAATATGTCAGTACCTTAAAAGGTGGATAATGTGACTTGCGTATGTACATACTTCAATTATTTGAAACACTAGGGGCCAAGGCCCCCAGACTTGCTATGCTCGCTTTTCGTATGAGGGATTCGGCCCCTAATCAGGCTTATTCGTAAAAAAGACATAATTTCAACAGACAAAACCCAAAGATAGAATGTTACTGAGCTAAGCTACACATTGCTTGGTTCTTGCATCTTCATTGGTACATAAAAATTTAAACTTCACACTACAGTAGACCCCCTACCCCTCATAACACGGAAGATTTTTTTGTTATGGGAATCCATGTTGTACGGGTCCTGAGCTATACTCCACCTGGATTGCGGACTCTGCTTATAATCGCTGGAAAAATTATTTGCACTCCTCAGAAAGACAATGATATTTAATGTTGCCATTCAAAAGTTGTATTAATTAGGAGCTAAAGCGTAATAAAATCAGAACATATGTTTGAGCTGTATTATTAATAATGTAAAACCTATTGGACACCTTGCGAATTTGCCACCCATGGCGATTTTTCATTATTTGGCGACTTGCGTACATGTAAAGTTAATAAAAGCTACGGAATAGATAGAATAGCCTGCCACCCATGGCGACTTTTCATTATTTGGTGATTTACACATGCTCACAACCTATATTTACTGTTCATTTAAGGTTACCTGAAAACCGTTATCCATATTTTCATTTACATAATCGTTTGCAGATTGGTGTACTTAACACCACGAATTATACCATCTCGTCGCGCTAGCAAATATCCAAAGTGTACTATAACTGCTATAATGGCATAGTTAACGCCGCCAAATATTTCTACTGGTAGCAAATAATCCAGCTGGATGACAACCGGCTTTAAAATAATCTGCATTTTAATTATTTTTCATTTTCAAGATATTAGTTATTCTGTTTTGGAAAAATGAATAATCGCTAATTCTAAACTCCTGTTGTCTAAGCGAACTAACTCACTATTTGAAAATGGTCAACTTTGTGTAACACATTTTGAGTTACTTATTTTATACAGTTTTTATTTTGGCATAAAATGGGCATAATTCTAACTCATGTTTGTAAATGTCACGCAATTCTAGATACTTGGAAACGCTTTGTTGCAAAGGAATGAATGATTTTATGCCAAATCTGGCAACCATTTGGTTTATTTTTTCAGTTTTTTATTAATATCTTCTAAAATAATTCGATTTTCGAAATTTACATCAGGTAAGCAGGTTCCTCGGAATTTTTCGAATCTGTGGGCACCTTAGTCGAAAGTCAAATCCCCATGCTTTAGGAGGAGATACGCTGACAAGCTTTGACAGCGGCGGTGACAGCAGCCTTTACTTTTTTTTAGAATAGAGAGATAATGTGCCAGTGTAAACTCAAAGTCAAAAGTATGTATAGGGAATTCAGTCTAGTACAATCACCAAGCAATTTAAATTTAATACTGTTTTCTTGATATTAAAAATCAAATGATTTAATATAGTAAAATTCTGAAAGATTTGTTAATGTCATAGAAGTATATCATTTGATATGTTCATTAAAATGCTGTATACCTGTAAAAATGTAACTTAATATATTAAAATAATTTATTTTATATCATTTGCAAAAGTATAGCTTTGAAAACTAAAATTTAGAGTAAAATTTATTATAAACTTTGTAAAATAACGCACATAAATAAAAAAACAGAATCCCAATGTTATATTCACATATCTATGTATAGCGCATTTTTTATGTTTCCCAATTCCCAGACCCCACAGAAAACTTGCAGCAAGCTTGATTTATCAAGTCAATAAACTTGAATTAAGCTTGAAAATTTCAAGCATACAAGCTTGACATACCAAGCTTAATTTCAAGCTTAAAAAATTTCCCCCCAAAAAAAATTTTCTAAATACACGGGGTGCCCACTGTCGAACGCTCCCCACATAGTTTATTTTTCACCATTATTGTTACCATAAATCACAAGACATATGCATGTTTCAATTTAGGAATAATATTAATGCGAAAATAAAATTATCTTTGGCAAAAGAAAATAAGTTTTGGCAAAAATATTTACAATTGCTTTTCTTAATAAGGTTCCGAAAAATCTAATTTGGCGAATGAATTGGCGAAATGTAAAAAACAGCCAGTGCAACCCCTGCAAGCATTTCCACTTAAAGCAAAATTATTTATGCTTCAGAAATTACCACCATAGAGGAGGAATAGGTGAAGAAACAATCTTTTTGTGCAGGATTTAAGTTGAGCTCAAAAATTCTTTAGCAAAAAAGCTAAAATAAGAAAAGAAGCTTTTGCAAAATGCTAAAAGGATAATTTGATTTTTCTCTCTGGGAGATAGTGTCTGATTCCCATTTCCTCTATTGTTTTTGCAGTGGTCTTGAAAATTATAGACGTTCAGACTATATTTTTCAATTTTATGTTGAGTATCAAAGATTGTCAACACAACCGTTCTATAGCCATTCCATAACAGGGAGTTCCTACTTTTATCTATGTTTCTTTCTTATATTTAAGTTCCAAATTCTCTCCGAATGCTTTCCCAAAAGAATGAAAACCCATTAGTTTCATTGTAGCATTTAGAAAAATCTTTTTGCATTATGCAAAAAATGTGACCCCATCTTGAACCTTGCCCTATGTATTTTTTCCTTGGAAAGTTGAAGTTAAGATAACATGTCGTGGGGAGGGGGGGGATTAAGGCTCTTCCTCAGACAGATCGAAAGAAGTTTCCTTTCCATGTTAAGCAATGGGAATTTTATTACTTCGGTTTTCAAGTAATATCTCGGCACTAAATTAATATTTTTAAATTTTTCTTTCATTGTTGTTTTCTTGAAAGACCTCACCTTTTCCATCTTTCAGATTTTAGAAATATTGCTTTGATGTATTTTTTATTTAATATTAAACACAATCATCTATCTACAAAGACACGAATTCTGACAGTCAACTGCGATTTTCTCAGACCAGACTAACTTTTTTGAAATTTGGTAAAGATAGAAAAATTGCAGCGCACTTTGCCTTTTCAAATACATAAGTATTTTTTATCTAATCCATAAATTTGATTTTTAGCGATTTATTTACACATTTTTGATGAAAAATTTTCAGATGTTTTCCACCCCCACTTGCCCACGTGTTGCGTTACCACCCGCAGAGATGAAACGGGGAGAAGGAGGAACTTGATTTACGACTCCTCGCAGAAAAACTCTGTTGACCAAGCCTGTTTAAAGGCTTGGTTTGTATTGAAAAGGAATAGATTTGTTTCGGATGGATGATGTAAATGGAGGGACAGTTTACATTGCACAGTACGGAGTACAATTTCCACTTATATAATATTTAAAAAGTTTAAATGCACAAACTTTTTTAGGTGAAGCAGCTTCAACCTAAAATTGTAGGAAAGCTTATTTCTCTTTTGTAATTCCATATATATATGGAAGTTTCCTTCAGATGTTCGGTAATCAACTAAAGCACTATTCATTACGCTCATTACCTATACATATATATATATATATTTACTTGTATATAATTTTTCACAAAGCTATATAAAATGCTAAAGAAAAGGGCCTTTTGCATATAAGTAAAGGTTAAAAAGAAATATAAGTAAACAGTATTATCCAGTAAGTAAAAACATATTGGACTAATTTGTATGTGTGTGTGTGTGTATCTATGCACGCGCAATCGAATAGGCAAACTCACATCATCTAATCCGAAAGTCACTAGTGACCAGAGTGTTTGACAAATTTTAATCGAACTTGGCTATTAATCATCCGCATCCTTTTTTTTTTTTTTTTTTTCCCCCTGTAATTCCAACTTCCAACAATGTCCGCCTTCTTTTCATACTACCCTCTGATTGCAGTTCTATATCTTACGTTTTCGGGTCCCAGATGTATGTTTATACTTATCCGTTACAAAAGCTTCATTAGTAATCAGTCAAATATATTGGCGCCTTTCTTTTCCTTTCTTATTGCATGTTTAAACTTTAGTACGAGACTGCGTCTGTGTGATCCAGAAGAGGTTTTGGAAGACACAATTATTTTATTTCCCCGTGAGACTTGTGCGCCAAAAATTCGCAACATACGTCCTCTAGGAGTGGAATTCGAGGCAATTGCCCCTCCTCCCCTCTCGGTGGGTCAGGGTCAGCTGGAGGGGACCCCTTTTTCGTATGTTGTCCCAGGACCACAGTATAATTTTTTGAATAACTCAAAATGAATCCCGATTTAAATATGATGACTGATCAAAAATGAAAGAAAAACATTGTTTACGCATCGAAATTTTGAAGTACGGACGCAGCTATAACGGGCATTATTTATTCTGTTGGCTAAAAGGGAGGAAAAAACAGATATTTAAAGAATTGGTTCATATTAACCA
This sequence comes from Cheiracanthium punctorium, assembly GCA_038373885.1. Classification (NCBI taxonomy): domain Eukaryota; kingdom Metazoa; phylum Arthropoda; class Arachnida; order Araneae; family Cheiracanthiidae; genus Cheiracanthium; species Cheiracanthium punctorium. The sequence continues at coordinate 234,045 of JAWZYV010013487.1, forward strand.
TTTTAAAAAAATTCTCTGTGGTATTAATACATCCAAAAACATACTACTCACAAAAATACTTCTAAGCCGATTTGAAATTTCGCAATCAAATGAAGTGTTTAACTAACTCAAAAGTATTAGAATTTGCTTTTAGGAGCATATTTAAAATTTTCTGTGCATTTAAACTTCTTCAATGTTATATCAGTGTAAATTTTACTCCGTGCTGGGCAATGCAAATTGTGCTCATTGATATTTAATTAATTTAATTGGGAGGATACAAAACTGAAACGCCCGACACGTGAAGATGCCTCTGATTACAGGATCTTGGCTCCCAAGCTGATGAGCTGATTTCAGTGAAATTTATTTTGTTTCAAAGCTGATTTCACGAGTGTTTCTTAGTTACATTGGACGATATTGATTTCAACATATTGAGGCTTTTTTTTTTTAAATATAAATGCTTATTTGCACTTGTTTTCTAGGTGTGGTTGATTACATTCTTAATAACTAAAGCAGCCTTTTATTAATGAATATGTCATTTTATCTCTCACCCCCTTTATTGAATTGTCCCAAAAAAGCGACATAATTTTACATATATTTAAATACTATTAGTTCGCAACAACTTTAATCCATTGTTACAATATTTCGTAAGGTGTAGATATGCATCCCATGTATTTTTCTATAAATAGGTTACAATCATAAAAATTTCAACATAGGGTTACCAGGCGAAAAGCACGAAAGGTGAGAGATAAAATGACATAGTTGATTAATATCGTTTTAATATGGCAATAATGAAACTAAAAAATTAGGGGGGGTCATACCCAACTAGCACACATACGTTGGGTTATTGCTGGCAGGTGGTTGGCACAAGGTTGTTACGTTGGGCAAACGTTGGATGTCCATATAGAAATGTCGATATTCTGTTGGCTAAAGGTTGTGTTGGGCAACCGTTGGTAAACAACCGTTGGCCATCGGTTGGCTGAATGTTGTGTTGGGCAACCGTTGGTAAACAACCGTTGGCCATCGGATGGCTGAATGTTGTGTTGGGCAACCGTAGTTAAAACAACCGTTGGCCATCGGATGGCTGAATGTTGTGTTGGGCAACCGTAGGTAAAACAACCGTTGGCCATCGGATGGCTGAATGTTGTGTTGGGCAACCGTACCATTGCGCATGCGCAGAGACACACATTCAGGAAACCGGGAAGCGATAGATTCATGTTCATGTCCGTTCGCCGTTCCGTTTCCGCCATTGCTTGTTATGATGTGTTGATACACTTTTATAAAGTGATTGATAGTTGAAATCTGAAACGAATATTTATCTTTTCAGCTATATTTCTGTGAATTTTATTCGTTGCATAGGTTCGTAGTAACTTGAATCACGATAACTATTATTGATGCATGATTAGTTCGATTGTCCATAAGCCTAACGATCTTCAAAGTATGTAAACAAACAACTTACTATGGAACTATGGTAATAAATGTATAATTGCACAGTGCTTATTAAAAGATGCGTTTTGGATTACTAAACAATGCTAGACAGCTTAATAATAAAGTTTTATTTGCTGATAGTTGTACAACAGTCGGGAAGGTAAAATTGGACACAATTGTTTTCTCCTAATAAGTTTATTCTGAAATAAAATCAACTTGAGCCGTTCTTATATTTTACAAGATTATAATGACTAATGAGATTTCAGATTTAGAAGTAGTTATTAAACTAACACTACTTCAATTTTGAAATCTCGTTGGTTCACAGTGGTTAATCAACAACAAGGATTTAAATTTGTGCATCAAAATTGTTTTGTTGTTAAAGGTATGTATAAAATATTTTACAGTTTTAAGAATTCAGTTATTTAAATATTTTACAAATGTGTTATAGTACTTTACAGTTCATATATATATATCTATATTTACCAACTTCATTTTGTTATTTATTTATTATTTTAGAAGAGATTTTTGTATCTACACCTGTTATATGCTACAGGACTCAAATTTTATGGAGAAAAATACATAATCTATATGCAATCAAATACTCTCTGAGAGTACTGGAAGAAAAAGCATTTTTATTGCTTTGACAAGTCTCTTCTACTGCGTATTTTAGTTGAATGAAAAATATCAGTAGCTCTTTAAGTAATACGCGGTGACTGAGAGTTTTCATTTTATGTGCTATAGCGTGTAAGCAACATCACTAATACATTCTGTTGTACTGATATCTTTCTCATAGTCAGATAATATAGATGCACCCGTGTGTTGATACTTGCATGCGTCCTTGCGATACTTGCATGCGTAATGCATATGCATTACGCATGCAATATTTTTTTTTCTTTTACTTTGCAGTCAATATCTACAGTTAACTGAAAATAAAAATAGAACTACGAAATGGCATTGTATTCCATACCAATTTTATTCGGGCAAACTAAAAATTAAGAATCTAAAAAATTACGTAAATTGAAATAAATGTAAAAAATAATAAATAAATATTTTAGTAAAGAATGATTTCAGTGACATTCTTCAGTGACTTTATATTCCTATTGGATTTCTCCACATGAATATTAAAAAAAAAAAAAAAAAAAAAAAAAAGATTAAGCCTCCTTACAAAAGTTTCAACGGAGTAAATTTTCAGATGTTTTGAGAGACACTTTACAAAATTAACTGTCAAAGGACAAGGAGGTATATGAATCATATTTCAAAAAATTAGCATTCTTTCCTTTAACGTTATATGTTTTTTCTTTTAATTAATTCGAAAAGTTTTTATGATTTTGGTTTGCCTGCCGTCCTGGTTCTCTAAAACTGTAAAGGATAGCTTCTGAAAGGACCTTCTAAATATTTTCCTGCTTCCGATCTCTCCCCCCTCCTTTTTTTTAAACAGTTCATAAGTTGCACCTGCAATATTAATTTTCCTCATAGTGCAAAATAGGTTAGTTTTCTACAGAGTAATATATGTTTGTAACTTGACAGATCGTTTACTATTTGAAAATAACACATTTCTGTAAGTGACGGGACTAGAGCCGGTTTTAAGCAAAAATGTTGGGAGGGGGGGTGTAAAGACAAAATTTTCTGACGATATATACCAATATGCTTTCAAAAATATACACCGAATATCTGGGCTCTTGGGCGGTTTCCTCCAGATATAGCTTGAATACGCATTAAATCCCCTAAAAGTCCTTCGCCCGAGGCACCCCCCACCCTAGGCAGATACTTAATGTGCATGTTTGCCTTAAATACACACTGCATTACATGATCTGGAATGAAGTTGGCTTGAGGGGACAAAAGGGACTTGTTTACTGGCACAAAACTCACTAAAAGGAAAATCGTAACAAGACTATGTTCATGATATAGTATAACTTATAATAAACATTCGGCAGAACTGGTAATTTATACACTGAGCATTTTACAGATTGGTGATCAAAGCTAAAATTTGCTGACAGTCCTTTGGCAACTGACAATTTTGTCGACAAAAGTATTTTTTAGGGGGGGTGGGGTGTCCGCTCGCCCTCCTCCTAAGCGCACAGAAACCCACTGTTGAGGTGGAACCATATTTGATGAAAGAAAAAATGTGACTATTTGATAATATGCTTCGTTCTACATATCTACCGTCCCTTAAAACTTATCTGAATCTGTCACTGCATTTGCTGTTAGTAAAATAATTAAAAACTTTAATTTCAAATTTGACAGTTTTTCATATATCTATAGAAATGTTATGAAGTAGCACATCAATTTGTCAAATATTCGTCAAATATAATTATCCAACATTAGGTTTCTGCATTGGCCTAAAATATGAAACTAACTTATAAATGTAACGGTTAACAATTATGATAGCTAAATGTTAAAAATAACCAATTTCCAACAGTTGGATAATAGAGTGACAACATACAGATTTTACGGTGTCCCAATGTATACATTTACATGTTAACCCAACGTATGCATTTATACATTAACATAACGTATGCATTAATACATTAGCCCAACGTATGCATTAATACGTTAGCCCAACGTATGCATTAATACGTTAGCCCAACGTATGCATTCATACGTTAGCCCAACGTATGCATTCATACGTTAGCCCAACGGTTGGAAATATGTTGGCAAAACGTTAGAGCATACGTTGGCCCAACGTAAGAAATAACCAGTTGCCAACCGTTGGATAACCGTAAGCCAACGTGTCATTTCAACGTTGCCCCAACGTATGCATTCATACGTTGCCCCAACGTATGTGTGCTACCTGGGTAGGGGTCTCCCCCTGACGAGGCTCGAACAGCCGAGTTATATATATATATATATATATACACAGTGGAACTTGCCTTATGTGACCACCCTCGGAATCAACAAAATTGATCATCTTATAAAGTGGTCACCTTACAAAGGTTGCAATGTGCGGTGATTAGAAAGGGAAAATTTGCAAAAGTGGTCAGTATAGACTTGTGGTCTCTTTACGAAGGTGGTCACTTTAGGAGGTTCCACTGTGTATATGTAATGCGAGGTATATCTTATTTGCAGTACATATTGTGTTTTACTTATTAGTTATATATATATATATATATATATATATATATATATATATATATATAGATAGATAGATAGATAGTGAGAAACTCGGCTGTTTGAGCCTCGCCAGGGGAAGACCCCCCCCCCCCCGAACCCCCTAATTTTTTGTTTCATTATTGTCATATCAAAACGATATTAATTGACTATGTCATTTTATCTCTCATCTTTCGTGTATTTTGCCTGGTTCAAGTTAACCATTTGCTCCCCATTTGTGGAACAAATTAGAAATGTTGAAAATTACTCTTGAACAACAATCAGGGAATTTAGATCTGAACACAATGATAAAACACATCTGAAAAAACTTTGTATGAACTTTTTTGCACATGAAATCAAATGCAACAAATGGAGTTTATTTCCAGATAGTTCAATTATTTTGCACATCTGGGGCGTCAAGTATCAGCACATTAAATGTTTTGTAAGTAGTTTATGCGAATTTTATTAAAATTTCAAACCTTCATATTTTTTCCTGCGAATTTTCTGTTTTTATTTGCGAAAATTCCGTACCGCTAATTATAATTCAAAAATTCTTAAAAAGATATAAATCTAACAAATTTTTTGTCCATTTTTTGTGGTATTATTCTAGAAAAGATGGTTAGATTCTGAAACTTTCAATACTTTTGACCAGTAGTGTACATATATATTCTGGATTCTATCTGTTCTGGATATATTTTTTTCCAGAAAACACACAGTTTGCAAAATTTCGAAATCGGTATCAGCCGAGGTCAGAAAAGTTGTCACTTGGGTTGGATAATAACCCTGTAATTTATTTCGAAGTTCGACAATGTCTTCCGGTGGCGCCAACGCCTTTAAATTTGGGAATTAGGGCCAAAATAAACATTTTCTTCCCGATAACACAATTTTTCCGAATTTTGAAATCCATATCAGACGAGCGCGGAAACTTCTTTATATGATACACTCTAAAAATAAGAAGCATTTTTACCGCAGAACTATTAAAGATTTCCAAAATCCGGTAAATTTTATTTTTGGAAATGCTTTCGCTAAAATACCCGATTTTAAATGAGCCAGTGCCATCTGAAGATATTGTCCGTTTTTTTATTTTTAGGAGGGGAGGGGGTTGAGCAGTTACTTACTAACCCAGGAACAACTTTCCAGCATTCGGCTGATACAGATTTCAAAAATCCGGTGAGCGGAAAAAACGCCACTTTTAATAGTTTTATGATGTAACATAGTCGTTATATGCTAATCGATGAGGAAAGGAGCGTAGCCAGAATTTTTTTTCGGGGAGGGGGGGTTGTATGAGATATAATTTTGTATTGATAAACTTAATTTCTTTTCAAAAAAAAAAAAAAAAAAAAAAAAAAAAAAAAAAAGAACACGGTTATTAGCCAACCCAAGAAAAAACTTTCCGTACTCTGCTGATATCGATTTTGAAAATTCGCAAAAATTGTGTTTTCGAGGGAAAAAAATTCCTATTTCGCCCCAATTTGCCACTTTTAAAAGTTATTATATATATATTAAAGATCAGAAAACAAAGTCAAGGACTAGGAAGTAGGTAAATTTGTATTATACACGAAAATATTTTACACAATCAATCGTGTAAACTATTATGCATATTTTAATTTGTCGCAACTGCATACTTTTAATGAAAGTGTTTTTCAACGCCCAGATTTAAGCAATTATGTATATAAGTAAGTTTAAAAAAATGTATTGTCACTTTTTCATCATATTAACCAAACTAGAAATCAAAGCCCGTTGTGGAGGCAAATACAACGGGCGCTTGAAAAAACATTCGACGAAAATGTCTACACTGAATACATTTAGTCTTCGTCTACCTAAAATAAATAACTTCCTATTCAATTTTTATTATACACCCAAATCGAATTTCATCCTCTTCTGGAAACGCGCGGAAACTTATGGCATTCAAAAGATTTTGTTTTGTGTTCACAGTCATTCTCATATCCATGCAGACGATTTATTTGTGAAAAAATAAATAAATAAACTATGTAATCTTGAAAAACAATTTTAAAGGAATGAATCACAATTTTCCCTTCAAAGGCAGATAGATAACCGTGACGTGAATATGACAATTTTTTTACACTTTGAAAGTCTAATTTTTTCACTCAAATTATTCGCTTTTTTGAATCTCTGAAATAAAATGGAGCTGAAAATGGCAAAAAATCTCTTAAAAAAATTAGGGAACCGGTGGGTTTTCAGATTTTCAAAGTAACAGAGATTGTTTTTATATTTTTATACATAGTTATGAAAAATTTCAAGCGGATCGTATGAATGGTGTGGGTGTTATTACGCTTTTTCTGGTTTTTAATCTTTTTGGAGTAATGGAGGTAAAATATTTACATCGAAGTGGTTTGCCTGGAATCTTTACAAATTGAGTCAGCCAGTCAGGGTTCAGCGTAACTATATAGTAGAATAATTACGATGTAAAATTTCTCATATTCGCACTTCGATATTTTCTTTTTAAATGTTAATTTTTATAACAACACTTTACAAATTGCAGTCTCCTTTGCAAATTAAATAAATTTTTTATTATACTTGTAATTTATCATTGAGTATCCTGCAATTTAAATCTGTTCGAACCAGTGGCGCTCCCAGGATTTTAGTTTAGGGGGGGGGCTGGGCTACATAATATTGCTGAACTCAGTCATAGTGATCTCGGTTAGTTACAACTCTCTTATAACGTCAAAATATTCGGTATTACTTGACTGTCCCATAGAACATAAGCAATGTAACTCATTATAGAGTCATAAATAATTATCTGATCTTTTGAGCAAAGTTGTAACCGTGTGTAAGAGTGTTTCAACTGACTGTGAGCATTTATTTAAAAACTTTATTGGTTAGAAATAATTTGAGGACAGTTAAAAAAAGAAAGAAAGAACTAAAAAAAATTAATTCATTAGCTACAGTTTTCATTTTTTAACGCTTTTCACTTCTAACTTTCTACCTTTAGGGGGGCTTCAGCCCCCATAGCCGCCTCCGTGGTTGCGCCTATGGTTCGAACGAATACACTCAACTGAAAATAAATTTTGCTCAGGCAGCGGGGGCATGTAGACGGAGGTCACAGGTCAAAATCTCCCAACCCGCCAACGGGTCATAAATTTCCCATCAGTAACGGACACGCGAGCTATCGCATTTCGCGATAGGAGCTTTTGTGAGGGGGGTAGGAAATTGTTCCTCAAAACGCGACTCGGGAAAATTTCTGTCTGAGGAGGGGCCTTAAGAGATTTGTGCTTCTATCCCTAACTGTTTCACAAAATCAAGCATTTTATTTTTATAGAAAACAAAACAAGAAATGAGGGAATGCCATTTTTGCAGCACTGTTACCATAAGTCACATGACATATGCATGTTTCAGTTTAGGAAGAATATTAACATTTGGAATCTTGATTTACAAATGTTTATCTGTGGATTTTATCCTGTTTCCTTTTACAGATATTACCAAATTAACTATTTTTTTTTCTTTCTCCCTACAGTGAAAAACAACAAGAGTTCAAGCAGAAATAAAAGGACAGCAGCATCAAATGGTGCAGAAACAGGGTCTCTCACTCCTGAACTAGACATGATAAATTATAGACCCAAAAGAGGTAAAATAACGCAATTCATATTTCCTGAAGTAAGGTCAACAAAATCAGGAGGAAAAGATGAATGCCCCCAAAAAACTTTTGTAGAATTAGCCACTCCTGTCATGCCTGACTCACCACCTGTTCTGCATTATAAGCAGAATTATGATGAAGCAAAGAATCTTCAAGATGAAGTGTCCAAAAGACCATGTATAGAAAATATGCAAAAAAACAGAAGTAACCATGCTGTTGAAGAAACAGCAGGAGACTCTGAAGTTTCTGTTAATGTTCCTGAAAAGTCTGAGAAAGTTGATTTAAATAATAAAGCCAAATGTGAATCAGAACCACTTAAAAAGTCCATTGATGATAAGAAAGTAGATCATGATTATTACCTTCGGAGCAGTGTTACTGAAGATAAAAATAAAGTTAGTTGTGAAGAAGAAACACCCAAGTTATCTGATTTTCAAATTTATGGGCTACAGTCTCAAATGAAAGGTATGGAATTTGATGAAGAAATTCAAAATGTTGGTGAGAGTACTTTTTGTGATACAGATGAGCAAGCTCATCAAAATGAAAGCACTGAGGATCAATCACTAAAATTAGATACATTTTCTCCTGTTCGACAATCTCGTCCAAAAAAATCAAAAGATGCAGTTTTTTTCTCATCTGACGAATCAGATAAAGAAACTCCACCACTTAAGAAAACAAATTCTGAAACAAAGAAATCATTTACTGCTCAGAATCAGAAATCTTGTGGGAAATCTGAAGTGGCTCCTGTTATTCTTAAAAACGAAACAATTTCCAAAGCTCAGAATAAGAATGAAAACAGTGATCCTTCTGTGTACAATCTCTACGTTTTGTCCTCTGAGAAACCAGGCAAAAAGAAGTGTTTACGATTATGGAGGGCATCGAAGAGAAGAAAAGACAACACCAAAGAAATGCACAAACATTTGTTTAAAAAATGCAGTGTAACAAAATTGAAAGCTGGTGATTTCAAGTTCAGCAAAAATGAAGCAACTCCAAAGAAGCTAAAAGTAATCAAAGAACTGATTAAGGAGCAATCACCTTTGGTTGTGAAGCATTGCATTTCTCCATGTGGTATTTTGAAGAAAAACCAGCCTGGTGCCTGCCACAATAAAGGTCCCCAAAAAACTAGTACAGCTGCTAAAAATGCTGAACCTGTAGCCTTCTTCAATATTTTTTCTGATGAAACGGAGGTGTATGACTTCCCACTTCCTGGGAGTTCTAAGTCGTCAGCTCATCCAGTCAAACAGCAGTGTTCCCCTTCAAAAACAAAAATGCCATGTGAAGTGGAAGTCCATACAGTCAGTATCGCTATAACAGCTGCTGTGACTGTAAAAAGGGCGAAAGAGACTGAAAAGTTGTCTACTTCAAAAATAAAACTGCCTACTACAGATGCAACAGAAATCTCTGTAGACAACATTAGAATTCAAAAAGCAGTAATTACTGTAAAAAACCCAAAACCAACAGGAAAATTATCTCTTAAAAGGAAAAAAATGACGCAGAACTCAGAAATATACCGTAGTTCAACTACATCTCAGGATCAAAGAAATATTTTGAAATTAGAAAGACCTAAATCCAAAGTCACAAAAGCTAAAAGGAAGCGTTTTTTCAAAGAAATGTTAATAGAGAACTCAAAAGAAAACATGATTTTGTTTTCGCAAATTGCAGGAAAACAGGAAGAAGCTCTGAAAAGTATTCCATGCATAGATGAGAACTTACATTTGCCTATGAAGGATAAAAACAAGAAATCTTCAAATTATAGAAAGAGAGTGAGTAAAATTAGTTCCAAGCCATCCTCTGGAATGAAGAATAATCCTGGAACAAAATCTGTTGAAAGTTCTCCAGCATTGAAAGATACCTTAAATGCTACAGGTAAGAGGTCCTTTTTAATTTGATTTGACTTGTCAATTGTTTTATAGTTTCTAGATTGGCTCTAATACAAGCACAGGGTTCGCACGGTCGATCGCCAACGTCGCAAATTGCGAAAATAAAATTACTTTGGCAAAAGAAAATAAGTTTTGGCAAAAATATTTACAATTGCTTTTCTTAATAAGGTTCCGAAAAATCTAATTTGGCGAATGAATTGGCGAAATGTAAAAAACAGCCAGTGCAACTCCTGCAAGCATTTCCACTTAAAGCAAAATTATTTATGCTTCAGAAATTACCACCATAGAGGAGGAATAGGTGAAGAAACCATCTTTTGTGCAGGATTTAAGTTGAGCTCAAAAATTCTTTAGCAAAAAAGCTAAAATAAGAAAAGAAGCTTTTGCAAAATGCTAAAAGGATAATTTGATTTTTCTCTCTGGGAGATAGTGTCTGATTCCCATTTCCTCTATTGTTTTTGCAGTGGTCTTGAAAATTATAGACGTTCAGACTATTTTTCAATTTTATGTTGAGTATCAAAGATTGTCAACACAACTGTTCTATAGCCATTCCATAACAGGGAGTTCCTACTTTTATCTATGTTTCTTTCTTATATTTAAGTTCCAAATTCTCTCCGAATGCTTTCCGAAAAGAATGAAAACCCATTAGTTTCATTGTAGCGTTTAGAAAAATCTTTTTGCATTATGCAAAAAATGTGACCCCATCTTGAACCTTGCCCTATGTATTTTTTCCTTGGAAAGTTGAAGTTAAGATAACATGTCGTGGGGAGGGGGGGGGGATTAAGAGATTTGTGCGTCTATCCCTAACTGTTTCACAAAATCAAGCATTTTATTTTTATAGAAAACAAAACAAGAAATGAGGGAATGCCATTTTTGCAGCACTGTTACCATAAGTCACATGACATATGCATGTTTCAGTTTAGGAAGAATATTAACATTTGGAATCTTAATTTACAAATGTTTATCTGTGGATTTTATCCTGTTTCCTTTTACAGATATTACCAAATTAACTATTTTTTTTTCTTTCTCCCTACAGTGAAAAACAACAAGAGTTCAAGCAGAAATAAAAGGACAGCAGCATCAAATGGTGCAGAAACAGGGTCTCTCACTCCTGAACTAGACATGATAAATTATAGACCCAAAAGAGGTAAAAAAACGCAATTCATATTTCCTGAAGTAAGGTCAACAAAATCAGGAGGAAAAGATGAATGCCCCCAAAAAACTTTTGTAGAATTAGCCACTCCTGTCATGCCTGACTCACCACCTGTTCTGCATTATAAGCAGAATTATGATGAAGCAAAGAATCTTCAAGATGAAGTGTCCAAAAGACCATGTATAGAAAATATGCAAAAAAACAGAAGTAACCATGCTGTTGAAGAAACAGCAGGAGACTCTGAAGTTTCTGTTAATGTTCCTGAAAAGTCTGAGAAAGTTGATTTAAATAATAAAGCCAAATGTGAATCAGAACCACTTAAAAAGTCCATTGATGATAAGAAAGTAGATCATGATTATTACCTTCGGAGCAGTGTTACTGAAGATAAGAATAAAGTTAGTTGTGAAGAAGAAACACCCAAGTTATCTGATTTTCTAATTTATGGGCTACAGTCTCAAATGAAAGGTATGGAATTTGATGAAGAAATTCAAAATGTTGGTGAGAGTACTTTTTGTGATACAGATGAGCAAGCTCATCAAAATGAAAGCACTGAGGATCAATCACTAAAATTAGATACATTTTCTCCTGTTCGACAATCTCGTCCAAAAAAATCAAAAGATGCAGTTTTTTTCTCATCTGACGAATCAGATAAAGAAACTCCACCACTTAAGAAAACAAATTCTGAAACAAAGAAATCATTTACTGCTCGGAATCAGAAATCTTGTGGGAAATCTGAAGTGGCTCCTGTTATTCTTAAAAAGGAAACAATTTCCAAAGCTCAGAATAAGAATGAAAACAGTGATCCTTCTGTGTACAATCTCTACGTTTTGTCCTCTGAGAAACCAGGCAAAAAGAAGTGTTTACGATTATGGAGGGCATCGAAGAGAAGAAAAGACAACACCAAAGAAATGCACAAACATTTGTTTAAAAAATGCAGTGTAACAAAATTGAAAGCTGGTGATTTCAAGTTCAGCAAAAATGAAGCAACTCCAAAGAAGCTAAAAGTAATCAAAGAACTGATTAAGGAGCAATCACCTTTGGTTGTGAAGCATTGCATTTCTCCATGTGGTATTTTGAAGAAAAACCAGCCTGGTGCCTGCCACAATAAAGGTCCCCAAAAAACTAGTACAGCTGCTAAAAATGCTGAACCTGTAGCCTTCAATATTTCTTCTGATGAAATGGAGGTGTATGACTTCCCACTTCCTGGGAGTTCTAAGTCGTCAGCTCATCCAGTCAAACAGCAGTGTTCCCCTTCAAAAACAAAAATGCCATGTTTAGGCGAAGTGGAAGTCTATACAGACAGTATCGCTATAACAGCCGCTGTGACTGTAAAAAGGCCGAAAGAGACTGAAAAGTTGTCTACTTCAAAAATAAAACTGCCTACTACAGATGCAACAGAAGTCTCTGTAGACAACATTAGAAGTGACTTTCTAATTCAAAAAGCAGTAGTTACTGTAAAAAACCCAAAACCAACAGGAAAATTATCTCTTAAAAGGAAAAAGATAACGCAGAACTCAGAAATATACTGTAGTTCAACTACATCTCAGGATCAAAGAAATATTTTGAAATTAGAAAGACCTAAATCCAAAGTCACAAAAGCTAAAAGGAAGCGTTTTTTCAAAGAAATGTTAATAGAGAACTCAAAAGAAAACATGATTTTGTTTTCGCAAATTGCAGGAAAACAGGAAGAAGCTCTGAAAAGTATTCCATGCATAGATGAGAACTTACATTTGCCTATGAAGGATAAAAACAAGAAATCTTCAAATTATAGAAAGCGAGTGAGTAAAATTAGTTCCAAGCCATCCTCTGGAATGAAGAACAATCCTGGAACAAAATCTGTTGAAAGTTCTCCAGCATTGAAAGATACCTTAAATGCTACAGGTAAGAGGTCCTTTTTAATTTGATTTGACTTGTCAATTGTTTTATAGTTTCTAGATGGGTTCTAATACAAGCACAGGGGTCGCACGGTCGATCGCCAACGTCGCAAATTGCGAAAGTAAAATTACTTTGGCAAAAGAAAATAAGTTTTGGCAAAAATATTTACAATTGCTTTTCTTAATAAGGTTCCGAAAAATCTAATTTGGCGAATGAATTGGCGAAATGTAAAAAACAGCCAGTGCAACTCCTGCAAGCATTTCCACTTAAAGCAAAATTATTTATGCTTCAGAAATTACCACCATAGAGGAGGAATAGGTGAAGAAACCATCTTTTGTGCAGGATTTAAGTTGAGCTCAAAAATTCTTTAGCAAAAAAGCTAAAATAAGAAAAGAAGCTTTTGCAAAATGCTAAAAGGATAATTTGATTTTTCTCTCTGGGAGATAGTGTCTGATTCCCATTTCCTCTATTGTTTTTGCAGTGGTCTTGAAAATTATAGACGTTCAGACTATATTTTTCAATTTTATGTTGAGTATCAAAGATTGTCAACACAACCGTTCTATAGCCATTCCATAACAGGGAGTTCCTACTTTTATCTATGTTTCTTTCTTATATTTAAGTTCCAAATTCTCTCCGAATGCTTTCCCAAAAGAATGAAAACCCATTAGTTTCATTGTAGCGTTTAGAAAAATCTTTTTGCATTATGCAAAAAATGTGACCCCATCTTGAACCTTGCCCTATGTATTTTTTCCTTGGAAAGTTGAAGTTAAGATAACATGTCGTGGGGAGGGGGGGGGGGATTAAGAGATTTGTGCGTCTATCCCTAACTGTTTCACAAAATCAAGCATTTTATTTTTATAGAAAACAAAACAAGAAATGAGGGAATGCCATTTTTGCAGCACTGTTACCATAAGTCACATGACATATGCATGTTTCAGTTTAGGAAGAATATTAACATTTGGAATCTTGATTTACAAATGTTTATCTGTGGATTTTATCCTGTTTCCTTTTACAGATATTACCAAATTAACTATTTTTTTTTCTTTCTCCCTACAGTGAAAAACAACAAGAGTTCAAGCAGAAATAAAAGGACAGCAGCATCAAATGGTGCAGAAACAGGGTCTCTCACTCCTGAACTAGACATGATAAATTATAGACCCAAAAGAGGTAAAATAACGCAATTCATATTTCCTGAAGTAAGGTCAACAAAATCAGGAGGAAAAGATGAATGCCCCCAAAAAACTTTTGTAGAATTAGCCACTCCTGTCATGCCTGACTCACCACCTGTTCTGCATTATAAGCAGAATTATGATGAAGCAAAGAATCTTCAAGATGAAGTGTCCAAAAGACCATGTATAGAAAATATGCAAAAAAACAGAATTAACCATGCTGTTGAAGAAACAGCAGGAGACTCTGAAGTTTCTGTTAATGTTCCTGAAAAGTCTGAGAAAGTTGATTTAAATAATAAAGCCAAATGTGAATCAGAACCACTTAAAAAGTCCATTGATGATAAGAAAGTAGATCATGATTATTACCTTCGGAGCAGTGTTACTGAAGATAAAAATAAAGTTAGTTGTGAAGAAGAAACACCCAAGTTATCTGATTTTCAAATTTATGGGCTACAGTCTCAAATGAAAGGTATGGAATTTGATGAAGAAATTCAAAATGTTGGTGAGAGTACTTTTTGTGATACAGATGAGCAAGCTCATCAAAATGAAAGCACTGAGGATCAATCACTAAAATTAGATACATTTTCTCCTGTTCGACAATCTCGTCCAAAAAAATCAAAAGATGCAGTTTTTTTCTCATCTGACGAATCAGATAAAGAAACTCCACCACTTAAGAAAACAAATTCTGAAACAAAGAAATCATTTACTGCTCAAAATCAGAAATCTTGTGGGAAATCTGAAGTGGCTCCTGTTATTCTTAAAAACGAAACAATTTCCAAAGCTCAGAATAAGAATGAAAACAGTGATCCTTCTGTGTACAATCTCTACGTTTTGTCCTCTGAGAAACCAGGCAAAAAGAAGTGTTTACGATTATGGAGGGCATCGAAGAGAAGAAAAGACAACACCAAAGAAATGCACAAACATTTGTTTAAAAAATGCAGTGTAACAAAATTGAAAGCTGGTGATTTCAAGTTCAGCAAAAATGAAGCAACTCCAAAGAAGCTAAAAGTAATCAAAGAACTGATTAAGGAGCAATCACCTTTGGTTGTGAAGCATTGCATTTCTCCATGTGGTATTTTGAAGAAAAACCAGCCTGGTGCCTGCCACAATAAAGGTCCCCAAAAAACTAGTACAGCTGCTAAAAATGCTGAACCTGTAGCCTTCAATATTTCTTCTGATGAAACGGAGGTGTATGACTTCCCACTTCCTGGGAGTTCTAAGTCGTCAGCTCATCCAGTCAAACAGCAGTGTTCCCCTTCAAAAACAAAAATGCCATGTTTAGGCGAAGTGGAAGTCTATACAGACAGTATCGCTATAACAGCCGCTGTGACTGTAAAAAGGCCGAAAGAGACTGAAAAGTTGTCTACTTCAAAAATAAAACTGCCTACTACAGATGCAACAGAAGTCTCTGTAGACAACATTAGAAGTGACTTTCTAATTCAAAAAGCAGTAGTTACTGTAAAAAACCCAAAACCAACAGGAAAATTATCTCTTAAAAGGAAAAAGATAACGCAGAACTCAGAAATATACTGTAGTTCAACTACATCTCAGGATCAAAGAAATATTTTGAAATTAGAAAGACCTAAATCCAAAGTCACAAAAGCTAAAAGGAAGCGTTTTTTCAAAGAAATGTTAATAGAGAACTCAAAAGAAAACATGATTTTGTTTTCGCAAATTGCAGGAAAACAGGAAGAAGCTCTGAAAAGTATTCCATGCATAGATGAGAACTTACATTTGCCTATGAAGGATAAAAACAAGAAATCTTCAAATTATAGAAAGCGAGTGAGTAAAATTAGTTCCAAGCCATCCTCTGGAATGAAGAATAATCCTGGAACAAAATCTGTTGAAAGTTCTCCAGCATTGAAAGATACCTTAAATGCTACAGGTAAGAGGTCCTTTTTAATTTGATTTGACTTGTCAATTGTTTTATAGTTTCTAGATGGGTTCTAATACAAGCACAGGGTCGCACGGTCGATCGCCAACGTCGCAAATTGCGAAAATAAAATTACTTTGGCAAAAGAAAATAAGTTTTGGCAAAAATATTTACAATTGCTTTTCTTAATAAGGTTCCGAAAAATCTAATTTGGCGAATGAATTGGCGAAATGTAAAAAACAGCCAGTGCAACTCCTGCAAGCATTTCCACTTAAAGCAAAATTATTTATGCTTCAGAAATTACCACCATAGAGGAGGAATAGGTGAAGAAACCATCTTTTGTGCAGGATTTAAGTTGAGCTCAAAAATTCTTTAGCAAAAAAGCTAAAATAAGAAAAGAAGCTTTTGCAAAATGCTAAAAGGATAATTTGATTTTTCTCTCTGGGAGATAGTGTCTGATTCCCATTTCCTCTATTGTTTTTGCAGTGGTCTTGAAAATTATAGACGTTCAGACTATTTTTCAATTTTATGTTGAGTATCAAAGATTGTCAATACAACCGTTCTATAGCCATTCCATAACAGGGAGTTCCTACTTTTATCTATGTTTCTTTCTTATATTTAAGTTCCAAATTCTCTCCGAATGCTTTCCCAAAAGAATGAAAACCCATTAGTTTCATTGTAGCGTTTAGAAAAATCTTTTTGCATTATGCAAAAAATGTGACCTCCATCTTGAACCTTGCCCTATGTATTTTTTCCTTGGAAAGTTGAAGTTAAGATAACATGTCGTGGGGAGGGGGGGGATTAAGAGATTTGTGCGTCTATCCCTAACTGTTTCACAAAATCAAGCATTTTATTTTTATAGAAAACAAAACAAGAAATGAGGGAATGCCATTTTTGCAGCACTGTTACCATAAGTCACATGACATATGCATGTTTCAGTTTAGGAAGAATATTAACATTTGGAATCTTGATTTACAAATGTTTATCTGTGGATTTTATCCTGTTTCCTTTTACAGATATTACCAAATTAACTATTTTTTTTTCTTTCTCCCTACAGTGAAAAACAACAAGAGTTCAAGCAGAAATAAAAGGACAGCAGCATCAAATGGTGAAGAAACAGGGTCTCTCACTCCTGAACTAGACATGATAAATTATAGACCCAAAAGACGTAAAATAATGCAATTCATATTTCCTGAAGTAAGGTCAACAAAATCAGGAGGAAAAGATGAATGCCCCCAAAAAAGTTTTGTAGAATTAGCCACTCCTGTCATGCCTGACTCACCACCTGTTCTGCATTATAAGCAGAATTCTGATGAAGCAAAGAATCTTCAAGATGAAGTGTCCAAAAGACCATGTATAGAAAATATGCAAAAAAACAGAAGTAACCATGCTGTTGAAGAAACAGCAGGAGACTCTGAAGTTTCTGTTAATGTTCCTGAAAAGTCTGAGAAACTTGATTTAATTAATAAAGCCAAATGTGAATCAGAACCACTTAAAAAGTCCATTGATGATAAGAAAGTAGATCATGATTATTACCTTCGGAGCAGTGTTACTGAAGATAAGAATAAAGTTAGTTGTGAAGAAGAAACACCCAAGTTATCTGATTTTCTTATTTATGGGCCACAGTCTCAAATGAAAGGTATGGAATTTGATGAAGAAATTCAAAATGTTGGTGAGCGTACTTTCTGTGATGCAGATGAGCTAGCTCATCAAAATGAAAGCACTGAGAATCAATCACTAAAATTAGATACATTTTCTCCTGTTCGACAATCTCGTCCAAAAAAATCAAAATATGCAGTTTTTTTCTCATCTGACGAATCAGATACAGAAACTCCACCACTTAAGAAAACAAATTCTGAAACAAAGAAATCATTTACTGCTCAAAATCAGAAATCTTGTGGGAAATCTGAAGTGGCTCCTGTTATTCTTAAAAATGAAACAGTTTCCAAAGCTCAGAATAAAAATGAAAACAGTGATCCTTCTGTGTACAATCTCTACGTTTTGTCCTCCGAGAAACCAGGCAAAAAGAAGTGTTTACGATTATGGAGGGCATCGAAGAGAAGAAAAGACAACACCAAAGAAATGCACAAACATCTGTTTGAAAAATGCAGTGTAACAAAATTGAAAGCTGGTGATTATAAGTTCAGCAAAAATGAAGCAACTCCTTAAATGCCTACATACCTTAAATGCTACAGGTGAGAGGTCCTTTTTAATTTTATTTGACTTGTCAATTGTTTTATAGTTTCTAGATGGGCTCTAATACAAGCACTGGGGTCGTGCTGTCGATCGCTAACATCGCAAATTGCGAAAATAAAACTACTTTGGCGAAAGAAAATAAGTTTTGGCGAAAATATTGACAATTGCTTTTCTTAATGAGGTTCGAAAAATCTAATTTGGCGAATGAATTTGCGAAATGTTAAAAAGAGCCAGCGCAACCCCTGCAAGCATTTCCACTTAAAGCAAAATTATTTATGCTTAAGAAATTACCACCATAGAGGAGGAATTAAAAATTCTAAAAATCTTGAGAAATATTGGTCCTAGTTCTTCGGTAACTTCTCTTTTTGGGACTTATTATCATTCATTGTTCAGAAAATGATACCTTTTCACTTTTTTTCTTTCTGACTGTAGAATGTTTAGTCTAAAATAAAGACACAAAAATAGTATTGTACCCTCACTAAATTCATTATAAGTATCTACTAAACTTTTAGATATTTCAACATAACTACCTTCTTATTTATGTGAATTAATTTAATACTATTCTATTCTATACATAAGTTAAAAATAAAATATGGCTTATAAATGCACACTTGCCAACTCTTCTTGTTTTGACAGAAGACTTCAGTTTTTTTTTTTTTTAACCTATCTTCAGGTCTTCTGCTAGAAGAGAAAATCTTCCGTTTATTAAAATTTTTAGTTGATATGTTAAATCTTATCGCAGAGTCTGCTAACAAATTAGTACATAAGTAAATTCATATGAAAATAATTTATTAAAGTAATTATTTTAGCAGCTAAGTGCACAATGCAGTTGTATGAGTGAGGTTAAAGCTTTTGTAAGCAAATCTTTTATGGATAGGTTAAAAAAAAAAAGAAAAAAAAAAAAAAAAACTTCATATTCTTCCTTCCTCAGTGATTCATCATTAGAAAGTTTATTAGTGTAGATATTTAAAGCTAACCGTATTTATTATGAAAATAATTTTTCTGATAAACTATTAGAAAAAGCTAAAAAAATCTTAATCTGTTTATTTTTAAACATATTTCGGTTAAAATTTAAGTCGAATTTCCATTTATTTGTTCTTATTTTTGTGAGAATACTCCTGTTTTCATTTTATATTAAAATTTCAGCTAAGCTCTTTTCTATTACTGTTTAATTTTGTTTTTATTTCTCTACATTACTAATATAGAATTTAAATAAGGTTGTGTGTGATTTATAGACTCTACTAATAGGGAAATAAGCATAGTATAAACTTAAAAGCAGGACACGTTTTAAAACTTTCAATATCGCAACACTCATCGTTGAGCAATACTGCTGGCCAAAATTGAGACAAATGACTGATTTTGAATTAAATTTTGCAGTATAATTGTATTTTATTTTGAAGAATTTCTATATTTGGAAATATAGATTTATTTTTTTTAAAATTTTATGGTCAAGTACATTTATGACTGATTAATAATTTGTGGAGGCCGGATACGCCTCATTCTACCACACATAAAGTGAAGTATATTAACTAATTAAATTGTGTAAATTATATTAAAATTTATTTTTAGGGCTAATTAATTAGTTAATGGAATTACTAATGTTAATTAGATGTAAATAAAACTAAAACTCCCCTCATGTTACACTTCAGAGGGGCTTATCCCATTCATTCCTTCCCTTTGCGTGTTCTAATGTGCCGGTTTTGTGTTAAAACAGGGTGTCTACCGCTCCGGAAAATACAGAAAGTGGAAAAAGTCGGGAAATTAGAAAATGGGTCTGGAAAAAAATGGGAAATTGGATAATAGGTCCGGAAAATTCTCCAAAAGAATCAATTTTTCTTTTCGTGTCCTTTTTTTTTACCCTTTCTCTCTAATTGTCAGACGGGAAACCGAAAGCAACTGCAACAGATCGCGAAAGCATCAAACAATGTATTTGTATAAGGAGGGAAAAATGGGGGCTCATAAATAGGGACTGGAGAATAAAACACAAATTAGCTTACTTGGTAACTTATATCTTAGGACCGTATTTCCAAGAACAGTTAGTTAATTCTACCAGAAAGTGCGACAACTTCTATTTCTCAATTGATGAAAGCTTAATCCTGTATACTTCAGCTAAAATGGATTTCAAGAAGTTGTACAAAATATGCAAATATAAAGGCAAGGGAGGGGCATTGTGCAATTTCCCAAAGTAAACTGCATTGGTCAGGAATTTTTTTCCCGTGACCTTCCAAAAGTCTGGAAATAGACTTTCAGAAATTTGGTAGACACCCTGTATAATAAAATAAAACACTACTTTTACGAACTTTTCTTTATTGAGCAAATTTGAGAAACGCTAAGACAATTAATGTCCATTTTCTTTCACAGATGATGCCATCAACGCTCGCTTTTAAAAGGAAAAATCAAGCTGTACTTAAGCTTGACAATTCAACTTGATTCCTGCAAGCTTGCTGCCAGCTTAAAATGAGTTGAACTGTCAAGCTTGTATTAATACGTCAAATTCAAAGAAATGTCAAGCTTGATTTAAGCTTATGTGCTGTCTGGGTTATTTGATTTCTGTTTTTACTCTTGCTTCATTACTTTATTGTAAAAATCTGGAATGACTCCACTCGACTTTCTGAACACTTGATAACAAGCATTTAGATAAATTTCATTCAACTCAATCGGAGCTAGTGTTCAGGCACTTGTGCTCTCAAAATGATTTGAGTGTACTAGTGGTCGCCCAGTGGTTGAAATTCGACCGTAATATATTAAACCTCAATATAATCATTGCTTATACCTCAATAATCATTGCTTATAATGTTTTTTTATTTTGCTCTATTACGCCAACTCGCCACTCGATTTGATTGATCGCTGTTGGCACACAAGTGCAATTGACCTTCGTCCATTTGTATTACTTAAGTTTCTTATCAGTAAAACTATGCAATTAAATTTCAACACTAACATATGTGGTGGCAAACTGTAGCACTTATCAGTTCTGATCAGTAAAACTGTGCAATTAACTTTCAACACTAACATATGTGGGGGCAAGCTAT
Source organism: Cheiracanthium punctorium (assembly GCA_038373885.1). Classification (NCBI taxonomy): domain Eukaryota; kingdom Metazoa; phylum Arthropoda; class Arachnida; order Araneae; family Cheiracanthiidae; genus Cheiracanthium; species Cheiracanthium punctorium. Next base: position 255,300 of record JAWZYV010013487.1, read on the forward strand.
GATACTTTTCGATTAGCTGGGCATAGATATCACCAACACCTTTTTCTTGGCGACATTAAAAGACTAAAACATCATTGTTCCCCAAAACAAAGCCAGAAATTTTAATCATTGTAAAAGTACTTATATACAAACATACCCTCCAACATTGGCCTTCACCTCATCAGTAGCACTTACGCGATATCGCCGGGGGGGGTGTTAGGGGAGTCATAACCCCCCATGAAGAATTTTTTGCCATACAAAATGTATATTCTTCACTCCCTTGTCACAAACACCTATACATATATATGAGTTGAAGTAGTCATAACCCCCCCCCCCCCCCCCCACCCACCCCGCTTTTTAGAGGGTTTTCTCAACACTGGGTGTCTACCAAATTTCTGAAAGTCAATTTCGTGACTTTTGGGAGGTCCCGGGAAAAAAACTCCTGACCAATGCATTTTACTTAGGGAAATTGCACAATGTTTGTCTTTATATTTGCATATTTTGTACTTCTTTAAATCAATTTTGACTAAAGTATACAGGATTAAGCTTTCATCAATTGAGAAACAGAAGTAGTTGCACTTTCTGATAGAATTAACTAACTGTTCTTGGAAATACAGTCCTAATATATAAGTTACCAAGTAAGCTAATTTGTCTGTTACCCTCACGTCACGATTGATGAGTCCCCCATTTTCTCCTCCTTATACAAACACATCGCTTGATGCTTTCGCGGTCCGAAAAATGCATCGCAGTTGCTTTCGATTTCGTCTGACAATTAGAGAGAAAGTGTAGAAAAAACAAAGACATGAAAAAAATTGATTCTTTTGGTGAATTTTCCGGACCCATTTTCCGATTTCCCGGCTTTTACCAGACTTTCAAGAGCGGTAGACACCCTGCAACATCATTATTAGAGGTTTTTGAAAATATCAGTAGTACTATCACGTTTTAAAAAACGATCCATGTGAACAAAGAAAACAACGCGCGCTGCACTTTCCTTCCACAAAAGAGCCAAGCTTACATCCAAACACAGGACGGAACAAGATGGGTGGCGGGAAATGCGAGAGGAGACGTGACGTAACAAGAGAAGGAGCAGCTAATGGCATCCCCCCCCCCTCCCACGCACACCACACTTTCGCCGACACAAGTTCGCTCACGGCTGCCGGCGCCGAGGGAGAATGTTGAATTCCCTTCTTTCACGATCGGCGCCGACACACAGGAGTGTTGACTCACAACAAAGCAGCTAGGGTTGCAAACCGCACCTCCGTGCAGGCATAATCCGTAGCTCCGTAGTTCATGCTACTTATCCGTATAAACTACGGATAATCCGTAGCAGTTGGAGGGTATGTACAAATTACAATGTATAAAAGTATCAATATACTGAAAATAAATTTGCATGTTTATTGCATTAATCATTTTTTTTAAATATGAAAATGGGAAAAACATATGGAATTAAATTAAAATTCCAAAATATAGAAATGCGGATGAAAGAACTCTCTATTGGAAATGATGCTCAGTGATTCTCGTTAGGTTTGTTTGCAGTTGGTGCAGGTTTGAAATATTTAGTTTTTTATCGGCTGACTGAAAATTATCAAAACCATTAATAGTCAAAGAACTCAAAAACTCTACTGGGTAATTATTGATTTTACTGTCATCATGGCAAATTATTTTATCATAGCTGTGATATGTTTTCAGTTCACCATGTATTTAATTAAGTATATCAGTATTAATAAATGTACAATCAACATTTTTAAGTGCTAAAATAACTGACTTCAATATGTTACCCGAGAGTATGTTTTGTCGGTAATATTTCCATTCACCTCATTAACAATGTAATATCGTTTTTATCTCCTATTGATTGCTGATGTATTTCAATAATATTTTTCA
>JAWZYV010013488.1:0-111626 GCA_038373885.1 Cheiracanthium punctorium
CTATAATTAAGATTATACTTAACATAATTTCATAAGTTTAATCCTACATTTTTAGTACTTTAAAAAAAACTATTCTCATGTTTTTCTCACTAAAATTTTTCTTGTCTTCAAATAATTGGTAACTAAGTTGGCGTTGATATATTGCGTATGCATGCGTCGTATGTGTGTTTCCTTGTTAGTAAGAGCCCACTGACTTGGACGTATGATTTGTTTTTGTGGGTACTGCCTGGCTGGTCCAGAAGTTTTCACTTGTGCATTTGGAATTCATGCAGTGTCTGTCAATATATCATTCCTTCAAGAATGTTCTTAAAACTTGACAATTAGTAGTAATGTTTGCTTTCAAGGTAAAAAAAATAATAACAACTAAAATTTAATAAAATAGTAATTGATAATAAAATATAGATTGACATTGTATTATCTTTATGTTAGAAAATTAAAATAAATACATAAACAATAGTTACAATTCAACAGCACTTGCACCATTTCGGAGGTCATTTTTGCACATTATTATTTTATTGTTATTAAATTGATGTTCATAGAATGTATTGTACATAGATTCATTTTTTCTCCAAAACAAAGATGTCTCATAGTTATTTTGTGTGGGTATATTTTGTATTAAATATGTGTTTATTTTTCTCCTCCTATGTATGTATACATGTCTATATGTTGCCAGATAAGATAATTTAAATTCTTGCTACCACTTGTTGTTACCATGGTACAAAACTTGTGAGAAATAGCCACCAAAGCAATTTTTGAATGGCATATTATGGTAAATTTACATAGCCAGAAATTTTGTTGACTGATTTTTTCATGCATGCATTTTAAAAGGAATTATAATTATAACCATTGAACAGTGCTGCTTAATCATAATCATGTTGTTTGTTGTAAAAATAATAATATTTAGAGTACTCAGTCACTGCAATTCTTAGCAGTATATCTTTGATGTGCACATGAGCTTGAAATGCTCAATTAAAAAAAAAGGGTGTGCTGAAATGCCCCTTATTTGAAAAAAAAGGATGAGCTAAAATGCCCCTTTGTATTGTGAGCTAAATGCTCCCTTTTAATTTTGTCGACATTTACTTTGTATTTCTAGCAGTTATTATTTTTATTGTGTCATGAAATTTTTTTTTTCTTCTCTAAACATTTATTAGGTGGTGGTCAGCAGTAATTTTGCAATTGTATAATTTTGTCTGAATATGTTTAAGATTTTCTTAATTGTTTATGCCAGCCAAATAGAGCATTTAATTAAAAATTTTTTAAAGACATTAATTGTAACTAATAAAAAAAATTTTCTTCAAAATTTTTTTTCCTGGTTGAGGGGAGTATATATGTGATGAAGATCACATATCTAATTTAAAAATCATTTAATTTGGTTTTTGTAATCTATCCAAAATCAAGAATTCTAAATCACTTCTGTTTTTCATTTTTCTGCCATTTCGGCTTTTAAATCTGTATATTTACTTTTCCCTGTATGCACTATTGTTTTTGTTCTTAATTGTTTCGTCTCTTCAGACCGGTGTGATAAAAATAGATTATATTGCGTCCGTTTGCAAAATCAACGGCCTTTTTGATTTTCCTCTTGGCATCCTGCTGGCGTAAGTTATTTAGTTGTTCCCCTGCGAGGACTTTAAAATTATTTGCTCGCGATTATGTCATTGTAATTTTATTGGACTAACTGTTAGGATTGCTCGGGAATTGGCGTTATTTATATCAGCCAAGTGTTTGTTCTCGCCAATGTGTAATTCTGTGCTGGCGTAATTTTTAAATCATTCCACCTGAATTTCGCTGTCCATATAGGACGTATTTTTTATTTTCGCTGAGCCACCACCGCCGTTATAATAATGTTTCAATAGTATATGTTTAATAAAATAGTTTTTCAGTATTTAACGTCTTTTTATTTTATTGCAACTATAAGTGTAATTGAACCTGGATTATCATGTATCACAACGCAGTATTTAAATTTAAATCAGCTCAACCAAATAACCTTCTTTACAACGTCCTATTCATCACGGTCATAAGGCTTTGGAGGGAAAGTGCGATTCCAATTATTTTAAGATATTTTTTCCAGTTGACATAGTTTAATTTTTTTTTCACAAATAAATCGCCTGCATGGTTATAAGAATGGCTGTGTACACAAAACGAAATCTTTCGAATGCCAAAAGTTTCCGCGCGTTTGCCGAAGAGCCTGAAATTCGATTTGGGTATATACAATGAAAATTTAATATGAACTTATTTATTTTAGGAGGACGAAGATGAACTATAGTGAATGTAGACATATTTTCGCCAAATGTTTTCTCTAGAGGCCGTTGCGATTGCCTCCACAGCGGGCTTTGACTTCTAGTTTAATACATTTTGACTATGTTTTGAGGGATGTTCTCGATATAATTACCTAGTTTATATACAGTAAAACCTCTCGGTGGCGGACACCTCTGGGACCACAATTTATGTCCACGAACTGGGAGTGTCCGCTATTGAGGACTGCGATAATTAATAGAAAAACCTATGTATTTTATAACTTGATGTATGATGCATACTTTTTTAAAATATGAATCGGGAATATTTTGACATACATTGAATTGATGAAATAGTGCACTTGCCTTCCTAATGAAAGTGCAGCGGCTTTTTTATTTTCCGAACATATACCATGTAAGGAAAGTATTGTAATCATGAAAAAATTCGACTTCGAGATTTTGGTGTATTTACACGTTTTTATGTCTTCTGAATTCATTGATGCTATTTATACGAAATGTATGCATGTATGTGTGTATGTGTGTGTGTGTGTATGTGTGTATGCGAGTGAACACAATAGTTCCTAAACGGAGCATTCGATTGCGCTCAAATTGGGTATATATGTTATAAACCACCGTCGCAAGACCGGTATTGATTTTGGTGTGTATAGGACTTATAGTTTTTCTACAGGGCTACGACAAAGATTTCTTTTACATTATGGCTTATGGGAGGAAGTTCTTGAAAGTACGCTAGCGGTACATTCGATTGAGCTCAAATTAGGTATACATGTTGGAAACCACCATTGTAAGACCGGTATTGATTTCGATGTGTATAGGACTTATAGATTTTCTATAGGGCTACGATAAAGATTTCTTTTACATTATGGCCTATGGGGGGAAATTCTGGAAAGTGCGCTAGCGTTTAAACGGTACATTCGATTGAGCTCAAATTGGGTATACATGTTATGAACCCCCGTCGCAAGACCTGTATGGATTTTGATGTTTATAAGACTTATAGTTTTTTTACAGGGCTACAACAAAGATTTCTTTTACATTATGGCCTATGGGGAGAAATTCTTGAAAGTGCGCTAGCGTTTAAACGGTACATTCGATTGAGCTTCAATTTGGCATATATATTTGAATTATTCATCGATTAAAATTTATTTAAATGCTTGGTAATGATCTTAATCGTAAGTGTTCGGAAAGTCGAGTGGAGTCACTCCAGATTTTTTTAGTTGCATTTAGAGAGATATTTACGGAAGTGACACTCTATCGAAGGTGCCACTGTAACAATTTAAAAATACTTCTCCATATACAAAATTCGAAACAAAAGAAGAAAAAAAAAAGCCCCCATGGCATCTGCGTGGTTTTTCACTTGTCTTGTGATACCCATAATTCGCTGGATCGATTCGGTCATTCGTTTGCGGCCAATCGACTGCCAATCACTCGTCAGTCCAGCTGACATTGGCCAAACAGAACTCTTCCTTTCCAGCACGGGGATGATCCCTGGTTCCATCCAACCGGCCAGATCCGAGCTTTAGCCCACTACGACCAACATAAGCAAGACCTTTTTCTTTGAGATGGTTTATTTAGCTAGTATTAATTTGTATTATTTGTATCTATCTAATAGCAAGTCGATCATTAATCATCTATTGTGGACAATCGCTTCTCCACTACAACAAATTATCAATGATCGCTTTGCTGTTAATTTGTATCTGTTTCTTTTATTCCTATTGCGTTTGTTTATTTCCTATTTTGTGATTATCTTCATTCAGAATTTCGGACATCCGGGCTCCAATTGTGCGACCTTCCTGCTAGCCGTGAGGACGGGAACTTTTCATTTCCAGCCCTGCACCAGGGAAGCGGGCCAGATCCAAGTTTCGGGCCTGCCGTCCACGACAACAGGAACGCCACCTTTCTTGGCCGACTTTTGAGCCTCGGACGCAAGTTTCGAACTGACCGATCGCGATGACGGCAGTCGTCACAACCGTCATCCCCTGCACTCGAGCGCTCGCGCAGGCTCGCAGCGAATGTCTGAGCGCACAAGGCAAGTGGCTGTGATGCCCATCACCTGCCCGCGATCCGTTGTCCGATGTTCCTGATCCATGGCATTGCCAAATAACATATTTCAAATATCATTTCAACATAGTTCATGCACTTCAACATCCTCAACATACCACATCCACATATTGCACTTTAATTTTGCATGCCTTGGACTAGTACCCCAGGCAACCGTTTCACGAGTAGAGAGAGCTACTCACCCAACGCAGAGGCCACGGCTGGCCACTCCATACACGCTTACTTCATCTACATAAGGTTTCCATTGTTGTAGAAGACAGATGCACAATCCGATGCAAGCGCCGATGCTATGTTGAAATGAACAATGTTGTTTTGAATGGTTCAGTACTCTATTGTTTCAATAATGACTGGCCCTACCATGGCCGAGTGGATCGGGCACTCAGAATGGAAACTGCTGAAATGTGAAGGTCCCGGGTTCGGCCCTCATCCGCGGATGTCGATCTAACGATAGTATAGTAAGCGGCGCGTTTTGTGCGGCGGAAATGACGCCACAAGGGGGCGTGGCTTGATGGCGTCATGGGCCGCGACCGGAAGTGACGTCATGAGTGGAGTGGAGTTGTTTTCTTCCTGCTGCTGGATTAGTTTCGGTTTCAGCCGTGAAAGGTTTCCATTGTTGTGAAAGATAGATGCACAATCCGATGCAAGCGCTGATGCTTTGTTGAAATGAACAATGCTGTTTTGAATGGTTCAGTACTCTATTGTTTCAATAATGACTGGCCTCACCATGGCCGAGTGAACTGAGTGGTACTGAGAATGGTAACGGTAGAAGTGTGAAGGTCCCAGGTTCGGGCCCCGTCTCGGGCTGTCGATCTAACGATTCGGAGTTTGGGACGGTTGTGTCCAGATGGAACGTGATTTCGCGTTAGAACACCTCAGAAAGACCCCCGACCAAGGCACCTCTTATCCAAGGCAGATAGCCCAACTTTGCCTTAACAACATAGACATTCCCAATAATTAGTGGCTTGATCAAAAAAGGAGGAGATACTATTATATATATATATATATATATATATGCGTTGAAGATGCAATAGAAAATCCACATTCTAAATATAATATTTAAATTTTAAACTTTTTTTAAAATATAATATTAAAATTTAAATTTTAAAAGTAAGTTTGTGTAATTACTTATGTATTAGCATGCAATTTCATAACTAACAAAACAAACAATTTTTTTTTACCTTTTTTGACTACCAAATATTTATGCTTGTTTGAGGGACCTCCTCTCTGTACGATCGATTTTTCAAGGAAAGGAATGAATTTTTATGATTCATTTATAGTAATATAAATTAGATAATTATCCAAAAAACACCGCGGTAAAGTCATTTTCAAAATGTTTTATAAAAGTACAAAACAAAACACCAATTAATACAGAATTGCCGAGTAAGGTAGGGAGAATGCCTTCGCTACAGTAGGACTTTATGTTCATTTGTAGTTTGTAATTGTATTATATAGTTACGCTGATTCCTGATTCACTGTGTAACCATTCCGAGCAACCTATTCAATACGAATATTTTACCGCCATGACTCCAAGAATTTCAAAAAGGACGAAAAGATTGAAAGCCAGAAAAAGCGTCATAGCATATGCACCGTTTATACGATCTGCTTGAAAAATTTTCAAAGTTATGTACGAAAATATAGAAAACAATCTGGGCTACTTTAAAAATCTGAAAATCCACCAATTTCCTCATTTTCAAGCAATTTTTTGCTATTTTCGGCTCCCTTTTATTTCCGAGAGTCAAAATGGAAATCATTTGCGTGACAAAATGAGCTCTTGCAACGGTAGGACGTCCTATTCATCACGGTCATAAGGCTTTGAAGGGAAAGTGCGATTCCAATTATTTTAAGATAGTTTTTCCAGTAGACATAGTTTAATTTTTTTTCACAAATAAATCGCCTGCATGGTTATAAGAATGGCTGTGTACACAAAATGAAATCTTTCGAATGCCAAAAGTTTCCGCGCGTTTGCCGAAGAGCCTGAAATTCGATTTGGGTATATACAATGAAAATTTAATATGAACTTATTTATTTTAGGAGGACGAAGATGAACTATAGTGAAAGTAGACATATTTTCGCCAAATGTTTTCTCTAGAGGCCGTTGCGATTGCCTCCACAGCGGGCTTTGACTTCTAGTTTAATACATTTTGACTATGTTTTTGAGGGATGTTCTCGATATAAAAACCTAGTTTATATACAGTAAAACCTCACGGTGGCGGACACCTCTGGGACCACAATTTATGTCCACGAACTGGGAGTGTCCGCTATCGAGGACTCCGATAATTAATAGAAAAACCTATGTATTTTATAACTTGATGTATGATGCACACTTTTTTAAAATATGAATCGGGAATATTTTGACATACATTGAATTGATGAAATAGTGCACTAGCCTTCCTAATGAAAGTGCAGCGGCTTTTTTATTTTCCGAACATGTACCATGTAAGGAAAGTATTGTAATCATGAAAAAATTCGACGTCGAGATTTTGGTGTATTTACACGTTTTGAGGTCTTCTGAATTCATTGATGCTATTTATACGAAATGTATGCATGTATGTGTGTGTGTGTGTGTGTGTGTATGCGAGTGAACACAATAGTTCCTAAACGGAGCATTCGATTGTGCTCAAATTGGGTATATATGTTATAAACCACCGTCGCAAGACCGGTATTGATTTTGGTGTGTATAGGACTTATAGTTTTTCTACAGGGCTACGACAAAGATTTCTTTTACATTGTGGCTTATGGGAGGAAGTTTTTGAAAGTACGCTAGCGGTACATTCGATTGAGCTCAAATTAGGTATACATGTTGGAAACCACCATTGTAAGACCGGTATTGATTTCGATGTGTATAGGACTTATAGATTTTCTATAGGGCTACGATAAAGATTTCTTTTACATTATGGCCTATGGGGGGAAATTCTGGAAAGTGCGCTAGCGTTTAAACGGTACATTCGATTGAGCTCAAATTGGGTATACATGTTATGAACGCCCGTCGCAAGACCTGTATGGATTTTGATGTGTATAAGACTTATAGTTTTTGTTACAGGGCTACGACAAAGATTTCTTTTACATTGTGGCATACGGTGAGAAATTTTTGCTCTCGCGTTTAAATGGCGCATTTGATTGAGCATCATTTTGGTATGTTTGAATTTTTCATCGATTAAAATTGATTTAAATGCTTGGCAATGATCTTAATCGTATGTGTTCGGAAAGTCGAGTGCAGTCACTCCAGATTTTTTAGGAATTAAAACAGATAAGAGTCATTAAATAGCGTGAAATATAACAGTATTTATGTTCACTAATATGGGTTATTTGTAACATTAAGCTTTGCACTCACATATCTCACGTCCTTCAATGAATCATTCTGATAACTTAGTTTACAAGAGTTACTGTGTTTACTTAGTTTACTGTGTTTACTTACTAACTTATTTTACTGTGTCCCTTACAAGATTACCAATGTCACTTACAAGATTTATGAACAGAACGTGCTTCATGTAGCACAGCTGAAAATAAACTTTTGGCAAACATTATAAATTTTCATTTGACAGTAAAATAAGGATTATTCTTTAATATGCAAGGTATAACAGTTTCTTCTCAATTACTGATCACGGCTCCATATAAATTCAGATTTAATTTCTAATAAAAAGGTAACTGTCGTATGTCCATTTTAATAAATTTTTGATATATTTTTTGATTCATTATCTTTTAATGTGTTCGTTTATTATCTTACAATGAGCTCAGTGAAAATGTGTGTTTCTACTCATCGGCAGCCTTATCATTACATTTCTTGAATCATGCGCAATGACCATTTCATAAAATTATCCTGTTTCACATATGATTCAATAAATGCATCACAAATGCCTCTGAAACATTCAATATATAGATTAAGCTAAAATACAGACTAATAACTAATGGGTTTCTAACTAGAAAATAGTTTTTTTTTTTATTTGGCTAATGGGTCACAAAAAGATTTTACTCGCTCTTAACCTAACTTTTGTACACTATATAGCATCTGGTTTTTCCTTTATTGATAAAATACTTTTCGCCGATAATTGGGTGTCAAAGTAAAATCATAATATTTTATACATTTTTCAAAGGCATTTTTTCCAAAGTCAAAAGAAACTGATAAAATGTATGCTTAGAGATAATTAAATATAGCTTTTATTCTTTTAAAGGTGTCCATTTACAAAAGTTTTATGCATGTTTTTTTCAAAAAATCATTCTTTTTTTTAAGTTTCAGTTTTATTTATCGCATTAGAAGATGTAAGCGTTTTGGATCATTTAAAGAGAAAATTCTTATACTCCTATGCAATTTGCTTCTATCAACTATACCTGTCCTTAAAGTGAAATTATGTCAGCTGATTCTTTTATGCAACCCACATCTTCACATCATAGAATAAAAGGACGTTGAAATTAATCAGAAAACGTTCATGTTAAAAATTATCAATAAATGCTGTCTATTGTAGGGATTCATGCGAGACGAGACGAGACAGATATTTAGAGCTTTTTTATCCGTGACGGGCGTTCTTATCATTACTATATAGAGATTTTGAGAGGCAGGACGAGACATAGATTTAAAGCTTTTATGCAATACTGGTGTTTTTATCATTAGTACATAGGAGTTTTGAGAGGCGAGACAAGGCTTTGTAACTGTTTTGCGAGACGATACCTACTTTCTGTCTCGCGTCCATCCCTAGTCTATTGTGATAGAGAGCCTGTTTAAACTGTTAACATAAAAAATGGACTTTTAATAACTATGATATATTACTACTAATTGAAATATTCAGTGATGTCTGAACAAACTTCAGCAGAACTATATTCGCGCAAAACTTCAGTCGGTAGGTCTTTCTTCTTACTATTATGGCTTACCACATTCTTTAATATGCGTCAACAAGAAACTAATCATAGAGATGTTTAGAAAAAATGCTTAGAGCATATTCAGCATTCCGACGTTCAACAACATATACATTCCTCTCTAAAAAATTTGAAAATTCCTTTTAAAATGTCTCGCCACCTATATATTGATGTTGCAAATCCTTTGTCTGTTTGTCGAAGATGGATTGAAGCCAATTTTCGCCAAAATAATAGCATTTATAATCTTTTCGAATAAATGTCTTTTCAATAAAAATCTTTCGATTACGTTTTCTCTCTCTAACCTTTGCTTAAATTGCAGTTTTTCGCTCTGTGTAATGCACTGCTTTTTTTTTTCTTTCTAATTGACTGACGAACAAAGGGGAGTTTATTTTGCATCAGAGAGAGAAAACCATTAGAAGATCCGGTAATGCCGTATTTTTACATTAAATTCAAACAAATACATTTTTAAAAACATTTTAATTACAAACAACCTGTAATTAAATAAAGGATCACATGTTTGTTATATTTTAAATCAAGAATTTTATAGTTAGTTATTTTTCTTTCAAGAAAGATGTCTGAAAGAAGTGGAGGAGGGTAACTAGGGCTACTTTTAAATGCTCTTGAGTGTTGAATTTTACAGTAAGAAATTTACGAATACCTCTTAGTTTTTTCTTTGAGATAGAAAGGCAGCGAGAAAAGAATGTTTTCACTCCCCCCCCCCTTATCTTCCATGAATACGAATTTTGGAAAATGTCGTCTTACGAAGCACATATGTTAAAAATCTAACATATATGCCAACTTATTGTTAGCTTCACCATTTTACCTAGGCAAAATGCTGACGTATGAAGAAAAGCCGTTTCTTTCCAGTTCCCCTACTAAATATTAAAAGGTAATACAAGTTACAGAACTTAAGCATAGTGGGCCTATGTTTTCATTTCATATCGGAAATCAGCATGTCACAAGCAATATCAAAATTCCAATTTCTATAAATTTTCAACTTAGGGTAAACCAGAGTAATTTCCCACTGACAGTGATTGCTCGCTTTAAGGAAAACATTCTTTAAAGATTATTTTTAAATGTTCTTTTATTTGATATTCACCGAGTGTTGCATGGGTATGATAAAATTAAAAAGGTTTTTAATGGAAATCCGCGACGAATTTTGATTACCAACGGTCATTTTAGCTATGAGCAATCACTGAACCTAACCTTAAGCGGGCAATAGTTATATAGTTTACCCTACAGTGAATTAACTTGCTATAAAACATTGAAAAAACACAGTCTATTCTTCTGAACCTGGATGTATTTCATATGATTATTTCCAGTAATATATCTATATAAATAAAATTACTGGTGACTTCTTTCTTTACATTTCTTGGAATTCAAAAATTTTGCGATTTCTATCCGTTTCAAGCAACTGGGAATCCGGTGCGACCCTCAAAAAAAAACATTTGTCTGTCTGTCGTTCTGTCATTCTGTCCGTGACGCTTTATTTGTTCAAGCATCACGTACAAACGAGTGAAGCGAACGATATGAAATTTGGTGTCATGATAGGTGGTCACTCAACTTAAAACATAGGCAATTTTCAAAAAATCTTGATTGGATTTTGAGATTTTTCGAAAATCCTTTCAAACTGCGTAAATTTGTGTTCGAGCATCACGTATAAACGACTGAAGTAATTGAAATGAAATTTGGTATCATGTGATTGGTGGTCACTCAACTTAAAACATAGGCGCCGATTTTTAAAAAAAATCTTGATTAGATTTTGAGATTTTCCGAAAGTTCTCTCAAAATACGTTTATATTTCTTCAAATATCACGTAATAGCGACTAATACGAATGATACGAAATTTGGTGATATGATAGGTAGTTGCTAATCTTAATTTATAGGCGTTGAATTTTTAAAATATTTTGATTACATTTTGAGATTTTGTGAAAATCGTTTTAAAATGCTGAAATTTTGTTCCAGCATCACGAAATAAAGACTGCAGGGAATTAAGTTAAATTTGGTGACATGATAGGTTGTCACTCATCTTAAATTCTATGCTTCCTATTTTTCAAAAATATTGATTAGATTTTGAGATTTTGCGAAAATTATTTCAATATGCTTAAATATTCGTTCGCCCACCACATAATTACGACTAAAGCGAATGAAATGCTATTACTTAGTTACTTAGTAGTGTAATATTTTAATAATACATAAAAATTATAACTTCGCTTTCTTTACTTTGACAACATACTACATACATTCTGTGTACTCCTACAATGCTGACGAAAGTTCTTGCTTTTTGGAAATTTGCATTCAGTACTAACCCGTCAACGACGGGTACTTCAGCTAGTATACTTTATAAGCTTAAAAACAATGATAAGCCTTCTCTTTTCTGTCCAATAAGAAGGTTAGAAATATCTTAATGAATTTCGACAGCACACGAAAATTCACTCAGTTATTTATCCTGGATAAATAATAATAAGCGCTACGTGAAATTCATTAAATCAATATCCACCGAATTAGTGCACGGAAGTCGCTCAAAAATCCAGTAAAAACAACGTAATCCTTAAAAGGAAAGTATTGATCACATTCCATCTTGCACGTGGGAGAGTGACCTTTGCCAGTGGAAGTTTCAGCATTCGCTACTAAAAAGGAAACAAAAATAAATATCAAAGTCAAGAGGTTACACTGACGTTCTCCGTTGTTTTCGAAAAGGTTAAAAGAGATGCAAAATTCAATTTTCCCGATTGCTCTATTGTATTTCCTGCGAGAAACGTAAAAGGATAAACTGAAAAGGGAAAGAAAATTTTTCCACGCTTCTGTCTGATTACTCCGCCTGAAGACGCATTCGTGAGCGCTACTTAATTTTCAGCAGATCACGTGGAAAACAACAATCGTGCAAAGAGTTAGGCTGCGAGACTTAGATGCGGTATTTAGAAAATTCACTTTCGCCGGAGAGTATCGCTACGTGTTGTTGTTAAAAATAACGCTTGTATTGTTGTTTTCGGCGATTACAACCTTTTCATTATTGAGAAAGAGAAAGCAGCTCGTGAGTCAGAAGGGAGTTTAGGGCTACCACATCCGCATTTTCAACTGAGAAAAAAATTCGAAAACTTCCCCTGGCCAGCTCGATAATCAGTGTCAGATTGATAGTTGCATTCCTGAAAAGCGCAGTACACGCCTTTAATGTTACTCGGAACCGTTTCTAGCCCACCCCTCTGTACTTTTAAACTGAATTATTTTTATAGACATTACATTACATTAGAGTAAACACTGCGAATAACCCAGTAGTTCAGACGTCGGACTAGTTACGAGATGGTTGTGCATTCGACGTAGAACTTAAGACAGAGTCGTGCACGGTAGGTTCGTGATAAAGTGCTCAAAGCGATCGTTAGTAGTTTCTGTGACGAGCGGTTTCCGATAATTCTCCTCTTTGGGGGAAAGATCTAGGTTGTAGAGGGAATCTAGTGTAGGGGGAGGGGGGGGTTATCTCTGAACAACACGCACTGCCCTTTTCCTTAAAACTTATAAAATTATCTGACACTTTAACAAAAATAACTTACATTAAAACATTTTTCTTAATACTATACAAAATATTTTTTTTAATGTCTCTTTCTTCACTTGTTTATTACGTTACACTTCTTTAGCGTAAACGCTGCGAATAACCGAGTAGTTCAGACGTCGGACTAGTTACGAGATGGTTGTGCGTTCGACGTAGAACTTGAGACAGAGTCGTGCACGGTAGATTCGTGATAAAGTGCTCAAAGCGATCGTTAGTAGTTTCTGTGAAGAGCGGTTTCCGATAATTCTCCTCTTTTGGGGAAAGATCTAGGTTGTAGAGGGAATCTAGTGTAGGGGGAGGGAGGGTTTATCTCTGAATAACACGCACTGCCCTTTTCCTTAAAACTTATAAAATTACCTGACACTTTAACAAAAATAACTTACATTAAAACATTTTTCTTAATGCTATACAAAATAACTTTTTTTAATGTCGCTTTCTTAACTTGTTTAATAATAATTATTATTATGTTCTAACGTGTAATTTTTACAAAAGCATCGTTAAAAAAGCTCATTTAAATTTCTATAATACATTTCAACTGATTTAAATTCCATGAGACTAACAAGAGGATCTTTTTAACTGCTTTAAACTGCGTCTTTTTCTTTTATGTCAAAAGTGTTTAATTTTGTTGATTAAAGCTGCATTGATTAAGAATTCCCTATACATTTTCTTCGCCGCATTTAACATCTCAGAAATAAAAGTTACAACAATGTTTCAGAATGATTTTTTTCTTTTTAATACATCAAGAACAAGCAAAATTAAAAAGTAAGTTTAAATCAATGAGTATTGATTAATTAATTACATCAACTTTTAAATGTATGGAAGTTGTTTAGATCGCTAAAAAAAAAGAGGAAGTGAAAAGTTAAAATAAAAGTAACATGTTAGCTGAAGGAAGCTTGTTTGTTTCCTTTGAAGCATTTTAAAGATTATAAACTCGATTTTTCTGGATTACAAAATCCATAAGGGACTTTTTCTTCTGATTGCAAAAAAAAACATTATGTTAGACTTGTAAAATTTGATTAAACCTATTTAACTGGATTATTAAAAGTTTTGAAATCTCCCCCGAGGATAAAATTCCAAACAAGTAAAAGAAAATTATGCTATAAAAGTGAGTTTTACATATTATTGGTACATTTCACATGTAGAAATGTTTACAAACACAGCGTAGTATAACCACTCGTTTAATTGTGTAATTTTATTTCAGCCTCCTTACATTTCAAAATTTTATATACATGCTTCTTATTGCTGTTATTAATCTTTATTTATTTAATTGAACATAAATTGCGATACTTTAAGTATAGATTGAAAATATAAAACAAAACCTTATCTTGAATATACTGAATTTTTTAGAAATAGCTCTATGCCAGAGTTTATTTTTGTTGTAAATCAATGAAAAACTCAGCAGATAAACCTAAAATATTCGTATAGTAAAATGTCTTGCGCAGGTTATTATAAATTGAATTATTTCTTTAGAAATGTATTAATTTTGAAATTCACTTTTCTTCTTCTCTAAATTATATAATACAGAAAAAAAAATTACAGAAAATGATGAAAAATGTAGAAAATATACGAAAAACTGAGCAGATAAATATAAATATAATAAGTTTTCTTATAAGTTATTATACAGGGTGGTTAAAAAATAACATGAAGTCTTCAGAGTCGTCTAGCGAGTAAAATATTCACCAAAACATAACCAAATTTTTTCGGCTTACATAGTGGACCATGGAATTTCGATTTTTAAAGAAAAAAATTAGTACCAATAGTTGCCACTAGGGAGAAATTTGGCACTGTTTGCTCAATGAAATGCTTTAATTACAATAAACAGGTCCTTTGTTGCGAGAATGAATATAAAGGGCAAGACTGGGAAAAATTCTCATCATTCTGAGGCCAACTGGCTTTCTAAGGCTCTTACGTTACAGGGACGCGCTTCGTTAGTCAATCTCTAATACCAGTGGAACGAGAATATTTTGGCTGCCTTTACGAAGTTACAAAAAAGACAGATGAGCATGAGCTTAACAAACTTACGAAACATGATGCAACCATCCTGGGTACGGAAAATAGTTAGTCTTCAAAAAGGATGGAGAATTTGGAACTGTTTCAAGCAAACTAGCCTCAGAATGATGAGAAATCTCAGTCTTTCCTTTTATGCTCATAATCGCAACAAAGGACATGATTATGCCTATTAATGAATTTTATTTGGTAAACAGTGCCAACATTTTCCTGGTGGCGACTTTTTGTTTTATTTTTTATCGTTAAAATTCGAAATCCTACGGTCCATTAAGTACGCCCATCAAATTTGGTCCTATTTCGTCCAATACTTTATTCGCTACAAGGCACCTAACATCTCACGTTATTTTATAAACAGCGAGTTCATTTAATTTTTTATTTCTTATACTCTTATTCTCTCTTCCGTTTCTTATTACTTAAAAAATGTACGTATTTTGATAACTTCTTTTATTCTCTAAAATACATAATATAAATACGTTTTTTTATATAAAGTAATGAAATATTATAGGAAAAATAAGGTTATGCTGAATTTACTCCTCGTTCAAAACATAAAATAAAAATTGCAAGCAACTCACTCTGTATCTTTTGATATACTTACATGTAGAGTATAAAACTTTTGTGCAGAAAGAGTCAAACGAATATTTCATAAAATTTTTAGTTCTGAATTTCAAATTTTGCAACAGTGAAGAGCGTTTGAAATAATCTGAGAGCAGTAAAACGCACACGCTCTAGCATGTATGTATTCTATCATACGCGAGCAAGCTGTTTTTTAATTTTTGCAAAAGAAGATATTCAAAGCTTTGTGAAGAACATTTATTTTCATCTAAAACAAAACTTTAAATTAACTTTAAAATGTTTTGCATAGCGGTTTAGTATTTTGGATAAGTTAAAGAAACTGGCACAAGAAAGTGATAGAAATACAGGGTATCCATAAAGCCAATTCATTTTTTAAATTTTGATAAGCTAGGAATTGTGGATACTAATTTATGTTAAAATTTTTATTGATTAATTTTTTGCGCATTTTAGATAGCATTTGAATATCTAGAGGGCCAAGATATCAAAATGGCTATACCTCAAGAAAAAGTCCAATGTGTTTCTTGATGTATCAACAAAATCAGATACTCAGATTATTCAAATTCAGATACTCAATTTCCTTTGTGAAACATTTACAGGACATTGGACGAGATGACCCAACACCTCCTAGTTAAAGAAGGCCTGGGCACAGAAGCCTTTACTTTCACAAACTAAAACTATTCAAAATTTCTGGTGAATTATACAAATTTTAGAAAATATCTTAAGTTGAAAATTAAAATTAAAATAACTTTCAGATAAAAAATAATTTGTGTTCATCTAGTTCTATATCATATTATATAATTAGGGATAGTTAAAATTTCCTATTTAACTATCTTCTAGGAGGTGTTGTAGGACCACCCTGGCGATCTCGTTCACCTGATATCACGCTCTGGATTTCTTTCTGTGGAGGAATGTTAAAGATGGTCTATATCAGGGGTTGTCAAGCTTTTGCATATCATGCGCCAATTTTTTTCACAGACGAGTTCAAATGCGCCATACAACTGTAGAAGCTTTTTCACTTCCTTGCGTTCACGGGTAGAGTTGGAAAATATGAGCAAGGGTAGGCTTTAGTTCAAGGGTGTTTGTTCTATATGTTGAGAGATCGTCGGTGTGATGGCGTAAAAGGGCATGATATGGGAATTTATTTTAAAAAGAGAAAAATCTGGAACGAGATCTGAAAGAGATCTAAAAAATCTGAAAGAGAAGACTGGTGTTTTTCCCACGAGAAGACCATACAGGGCGGCAATAAATTAGAATAGTCACCAGACTGTCGACGATAGTGCAATCTCAGAGGCGTAGCCAAGGGGGGGGTTAGGGGGGTCATAACCCCCTCCCATGAGGAATTTTTTGCCATACAAAATGTATGTTCTTCTCTACATTATCACACACACGTATACATATATATGAGTTACAGTAGTCATAACCCCCCCATGAAAAATTTCTGGCTACGCCCCTGTGCAATCTAATCACAATAAGTCTCCAGAAGAAAAATATTTATGGAGCAACGAAATATACAGGGGCAACAGTCCCCGTCTCTGCACGATGATTCGGCTGAAGGCGGATACAGCATCCAATAGAAACCACCAGCCTATGAAAATAAGGGGCAGCCCCAGCGAAAGAGAAAAAAAATAAGAAAAGAAAACCCAAAGGATCCAGAAGCGTCTCAAAAAACCTGACCAAGATGACATTTGAAAAGGTCTGCGTTGGTGCGACAAGTTACCCAGTGACGTGATATGTTTGTGTGTGTTTCTGTGTTAGACACAACGACGTTGCTTCCTCATGGCAGAGATAGCGAGAACACCGGCTGTTAATCCACGCATCTGATTTGGTGAATATATTCTTTTTTGCTCCATTTCCTGTGAAAAGTGCCCCTACGTACTATCAAACTAAATATCGCCTCCTAATGCCACATCTCCCCAGACTTCTACATCTTAGCCAAGGACATGCTTGTGTTTGTCAATTGTAATTATTATGAAATAATTTTAAGTCTCCTTAATAAAAAATTATGTCCGTTTCCGTTTATATTTGTTAAATTCTTTTCAGTATTTTGTGTACCTTTCTTGTATTTTATTTAGAAGAGTTACAGGAGTACTAGCCAGGTAGGTTAGTTTGCAGCACTTCACTATACGATCACTTTCGGCTTTCCCTAATGGTAATAGAAAGTTACTTTTACCACGGAGAACCACACATTCGTCGCAGGGCATTTTAACAGCTTTAAAAACAAATCATTGATGTTAAACTCTCGAAAAAATAATAATTCTTCTTCACCCGATGCACTATGGGCTAAAACTAACAGTAAAGCTGCATGTCTCATGCAACTTTCAGAAGAAAAAATTCATAAGCACAAAAATCACCTTCAAAAATTGGCAGAAAAGTTACCCGATTTTAAAAATACCGCGAAATTCTGTATGTTTAGCATTTCTTCCTTAGTGTGTCGTAACTACTATCTGTTCATTGTTTGTGTCAGTTCACAGTAAAAATTGTAAAGAGGCATTCTAAGTTTTTCCCAGTCTCTAGCGTAATATTTTTTTAAGCTGTTCAAAAGTTGCGTGATTTTGTTGCGTGATCCACAGCCTTAATCTTGTGAGCATGCGACAAAAATTGTTGTACTGAGGAGGATGATCCTGTAATTATTTTGGGGGGTATTTGGTAGGGGGATCAAAGATGGTTCAGTTATTCATGTCAATACATTTTGGAATGCATAAATGCTTCCTTTGGATGTAGCATCATAAGTTATAAGAAATCGAACACTTCCGCGGGTTCGAAATAATTTCAAGTCTTCAGTCTGTCACAAAACACGTGTACATGTGCACCTGTGCACAAAGATGCGATGCGTCACTTAAAGTCATCCTGTGCGTCAAAATTGGACGCATACGCCAAGATTTTGCCACCCCTGGTCTATACCGAACAGATATATGCAAGATAATACGGATCTGAAGCAAAGAATTATAAACGCCATCCGCACCGTTGATTAAATTTTATTACAGAATACATGGCTGGAAATCGAGTATCGTTTTAAAGTGCTTAGCGCAACTAATGGAGCGCATTAATAACTGTTTTAAAAAACTTTAATAAGCTTGCATTTTAAAGTAAAACAATTTTCAAGTTTGTATCTGTTCAGTATCCTACTTAATAAATGCCTGAAATTGTACGAAGACTTTATGGATAGCCAGCACGAGTTATCCTCTGAATCAGCCAATTACTGCACGCGTATCTACAACAATAATAGCATTTCATTAACGTATCAGCTGAAGTACCCTTTCTTCGCACGGAATGAATCCAATACAAATGGAAAATAGATAAATTATACTAAACATATTCTGGTTGCACATTTAATTGGCTACAAAAACTGTTTTGTAATATTCGTTGGGCATAGTCTAACTATACTTGATTTTATAAAATAATGTTTGGAATGTGCATCATAATCCGCGAGTGTGCCGTACTTGTTTTCCTTGTTCCATAAAATACTTTTTCAAAATTGAGTCTACGTTAAAATCGTCTACTAAAACTTTTTTGATATCCTCACCAGGAATATTCTCACTATACTCCATTTTTATTTACACGCGAATATAGACACCAATACTCCACTTAAATAAACAGTAGGGTTTGCAATTTCTCAACAAATATGGACGATGTCGCCAATCTGGATCCAGTTTTGGGGACTTATTTTTTATGCTAAACTTGGCAATAAATCACCAAAAACGAAAAACCTTGGCTAGTTTTCACATTTAATCTGGCAACCCTTTAAAAGCGATTCGCCCTTTCACTAGGTGGACAAAAATCTTTGTCTGAAATTAACAGCACTCAAGAGCTAAAAAAATACGTGAAAAACACCCTTTTTTGTAAACTACCCCCTATTGAGATCGATTTTTAAAAAACCTTGAAAAAGATGTTGTGAATCATGTTTATGAATTTTTGAATAAACCAAATTACTGCACGAGTATCTGCTACAATAAAAGCATTTTATTAACGTATTGTTATATATCAGTAAAGTAATGTTTTAGTTTTCAATAAATCTCAATTTACTTTCCTTTTACTAAATAGATTACTAAACTTTTGAAAATTTGAAGCACGGATAAAGATTTTTCTTTTTTTTTTGGGGGGGGGGGGGGATTTTAAATTAAGAACATATATGGGGCAAATTATATGGGTATGGTTTTAAAGTTGTTTAATATATAAATATCAATTTAATCTATACACACACACACACACATCAAAATTTAACATGGCATAAATTTTGACATAGCAATAATAGTTTTAATGAATTCTAAATTAAAAAATAACTCCTGATGAGGTATTATGTTAGTGCAAACGACCAAAAAAAATCAGTTTTTCCTGTAATATATTTTCCACGGTCTGCTAAACTTGCTAATGTTTTTTGTAGTATCAAAGTTATACCCGAAACAAATATTTAAACTGGCATATCTAAAAATATTTATACATATTAATACCATTGTATTATTTACATATCATTATAAATCATTTACATATATGAATGTAGTATCATCTCTCCCTTTACTAAAGGGATTATAAAAATTGATCATTACAGTTAAAACATTGATAATTGCAGTTAAAATAAATATCACGTTCAGCTTTTTTTATGATGCAGAGTAAGGGAAAAAAATATTATTTCTTCTCATTAGATTTGTTGTTGGCCCCTAAAATTAAGTAGCTGAATCTTACGAAAAAAATTCTTGGAAAGTGGAAATAGAACTTATACTTTTTACACTCTTACAAATTTCTGAACAATTCGTCAAATATTTCTTTAGAAGATAGGAAAGCAAATTATATAACTAGAGCGTTTTATTTCTTGCTGTATTATGTACCTGCAGGCTGAAGTGGCAATTGATATACAGTCGTTTGGATTTAGATTTTCATTTTCCTTATGTTAGAACTTCAAGTCGAAGATTTGCACGAATATTAGTGCTTTCAACCAAAACTTTGAAATCCCAATCATGTTATGACATAAGCTAAAATATTTCAAAACTTTTACAGAATTTTTTTACAGCGTTCATTCTTTCCGTAACTCAATTCCCTTTTTAAATGTTACAACGTAAAATTTTTAACATGAATATTTTATTGGTTATATTTTATAACTCAGTGGGATTCAATTTTTTACAGTTTTTTCTTTTCTCAAACAACTGCTGTTATCCTAAAACATTTTACTTATTTATTTATGGTAGAAGGAACTTTTAAAAATTAACAAGCTTCCTGCAAGCGAAACTGATGTGAGAATTACCTAATCTCAAAACGGAGTGAAATCTTGACAGTTAAGGAAAAAAAATGCTAAAACCTCTCCTCATGCTTAAAATTTTGAAATGTGCACGAACTTTATTGAGAACAGTGTTAGAAAAGTAAAGTGAAGAATTATTTATAAATACTGCAGGCATTGAGAAAATGGACATTTTATCTTGAATTTCTTATAAATGTGTGTGTTAGAGACGGTGCATGTAACGAATAAATTATTAATAAATGCTTGTACACTTGTCTACATATATATCTGAAGTACCCCTTCCTAGGACTAGAAGGGAGATTGTTAAAATAACTAATACGAGGGAAAAAACATTATATATTTATTTGTTGATCTCATCAAATTTTCGTCTCTTAAATAATTTGCACCTTTGTATCTGTTTTCATGCTTCATGTTTGAGAAGCTGTCTTGGACATGTTGTTATTTTAATTGCCAGAGTTTTTCAGCATTTAATTTACTAATACACTTGTAAACGCATTACGTAAAATCAACTTCAAATAATTATTATTTTCGTTTCCAATTTTAACATTACCATTTAGTTACTATACCAACAGTATCCATTATTGTTACTTAAGTTGTTAAGTGCTGCAATCAAATAAAAATTGAAGTATTTTTTAAAGCCCTTAAGATTCGGAAAATAAGAATACATGAATATGAAGATTAGAAAAATTAACCTTTTAAAATATTCTCATTTAAGGGATTATTTTATCTATTTTGCATTTCATTTCCTTTGTTTATGTGGAAACAAATCTTCCGAATGGCCTAAAGCTGCACATGCGCACTATGCATTTTTCCCTTATCAGATGCTCTTACATCTGGTACTGTCGACAGAATCTGCGAAGTATGTAAGTTTTTCTGCTCGAAAAATGACGTACGTCGTTCTACTTTAATCAATGGTGTACTTAATTTTACTTTTTACTTTGAACTTCATAGTTACCATAGATACAACAGGTTTGTTGCCACTCAATGCTAAATTCAACAATTCGACGTAGAAAAAATCAGGTAATATCGTCTGCAGGGGGGATGTTTGTTAGAGTAGAATTACTCATCTTTTAGTTAGTTGCAAAGCGCCAGTTGAAAAATGTTGAATATAACAAAAATTTTTAATTTAATACACACGAAATATGTAATAACGCGGTATATTGTGCTTTATATTATAATCCAGACTATTATAACAAATTTCCTATTTTTAAAATTCCTAATTTAATTGCAAATCTTGACAATTATTTGACGTCATCAAAATTTACAGTATTTTTGCAAAATCTACTCAAAATTTTCTGAATTTTCGAAGTTTATTATTTGAGTTGCAATTAATATCGCATTACCAAATGTCATTTTCTTTCATCATAATCGCGCTTTCATCAAAATATCAAATTTTATTTGCAAGCCAAGATTTCAACTATTGCCAAACTAAAACAGTTAAAAGATGTAAGTTCTCAATATACTAATTCTTGGAGCTATTCCTAGCAAATCAGAATCTTTCCGATGGAAAAAATTCCCATAAAGGCACTCATAAAAAAATTCCACAGCACACATTTTCAAAACGTTTATTCCTGTCACTAGAATTAAATGCTCTTCTAAATAATCTCTCTAGTAGGGTTTTTGCGGAAGTTTTACGCATTCGAATGATTTCGCTTTGCTGGAAACAGTCCCTCTTATATCAATGCTTCATGCAGAGGAAATCATTTTATTCGTGGAAAAAAGTAAATTTGGTGATCTCGAGAACATATTTTCAACAAACTGGAATCAGAATTTTCCCAAACACAATTCCTTGACACGATTTTCCCCCAATATAAGATTAACGGAACATTAAAATGACGTCATTTCAAATACGATATGAAAGTTTGTGTCACTCAAGTGATTTAAATTTTTTACTCTGATAGTCAAAAAAACTCAAAATAGCGAAAAATTGCTGGAAATTGGGGCTATGTGAAGTTAAATAAGTAACATGCTCCCACCTGTTAACAACTTTTGTAACTTTTGATCTCTCCTTTGCAGCTGAACAGAGCATAACGGTTCCGATTTTAGATGCGATCTTACGTCACTTTTGACAATAACTTGACTGACGCTACTTTGCTATTCACCAGTACTTATGACTATATTGTTTCTGGACAACTATGTGGTTATATAATTAGTGTTAAACTTGTTATTGATAATTTAAAACTACTCCATGATTCTATCATTAATAATGGATCCATTCTTGTGTGTTTATTTCTACTTTACTTTTGGCATTACATGCGTCTAGTCTTTTTTCTTTTTCCAGCATCAGATTTGAATTAGGCATTTTATACTAGCGGGATAGTTACCTATTTTGGAGAAATTAGCTCTTTTGCTTAGCCACTGTACTGAAATTAATAAAATGTTTTGTCTTTTATTCTTGCGCATGTGACAACTGAACTTATTCGTGGCTGGTCATAAGCTTTAAAAAATTTCATTTTCCTAGTATCGCGCATCTAAGAAAAAAAATGGTGAAGGGAGGCTTCCATATTAATCTTCTCAAATAACTTCATACGCCAAGTTCACTTTATCCTCCAAAAAAATATGATTTAAATTATTTATATATATATATATATATTCTTAGGGGAACTTTTTGACAAAAAGTTTTAGCATAGAGTCCAGATGTCAAAAAGTAATTGAGGAATTTTAAGCACTGCAGACGGTCTAGAGATCAAAGTGGAAAAGCTGAAATCCCCTGAAGAGAAAAGAAAAGAAACTTTTGAATATTTCTTCTCTTCAGTGCTTAAAAGAAGAATCGGGCATATTAGAGTTAAGGGCACAAAAAAAAACAGAAAATCAATTTTTCAATTGCCGAATTATATGATACTTTTTTTGGGAAACACCAGATACAATGCTAAATGTTCCAAAAGTATTTGGAATAGAAACGGTTGAGTGACTTCAGAAGAAAATGTCTTTTTTGAATCACTTTTCATTTTTTTTATCTCAAACTTTAAAAAATTACATTTGCATATCTCAAATTTTCAATATCATTTCTTGTAAACAGCAAATGCTCCGGGGGAAATCTCCTCAGCTTTAACAGTTATAAAGTTTATCGTTCATCTGTCAAACAGGATTCACATTCTAGACTTGAGAGTGCTGAAACTATTTATTTTTCCAAGAAAGTCTTAAAGAAGACTCCTCCAAGAAACTTAAGTACTCAAAACTTTTGATGCTTCGAAGATTGAAGTAGATTCTATATACAAGCATCTATTTTTAGCCTGGCGAATCAAAGCAGGTGTCCTGGTACTTAGAATTTCGGTGAACTTTTTGGACGTGACTTCTGAATCTTTAAAAATATCATTCTGCGTGATATCTTATAGTTTAAAAAGTAAGATTCACAATTTATGGCTATTAATATTGCATTAATTAAGAAACACACTGTTACATCTAATCTCTGCATTCTTGGCTCGGGATTTCTTGATAGATAAGCTCTTCAAAAATTTGTTAGTGCTGTACATGAAAATGGCTTGTAGAGGCAAAGATAAAATTTTGAATTGTATAGATTATTTAAGGAGACAGACATCTCTAAAAAAATCAAATTAAGTAAATTAAAACTAGCGGGCCACATCTGCCGAAAGGACCCCTCCTAATCTATATTTAAGATCTTAAACTATAGACCAACTGGAACTGGAGTTAGATGTAGGCATTATTATATGACTTACAAGTGCATCGAAATGAAAAACGCAACTTTAACATGTCTGTGAAATGTCTTATTCGGTGAAATAAAACTCACAGCAGGAGTTTAAATTTAATTGCGAATCCTTGAAGCAGTTCAAAATGATGACATGCTTCAGTCTAAAAAGATCCAAAGAATGTTCTCGGCAAAATAAAATTTCGCCCATGCTTGAGGGAGAAATTTTCGCATAGAAGAGTTTTTCTCTCTGAAGAAATCCGTTTCTCGATTGCATCCTAACAATGTGAAAATAAGTGAATAAATAAAAGCAAGTATTCGAAATTGTGTTTAGAATTTAAAAAATAAATAAATAATCAATCGAAAACTCGTTATCAGACATAATATTTACTGCTATGGATAAGGATACTAAGAAAAACACCTTTTTTTGAAGTAAAACTTCTTTAGTGGCGACTAGGGAGTAACTAGATTTTTTTTTCTGGCGGAAGTAACGCTCAGTAAAGGAGGTGAAGTGCGCGCCCCGAAAAAGAAGAACCTCTGAAAAACCTACCTTTTCGACCTGCTTTCGCCGTTCCCCGAATTCATCGTGTAAAAATACGCGGAACTGTTAGAGAAAAAGAGTCAAGAGCCGTATCTTAGAGACATCAATCTTTATTTATATATCAATAAGCGTTTTGAAGGTACATCCAACATAATATTTTACATGTAATCCCAACCTCACAGGAGGTTCTCGATAATCCTTATTTTTAGATGAATAATATACAATACATGGTTTTGGAAAATCACAAAGAAATGGAACCTGCCTGCAATCGAACCGGAACAGTCAGGGACTGATTTACGGCGGGGCATTCGGGGCACGTGCCCTGGGCCCCCGATTTTTAGGGGCCCCAAAACTTCCTTTTATGTAATCATAATAGCTACTAAAATTATCTCTCAAGAGAAAAATTTCTGATTACTTCATTTCATCACAAATATTCAAAATTTTTAATTTAATGTAACTTGTAACGCTAAAAATTATGCATTCGATTCGACATTCGATAAATTCGATATTCGCAAATTCGTTCGGACACCTCAGCATGCTCCTCCTTTTATCTTTTCAAAGGTGTGTGACGGCTGTAAATACCCATAAAAACATTTCAAAATCGAAAAATTCATATAAGTGGTATCTGTCGTGACATTTTACTGATTTGTAAATGTTTACGTATGGTTAACTTAGGAATGATAATTGGTTTTAACTTAATTTAATTAAGTAATATTCTGCGGAAAATTTTTGTGCAGGGGCCCCCAAAAGTATCTGTGCCCTGGGCCCCCAAGTGTGTAGATCGGTCCCTGGGAACAGTAGATGGAAACGTCAGTTTAAGAACACTTTTCCTGGATTCTAACCCAACTTCCAGACAGAACAAGGGGATGGAACACCACAATTAAAGAGACAGTGGCTGCAAACGAACCTAAACAGCAGAGGGAAATTTTCGTTTAAGAACACTGTTGGAGGATCATACTTCGATCCCACGAAGGTAAATTTATAGGAGGGGACACTTCTCTTAGAAAGTTGGATAACGCCGTAGTTGCAAACAGATGGCGCTACGCACACTGGGTAACTGCGCATCTTCTGCTTCTGCGCATCTCAGGTTGTTTATATTTCCATCGAGGCGAAGTAAATGGAGATCGTTGAATTAGCAGAACTTCAAAAAATTAAATACATAAACTTAAGAACGTGATATATAGTAAATACTGGCTTCAGATGTGTTTTAATTACATAATTGTCTTAGAATACTATTTCGTAATGATTATAGGCAATAGTTTCGAAGCGAAGTGATATTATTATTTGTCAAATGCCAGTTACATTGGCCGTTAGGCCATTAAACTCCTAAATATTATGTATGTCATGTCTGTTATTATTTTGCCCAAAAGCTGTATTTTAAGAAATGTTAGTAAATTTAGAAGAATGTAGTTTGTGTGAACGCAATATTTATAATGATATATATAGTGTAATGATATATATATTTATATATAGTAATGATATATATATATAATGATATATATACAACGATTTAAGAATACGGGTATGTAACACCACAAAGAAACAAACACTGGCTGCAAACGGTTTAATAACAAAATAAAAGAATAACAAATGGACACTCCGTGGATTCTAACCCAACCTCAAGACGGAGCAAGCAACGGTTTAACACGGGGATGGAACACCACAAAGAAACGGACCCTGGCTGCAATCAATCCCAAACAATAGACAGAACCTGCAGTTTAAAAACACGGATACAGAATAATAATTCGAAACCTACCAGCAGACGAAATCAACGCTTAAGAATACTGTGATAGAAAAACCACACACAAAAAAAAAATTACACTACCTGCATTCGAACCCAACTAACAGAGGAAAACATCAGTTAAAGAACACAGTTAAAGTATAATACTAGACTATGGACATTCCCCCCATTCAAACCCAACCTCCAGATGGAACAATGGTATAAGAAAACAGTTAAAGAATAATACTACAACATGGACACTTCCTGGATTCTAAGTAATTATCATGAATTACCGATGATTCTTACTGGAGATTTTAATGTTA
The DNA here is from genome assembly GCA_038373885.1 of Cheiracanthium punctorium. Classification (NCBI taxonomy): domain Eukaryota; kingdom Metazoa; phylum Arthropoda; class Arachnida; order Araneae; family Cheiracanthiidae; genus Cheiracanthium; species Cheiracanthium punctorium. The sequence goes on from JAWZYV010013488.1 coordinate 26,743, forward strand.
ATTTTCGCTCTCAAGAATCTCAGCCGTTAGTTGATTTTTTAAAAGAAAAATTTGATCTAACTATGAATACTTCTCGACTTCAATCAACAACGCGTTTCGGTACAACGATAGATGCTGTATTTTCAAGAAAATTAGCAAATTTAGAGAGTAAAATTTATGTTTCACATTATAGTTACCACAAACCTATAATTTCATACATAAAAAATTATGATGACATTCAAGTACCTATTTCCAATGAATAATATGAATATAACATTTATATAATCTTTGTAAAGTACATGAATAATAAATATAATTAAATTATAATATGATATTTATTTTAAGTTTAATCATTTCAGTGATATGTGTCGTAAACGTCAAAGAAGTTTTACTTCAACCGCGCGTAAAGATTACACGCATACACTTTTTTTTTTTTTTTTTTTTAGTCTCCTTATTCACGTGTGTCAAAGTCTACAGACACACTCTTTTTTGAGAAATGCAACAAGCCCTCAGAGTTAGTTGAAAATCCATTGTTAAAAAAAAATATTCAAAATATTCTTTCCACACAGACAAACAATTAAGTACCCGGGAGCAAAATACAGTATTGCTCATGAGTGCTGTAAAATCATAAACAAGCATGTGAACATTTTCAAGTATTAGAACTCAAGATATCGCTTATATTCGGGGTTTTTTGTACTTCGTGTACAATCGTCAAAAACACGAGTTTAAAATGTTTCAAATATTCCAGGTCTCTAAGGCGTTGCAACTTAATTTTCATGTCTTTAAAGTCGTCCAAAGTGCTAACCATAACAGCTAACATTCAAAGAATTATCTTGAAAAAAGTCTTTGGTTCAGTATTTGAGGGAGGACTTATGCATGAAAGAGTTTTGGGACTAGGAAAATCAATTTTCCGATTGCTTCGGTAAGATTGTGCTGCAAACACCACACGTGGGATAAGTATTCAAAAAAGCATTTGGAATAAAAACTAACCGGCGCTTTCAGATAGAACGCTGTTTTCTCTCTCCAAAGCATAAAATTTTCTGTCAAGAACTATCTGGAAAACTATTTGCACAGCATTAAATAAACAAATACTAGTCTTTGCAGTTCCTCATATTTAATATTCGATTTTATGTGTGCTTGGTAAAACATTTCCTGTGACGGTGTGTAAATATGAAATAATAAAGGATAGTAAAAAGTTTGTCTCTGGCATTTCGTACTGAACTGGCTACATCTGTTGATCAGCTGGAACTAAATGTTTTGTAGAAAAGTATTACATAATAGAAGTATTAGCGTCGTGAGTATGTCCAACAATTGCCTTAAAATCGTTTGTCTTGGTAAAGTTCTTTCCAGTTACAGCTGGCTCATACTCGAATATTTCTGATTTAAAAAACCTTAACAAAATGAAATTCTTTATATCATTTAACCAGTCATAATCTACTGAAAAATGTTCTTGAACCTAAAGATCAAATAACTCATTCTTCTTTTATCAAATCAACAGACTTATCTGGGGCGTAATTCTGGAAGAGTTCACTGTATCAGCGTAATTGAATGACCATTTCTGACGTTACCGTAAAGAGGAAGACTCTTGCAGTTCTCTAGAGATCTCCGTTTGCTATTTTTGCGAGGGAAAATCTAATTATTTCGTAGGGAGGATGAGAGCTTTTAGATAAGGACATACTCTCCGTTCTAGCCCCGAACCCCAATTTGAGAAATAGTAGACTCCTTCAAATTCTGCAGTCCATATCTTTCAGTGGTGTGGAATACCGAGTATGGGGATCCTTACGTCACGTGAATACTATAGTCCAATGAACGAAGGCTAAAAGAGGGAGGTTAGCCTATAAAATATTGGGCAGTTCTAAATTTTTGGTATGCTGTACAGGATGGATTTGGTTAGAAAAAAATCCAAAATTCCACAATTCTTCTGATACCTCTACTGCCTTTTAGAAATCAACAAAAATCGGTATTTTTTTCAGGCTTTTGCTTATAATTTCTTTTTTGTGTGCATTTTAACTTAAAAATTTAATTGCCGAGAACAAAATTTCCTAGAAATTTGGTATTTGTACGATCTACAGTAACGACGGAGCTATGAAGCTCCCCCAAAAGACTAAAATTGTGTACTTAACAAAATTCTAAGTTTTCTTTTTTCCACTTTACATCACAGTAACTCCATAACATTTCATTATACAGTAGAAGTCCTCTCAATCGATCTTCGAAAAAATTTAATTACTTGCAAAATCTATTTATATTTTTTACGTCCAATGCAACACGTAGCGAATGTAAATGTATAAAAAAAGAAAAATGTAAAAAAATGGCTTTTTATTAAATTAATATTTATGAAAAAGAGAAACGAAGTGGTTACAGTATCTTCAAGTCACGCGTTTGGTAACCGTGACTTGAAGATAACGAAAAAGAAGATGGCTCTTGACCCAATCATACGGTTCCAATGAATCTGCAAGAACTCTTGCACTACGAAATTCTACCAAAATTCAACGGATTCAAATATTTAAGGATGAACTCGAGACAAAAAGTAGGCCTATCTCGTCTCGCAAAAAAGATGCAAAACTTTCTTTCTTCTCGCAAAGTTTCTACATGGTAATGATAAAATCATTTGTCTCATCACGTGTGAGAGCTATAAATATTTGTCTTGACTCGTCTAGCATCCATCCGTACAGATATTACTCGTTCATATGACGTAACGTTTATGATAACAACAGAAGTAACGTCTGGAAGGGGGGGGGGAGTTACTTCGTCTCTCTCTCAAAAACTCTACATTTAAAACATTTGTTTCGAAGTTTAAGAGGAAGTTATGTTTCTTTCTTTTGAATTTGATATGTACTCCCCTCCACCACAAATGTTCAGTCACGCAACACTTATGCGAATAAATAAAAAGGAAGTTTTTTTTCCTTGAATTTGATATGTAGTATTCCCTCCTCCCTCAAATGTTCGGTCACGCTACGCTTATGATGATAACAAGTTAGAAGTTTTCTGTAAAACATACTCATACTCGATACAAACAAGTTTCTTTAGTTTTGTAAACCTTTAAGTTTTAATATGCCAATGGAAAGCAAGATAATCTAAGACTACCCATAATGCAACACTGGAATAGTCGCTTTCTGCTAAGAGCTTCCTTTTCTTAATACTGGTCATGTGGTGGCAGCGGTTCGTAACTCAGAACATTTTAACCCTAGAATAAACGTTTAAAACGTAAGGCTAATTGCTAAAACGAACACTTCAACTAACGACTTCTTATGCCTTTATATCTCGTTGGTTTTAACAGTATTTTTCATACAATTTATTTAGGTTAGGGTTGTTACACATTTTAAGTGTCATCATAAAAGCCGATGCTGAAACAGCAAATTTCTAAAATGTGCTTTAGCTCAATGCATGGTGACATTTTTTGGATGGGCGGAAAGTGCACCAAGTATCGTAAATTCGATATTTTAAAGCTGTGAAAAAGTCCGAAAGATCTTGCATTTTTGTGTATCCATTATTGTTATTTTGTAATCTAGCTACTGCGTGACATATGCTTGCTCCATTTGACGTCATTGAACTGTTAATTTGGATTTTTGCACACACACATGCATTATTGTTATTGCACTAATATTCACATCTAGCTGTTTCCGTTCTAAGCGTGGAAATATCGTCGATTTTGGTACCGAGTACGTTAGAGTAATATATAAGTATATGTGTTATCAACATCACAATATCTTTTATTACAAAATAAATTAAAGTTCGAGTCATTCCTTGGGACGGTTGACCTTCCATGAAAAGTTTAAGACGGAACTTTTTTCATTTTAGTCTCGCAGTGGCCTAGTCGCATAATTCCGTTTCCGTAAGAGCACGGAAAGTTCAGCAGCGCTGGTTTGGCCAATGCTTTGGAGGGTGAAAACCTCTCTTGGCTGGGGCACTACGGGATCGCGTACGCTAATGGGAGCTGGTGCACGTAAAATCTGTTCGTGGCTCCAATGTCATCCATGTTCAAAGGATACCTCTGGAGCTGCCGATTTCAGGTGCTAGGTCTCTCCTCTGAATTTGGTTCAAATAGGAGTCCACTCATAAGGGGCAACATTCGTCTGCTTAGTAGGCGCCCCCATAATGAAATGATCAACATCTGTGGCCCTCGTAGTGGTTAGGCCTCCAGTATAGGCCGCTGACCCGGTTATTAGAAAGAAAAAAAAAATCATTTTATTAATTTTATGACTTATGCTGCCGAAAGATGAGTCATAAAATTAATATTAAGTTAATTGAGCTTTTATAATAAGTTAGAAGTTAGAAGCTTTTTTTAGAATTTAAAAAGCATCCACTATTAAATTTTTAAAAAGCAATATACTATTTTAAAGTTATTTTAACGTTGTGCTGTTGTTCGGACTCGTAAGCATCATTTAATTTATTTCCGCTTTCACTACGTTGTTTTTTTAAACAGCTATAAAGTCGTTCAAGCAATAAACTGCATATGAATATAGGATCACTAAAGCGTTCATCAAGCACAGTAACTTGTACTTGAGTTTCATGGTACTAAGTGTACGAATGAGCAAGATTTGACAATTCTTGATAATTTATATCTTTAACACGTATGAAAATTTTACACCGTATAACTTGGATGTAATTAAGTCTCTAAATAATATTTTAAAACAGTTACACTGAAAATATTTGCATTATTTTTACCCACGCTGTATGTTGTAGTTACAATTAATTACTGCAAAACGTGCAGGTAAAAGTAACGCACTTTTTTCAGTGTTACATTATCAGAGTACAGTATACATCAGATTTCATAAATTATGTTTTTTTTTATGCTGGTAAAAGCAAAAATTAGTTTTGAAAACTCTTTGTCAATGTTGTTTTGTAAGAAGAGCAATTTGGGTAATTTATGAGGGATTTGTGTCTTAGAAACATAACTACACGTTAACATACTCGTAGAAACTCTTATACCATTAAGTAAATTTAAGATTCTGTTAAGAAGCGACAGGTAAAATATTAGAAAGTGCTTATTAAATTTCTACTGAAAATTTTTATTGGAGCAAATAATTAACTAAATTTGTCAGGCGTCTTTGATTAATAATGATAGTCAATGGAATAAAAATTAATAAATTTCTGTAAACAATAAAATAAATAAAGCAAGAATAATAAAAGTACATCACATTTTTCCATAATCATATATTTACTTTTATTTGACATTAACAGCAGTATTTTTTCAATTTTTTCTAGTAAACTGAATAAATTTCCTTTTAAACGGAAAAACATGAAAATAAATACTATGTAAAAATTTACTTGCGCATATATTTAATGCATACGAAGCTTTATGATATATGACTCAGAAATAACAAAGTCTCGAGAAAAAGGTTTCAAAGAAAAGTGCACCTTGAGTATTATAAATTATATTTTTTATGCCGGGAAAACAACATTCAATGTTTGAAACGTCTCCTTTTTAAAAATTCTTAGGGAGAGTTTTTTTTTTTTTTTTTTTTTTGAAGGAAATAAGTTTAAAAAGTGGATGTTTTTTATCTGAGATTTGAAGACTTAAAAACATAATTGCAAACTTTAGAACACTCGAAGAAAATCATATGATCAAATAACTTAGAGCTCTAAGAAGAACTACTGGATTAAAAAAAAAAAAACAAGAGAGGCATATATTTCATCGCTTAGTGCTTGAGGCAAATTTTTGCATGTCGGACTGCAAAAATCAATTTTCCGATTTCCTGATTCAACTGCACTTTGTTGAGAACGCCAGAAACATGGGTAAATATTTTTAAAAATGAAAAAGAGGAATAATTTTTGTCTGAGATAAATTTTTCTTACCTTCAAACTTTCTGCTAAACATAAAAGACGTCTTTTTCCTTTACAAATAAGCAAGAAAATTTGAATAAAGTTGCTGTAGCATTAACAGTTGGAAAGTTCTCAGATGTAGCATTTAGATCATCTATATTAAAAGAAATTTGCGATTTATGTCCGTTCTACGTATTTTAATGTCTAAAACAAAATCAGTTGGCATGGAATCGTTGCAAATAAATATTTCCCCATTATTTTTACAACTCTCTTGTTACAAAACTCTTCAACACTTCACTACTAACTTATGCTACTACCTGCTGGTGCTAACTATGCTAAAAACAGTTTTAAAAATGATTTTTTTTTTCATTTATAACTGGAAAGACTGTTATTATAAAACGTTTGCTTCTATTAAAAACAATAAAAAAGATTGTCCGTTGTATAGTCAAAATAAATAATTTTTAAGATTAAAATAAAAATTTCTTTGCACCCATCAAGAGGTACAAGGACTATCTCTTCAGCAGCAGCAAAATATTTAGCCCGTGCAAGAGTAGAAAAGTATACAAATGTTAAAAAAGATCCTTAAGATGAAACTGGATGTTTCCATTCCGAAAAGAAAAGAAAATGGTTCAGGAAGCGTGATGGATAAGAAAATAACAAAAAAGTAATGGAGACGGGGAATAACAGAATGACTAATTTGAATCCGTACATAAAAATTCAAATTAATCAAAAAGAAGGTACAGTAGAACCTCGATCTATCGTTTTTCAAGAGGATTGTAGTAAAACACGATGCATGCGGGAAAACGACGAATCCGGGTTAAAGTCAAAATACGAAGAAAACAATATCTATGAATACACACAATGTATATATACAGTATACCAAAAATACTAAATTTGTTCCCAAACTGTAAAAGAAACAAATTGAAGTTGTGTAGCAAATTAAGTGATACTTATATTTAGAAAATCAGTAATTTTACACTGAGTTTCTCATTAATCTTTTAATTAATCGAAAATTTTCAAGATTTCCAGTATTTTTTTTTTCTTTTTATGCGTTTTCATGTCTGTGTGTAAAAGTTCATACAATTTCAAACACCGTTTTTACGTCGAATAAATTTGGCTCTAATGTTGGCTCAGTTTCATCGGCATGAATATTATTCTCGAGTTCTTCGCCATTGTTTTCATTTTTTGCATCACACTTCTTCCATTCTTAGGATACCACACGTTGCTATTTTTTATATCAATGGAAATATGATCAGTACATCTCACACCATACACATCCCTGCTAGCAGTAAGAACTCTTCATCGGTACTATCTTCAATCCAAGAAATCATACCAGGAAGCAATGTAGGAAGCAAGGATTTGTATGCCGTGTTCGTCCACTTGACCTTCAATTTCATTTCGGTCAGATGAAAAATTTTACAACTATGAACGAGGGAAAGCTAATTTTTGACGAACGATGCATGCGGGTTTTGTTAACGTTATTTGAATACAACTTCTGCTGGGACCATAGAAATAAAGCGATCAATACGGGAAAACGATGAATGCGGGAGCGATAGATTGGGGTTCCACTGCAGTAGGAAATAAAGTTAAAATCGCACATTTTAACACTGAACGATAAAATCACAAATTTATCATCAGTTCTACGATCAAAAAAGAAAAGCAGATCTTTGGAAGTATAGAGTATACCCTCTATAACATGGATTTATATAAGATGAATTTGTATAACACGGTGGGAAAATTGTGAACGTTTTTCTATAACACGTTAAAAGACTCGTACAGCGCGGTGAAATAATATGCTTATCATGTGTTTGTAATTCGTACAATACGGATTCACATAACATGGAGCGTATCTAACGCGGGAAGGAGGGGGGACTGTATTTTATGATAAGCAAGTACCTAAGTTTTAAAATACAAAATAAAAATAATAAAAATCTGATATCGCAACTGACATGAACTACATCGCAAGTAAATTTAACTTGCGATGTGGCTTTTCTTTAGCAGTATGCCAGTACTTGGGACGAAATGCAATGCATTTTTTTTAATGCTGCAAAAAATTAATTTAGGCTGATTCGTAATTTAAAATCTTCGAAAGATCTCGTAATAAGGGCCCCAAAAGGAAAAAAGAATTGGAGAAGCCCTTTTGATGTCTGTACGCCTCCGCATAAAAAGTAGCGATTAAATTACAGATAAAGAAATTCTTTTTCACGGTTAGATTCATTGTATTATACAAGTAATTGAAGGAATCATCTTTCAGAGAAAATAATTAAAGCGAGAACATATAACTTCTAAAATTGAAAAAGAAATATATATATATATATATATATATATATACGTGTGAGAGAAAGATTAGTAATCTTAAAATTTAATTAAATGTTGATCAAAGACAAAGCGCAAAGAATGTAAAGGCTAAGTGTATGCTAAGGGTGTTGAACAGTTATAAAAGTATGAAATGTCAATATGAAAAGAATGTATGAGGTATGTTAAGAAATGTGTTATAGGAAAAGAGTTTATACAATCTACGGTCCCAAATCGAGATTTTATATAGTATATGTATATATATAATAAACAAAATACGAGGAAAACACTGCAAAAATGGCACCCCTATATTAAAAGTGAATAACAAGCCAGACCATATCAGCATGTAGATAGGAAGCAGGTTGAAAATTATAGTCAGTTAGTTTTAAATTCAAGAAAAAAATATTCAAGTTATCACACATTATTACAACTTTAAAAATCATTTCTTATACCATGGGTTTTTTCCGTTAAAAAATTTTTTTAGAATGAATGTGCACTTTGATTTTGGATTTTATTTATTATTGGATTTATACACTACTGTGGTGAATAAAAAAGGACAGGGAACTTTTGTTTAGTTGGAAAACAATGCTATATAATTAAATTTCGTCTCCATTTGCTGTATTCTATGCTGAAAATTCCAACCTTACCCCTTACCCCCTCCGGGACGTTTTGGACTAGCCAATACGCGTTTCTGTTAAGTTTTGTTTTCAGTCAAATGCTTGATGATATCTTGTTTTTTGTTAGTTGTAATCCACCGTTAGCCAATATCAAATTAATGTAAAGCTTACTTGCCTCTATGATTGCCTCTATAATTCTTGCCGATAGTCTGCAATGTTTCCTTAGTGATCTAAACTGAATTAGCTTGAAGGATTTTTTTTAATAAAGTAAGAAAATGTTGTAGATGATATCTAAATTTTTTTAACTGAAATTGCTAATTTATTTGACTAAATTTCAGCACAATTGGAACTCAAACTTTCTACCCATCACACGAGAACAAATTAAACTCAGCATAAACTGTGCTCGATAGTTTCTTGTTTTAGCATATGAAAATCAATATTTTTATGAATTTATTTTAACTTTAATTTTCAGTTATTTAATTATGATTACATTAATACTGCTATTTCATTCTTTTGATATCTTAGTTCTTTATTTTACTTCTTATTTACTTATCTAGGGTAAATGCTAAAATTTTCAACCACATTTTTACGTTTATTTTTTATTTTTAATTTTTTTTTAAATATATTTTTGTTAGTTAAATTTCCGATTTATTCTAAAACTTTTATCATAATAATAAAACAAATATTCGATTAAATAATCAATTCTCATAAATTCTCGGTCATTTATCAGCACTTTAATTTCGTTTTATTCGCTAACTCAATAAAGTTTGTTAATTAAGATTTAGTTCCGCTGCTACATATTAACTTTAAAATGGATTTTGTTTGAGCTTTGAGTTTTAGAACTAGTGTCATTAATCTTGTTTTATTTATTTTAAGTTATCCATGCAGATATTTTTTTCAATTTCACTCACTCTTTTATGCCCTAAACCTGATTTATTTCGCATAATTTGTAAAGTCAGTCACAATTGGTTCTTTTTTTTTCATTCCATGTCATAAATTCATTTTGATTAAATTTTCAGTACAACGAATTTTAAAAAAACTGGAGTTTAAACTAGAAATTATTAAAAATTCGTTAACATAAAATTGAATTATGACAGGAGTTTTAAAATAACTTGTTTAATAAAAAACGAATGCCAAGGAATTTATAAAATTTTATGATCGTATACATGTTAAGTTTCAGCTAATAGTATATTTCAGTTGTCATATGTTTAAAACCAATTATTTTTATTAATATGTATATTATTAACTATATTTTACTGTTACTTACTTCTATTATGCATGGTTAGAATTATAATCACAAAAATTAAATTTACATATTTTCTTTTATATAATACTAGCTGAAGTACCCGTCCTTGACGGGTTAGTGAATGCAAATTTCCAAAAAGCAAGAACTTTCGTCAGCATTGTAGGAGCACACAGAATGGATGGAGTATGTTGCCAAAGTAAAGAAAGCGAAGTTATAATTTTCATGTATTGTTAAAATATTACAGGTTAGAGAGTAACTAAGTAATATCATTTCATTCGCTTTAGTCGTAATTATGTAATGCGCGAACGAATATTTACGCATATTGAAATAATTTTCGCAAAATCTCAAAATTTAATCAACATTTTTGAAAAATTTGAAGCCTCGAATTTAAGTTGAGTGACAACGTATCATGTCACCCAAATTCGTTTCATTCCTTGCAGTCTTTATTTCGTGATGCCGGAATAAATTTTCAGCATTTTAAAACGATTTTCGAAAAATCTCAAAATGTAAGCAAAATATTTTTAAAATTCAACGCCTATAAATTAAGATTAGCAACTACCTATCCTATCACTAAATTTCGTATCATTCGTATTAGTTGTTATTACGTGATGTTTGAAGAAATGTAAACGTATTTTGAGAGAATTTTCACAAAATCTCAAAATCTAATGAAAATGTTTAAAAAATTGGATACCTATAGTTTATGTTGAGCAACCATCTATCATGTGACCAAATTTCATATCATTCGCTTTAGTCGTTATTACGTAATGCGGGAACAAAGATTCAATCAGTTTTAAACGATTTTCGCAAAATCTCGAAATCGGATCGATTTTTTAAATTAGATGCTAATAGTTTAAGGTGAGTGACCACCTATCATTTCACCAAATATCATTTTTTCACCTTTGCAGTTATTACGTGATGCTCCAACACAAATTTACGCAGTTTGACAGGATTTTCGCAAAATCTCAAAATCCAATCAAGATTTTTTTAAAATTGGACGCCTATGTTTTAAGTTGAGTGACCACCTATCATGACACCCAATTTCATATCATTCGCTTCAGTCGTTTTTACGGGATGCTTGAACACAAATATACGCAGTTTGAAACGATTTTCGCAAAATCTCAAAATCCAATCAATATTTTTTTTTAATTCGACGCCTATGTTTTAAGTTGAGTGACCACCTATCATGACACCCAATTTCATATCATTCGCTTCAGTCGTTTTTACGTGATGCTTGAACACAAATTTACGCAGTTTGAAACGATTTTCGCAAAATCTGAAAATCTAATCAAGATTTTTTTAAAATTCGGCGCCTATGTTTTAAGTTGAGTGACCACCTATCATGACACCCAATTTCATATCATTCGCTTCAGCCGTTTTTATGTGATGCTTAAACAGAAAAAGCGTCACGGACAGAATGACAGAACGACAGAACGACAGAATGACAGACAGACAAACTTTTTCTTGAGGGTCGCATCGGATTCCCGGATGCTTGAAACGGATAGAAATCGCAAAATTTTTGAATTCCAAGAAATGTACAGACAAAACTCTAATTTTATTTATATAGATTAAAACTTATCTTTAAAGCTGCAAAACTATTTTTATTTTATACGCTCTAAAACAATTGTTCCTATTACTCCATTCACACAGGCATTTAACATATTCATGCCTCTGGATATTGGATTTTTTGATTATCACTAAATCTCTACTTTTTCGTTTTGATTTATAAAATTACTAGTTTATCAGGCAGTCAGTTTGACCAAATGCAATGTAAACAATTTTTATTTACACAATAATCAGAAGTTTTATGCAATCGCTTCAAGGTAATCTTCGAGGTTAAAACAGCAATTAAAAAAAGAAATTATACTTTAAAAAAAAGAGAGAGAGAAAACAGATTTGACATTTAACTGCCTCCCCGTCGGTTCTACATTATTCATAAAACTGAAATATTTGACTTTCTAAAAGCTCTTAAAACTTCCAAAACTGAAAAATTCGCTATTTGTACATCGTCAAACTAAGTAACTTTTGCACAATAAACATTGGATTTTCTTTTAATACAAATATTTCATTCTTTAACCGGATTTTTTTTTGAGTGCCTTCACTGTAAAGATACTTTACTGTGTTTAAATATTCAGGAGTAGAATTTCTAAAGTGTTCAAAATTTATTATTAATTTAAAATTATTTTAATAATAATCAGCTGTATCGACGTAAAACGAAAAAGACAAATTAGCTGTGTAAAACTAAACATTTTCACGCATAATAAGTACAATTAATTTAGTACATTTGATCTGCAACTAAGATATATGCGCTACAATTAACTTTAATATCAGGAATAGTTACCTTTTTTTAGATAGAAAATCTTTTTTTAATGTATTCAAGACAAAGTACACTTGAAATTACTAATAAAATGGACATTTCAAATATTTTGTATTTTACTGAAAGACAAAAGAAAAATGTTTTTTATGTATTTTATTTAAATCACATACTCGTTTTAAGAAATTGTATTCAAAAGCAATTTTTAATAAAATTGCGTTACTAAATATTTTTTTACCCCCAAAAAAATGAATTTTCTTTTTTAATAATCTATATTAAGAAGTTTGCAGCTACTGGTAGCATGCATTATAAAACATCATGACGCATTATGATTAAGAAACCTAATTACTCATACCTAATAGTTTAATTTGTGCATCTTTGGCAGCATATTATGTGTTCATACAGGTTTTATTTATTTATTTACTTTTGTATAGTATGCAGAATTTAAAATTCACGTAAGTTTCCTATTTATTTATTTTTTGAAAGATTTACACAAAGATTTGAAAGATATGCGTGTGTGAGTGTATTTGATTTCTTCAATAAAAAAGAAAAGAAAAGAAAAGAAAGAGCGAGAGGAAAGAGAAAGAAAACTTCAAAACAATTTAGATGTTACACATCAACAACAAAAAAACAGAAAAGAAAAGAAACTTCAGAACAGCTTAGACATTAACCGAGAAAAGAAAGGAAAAGTAGAGAAAAGATAGAGAAGAAAGAAAATTAAAAACAGAGTTTCGATGTCATTCAATCAATAATTTTTAGTCAAATAGTTCACCGTTTCGAATAAACAAGAATTTCCTTTAATTCAGTGCAATCTAGCTTTCCGGAGAGGTGTCCATTTTGTTACTGCTTTTAATAGTAATAACTGTAAATATGTTTTATTGGGTCATTAGTTATTCATAACTTGTAATCGTATATCAATATGATGAATGCCAGTAATTTAGGTGGTGCCATGAAATGTGAAAATGACTCATGCAAGGAACGCAACTGAAATTTAGTGCGTAATATTGATCGAATTTTCAACGTAATCGAAGTGAATTAGGGCTCAATCTATTTAATATTATTATATAATTCATCCTGCACCAGATATAAAGTGCTTACATGAATTTTTCTGCATAACTTTTATTAGTAATAAAATATTAATGAGTAGCTCAGTGCCCGTTCACGGAGAAATAATCTTCTATAAAAAGCAAAAAATAAGTATTATAAAAACTTTTATGGAACAGCCAAAAGAATCAAAAGTTTTTTAACTCTAAATCAGTCAGTAACTGAAGCAAATTGATATTGATGCTCTTAAGTTAGCGTTACGAACTTATGGGAAGGGTTCTGCTCTTTAAAGATTTGATTTAATGTATAAAATTAATACTGTATACCTTAAAAACCAAATTTTACATTTTGTTGCATGTAAATCTGTTATATCAACGCCCCTAGAGAGGAAAGCCGCGGCGCTTACTTGTGACGTCACACCGAGTAGGTAAAGCAAAGCGTTTCCATTGGGTTTCTACTCTCTCCCGCGCCACGGGAGAGAGGAGAAACCGTTATATACAGAGCAAGATGGGTTTCCCATTGGGTAAAATTACTGTTTGATGATTTCTCACCAAACATGGAAGATATATGCGAAAAATATTCAAAAACACATAAAGCATGATACGAAATATTTTCTAGTTTGCATTTCGAAAAATAATTTCGAGGTGTGCCAGGGTTTTATGATGTAGTTGATGGGAAGCTTAGAATTAAAAGTTAAACATGACAAAAGTTTTTATCGTTTAAAGTGCAATAGCTTGATACAATAGCCGGTAACACTGCATCCATCCAAGAGTCAAGTTATTAATTAAAGGACCTTGTTTTTAAAATTCAATAGATATCATATAACGGTGGATGATAGCGCAATAAATATTATGCACTTCGGAAGCAAGAGGATGAAAAAATTCGTGAGAACTCCTCAAGCCAAGCTGCCAAAAACGCAGAGAGCACGCCGCCAAATAAAGCGCCACTTACGTTTCCCATTGAATGAGGCGCCCATAGACAGATAATATAGACTCACGTCGTTTGCGGATATATTCAAAGAGAATTCCAAGATCTTGCAGATAGTTTCGTGGCGATTTTTTTAAAGATAAGTAGTTACCTAGAAGAAATATATTTTAAGTCACTATACCACAAGCACGTTACATTCATGTGTGTGTGTGTGCACGTGTCCATATGCGCATAACGTATTCTGTTATCAGGAGCTGTTATGATTTTGAAGATAGTTTATTTTTTTATCCAACTATAGATGTGCCATGAACAGGTAAGAAGAAAACAAAACAAATATTTTTTGATTTCAGACTCGCCAATTAGGCAAAGTATAGAAATATTGATTGACACCTAGGTTACCTTAAGACTACAGAGTGTGAGAAAATATTAGAGACAGTTGTTTAAAAACAGAGACAGCCGAGAAATCGCCGCGAAAAAATAAGCCATTGTATCAACATAGGAAAGGCTGAAGTAGCATAATATTTTGATATGGAAGGAAAAAGCTTGTACAGGAAAAATTGGGAATTTAAAACATTTAAAATAGGAGATAAAAATGTTAATTAATTAAGAACATGTGACGAATTGCATTACTAATGAACCCCGTATTAAATTCGTGAGGTTTAGGACTGCCCGTCATACACAGCGAAAAGGCACATATACATTTTACATCTTATTTCATTTATAGAGATTTCAATACTATAAAAAGTGCTTAAGATTTCCACTGGCGTCACTTTTCAGAAAAAAATTCTGTTTTTGATAGAGAGGAAAAAATGTCCACATTTGTCACAAAGAAATTGTGTCAGGGACTAAAAAGACTAGAATTTTTCTTCAAAAGCTGTGAACTCTCATTAAAAAATAAATTATATAAATATCCTGAAAATTAAGAAATAAAATACTTAAATTCAAAAATCCGATTACAGAACTCGTTCAAGCGTCATCCATTTAAGAAAATTCAAATGCCATATGTTTCGTATTCTTGTTTACCGTTTGCAAGAGAACATACTAAGCTTTTGCAGAGACATTCTAAAGTTTTTCATGATTCTTTTAAAAAACTGTTCAAAAGTTGCATATTTTTTAAGGACAGTCATAACTTACTCGGGCATAAAAACATAGATAAGTTGCAATAAAGTAAATAAAAAACACACATAAGATGATATAGGTAAGCTGATCCTCTTACCTATAACATCTTATGTGTGTTTTTTAGAAAGTTTTTTATTTACTTTATTGTTTAACACCAGTATTTTTAGTGTTTTTTCCATAGATAAGTTGCGTTTATTCCAATAAAGATGTAGCCATCGTTTTGTCAATAGTAAATATTAATCATCTATTCTAGGGATAGCCAAAATGCCAAAAGGGCCATTAAAAACTTGTTTCAGAGTTGGCATATTAATTCTAAATTCATTAATTTACAACCATATCGGATTTTAATAATTCTATGACTAACACTGATTATAGAAAAAAAATTTCACAGGCTGAAAAAAAAATCTTTTGTATACATTTACAAATTATGTAACTAATAAAAGAATGATGTATGTCGGTGTCAGATTTAGTTAATTATAGAATAAATAATCTTTATCGAGCTCGAACCATGTTTAGTTTTTCGTTCACAGATTTGTTCTTTTTTTTTTTCTTCATGCTTTTGTGATTAATTTCTTCTTGTGTATACTTTTTTTTCTTTTTTTAATGAAGCTAGAATGTTTCTGACAATCTATAATAAGATGGAAGAGACTGGTTAACTACCATAAAAATAGCTATGTTTATTTACTGTTCAAAACGGAATAAACATACTTCTGATCCAAATAATGCATTCTACATTGATATGCGTTAAAAATTATGCAATAATTCATGTAACTAGTAAATTTAGTAAAGCCTGTATTACACGGATCTTTCATTTTATAGATTTCATTAACGCTTGATTTGTTCAGTACAAGTTAAGTTGTTGAATACAATCTCCCTTTTACGGGAAAATATTTCTGTGCTTTGGGCCGTCGTTTAAGACTGATTTTATTGTATTTCTGTTCATGGTATAAAAGGTCAGTTAACAGTGGTCTTCACTGGAGTATATCGCAAGCCACATAAGGAAATATTCGTTCTGCGTCCACATCTACTATGCTTGAATTCGCTCAATAATACTGAGAGTTAATGCTTGATAATCAACATTTTATATCCGTTCCTACAACATTCGATTGATTATTGCATGTGGAATCAATATTATATAAGCACTGGTTTTAAAATATTCTAATGCGAGGCATGTTTTCTGACTGAATATATTTTAAAGCTCTTTTGTTTAAAAAAATCGCATCGTCACATTTGTTTAAAAAAAGGGGGGAGGGGGGAGATCATTAGGTCTGCAATTTGTCAGAACGATTGAAGCTGGTAAAATTTAAAGCGAAGTGAAATTTTTATAGGGGACACTTCGTATAAATGCATTTTTAATTTGATTATTCAAACTTGGGGCCAACAATTAGTGTGCACTGAAAATCACTCTGAACGTAGTATTGACGTATTGTGTGATGATAATATATTAGAATAGTCATCACAGAACCTAATGCAGGATGCATTTAGCAGTATCAAAATCTGATCGCTCCATTTTAACTTAACGTTAGCTAGTTGTTTTAAAATATGGCTGTGTAAATATGTCTGAGCAGCCAAACTAAGTCAAATTAGATTATTCAGAAAGAAACACTATAGTTTCAAAATTATACATTTTTCAAAAAGGATTAATGCAGAATTATAAATATAACCGAGGAATTAAAATGAAACGTGTGGTTTTATTTTCAAGTAGCATACTTCACATGATGTTCTTTAGTTACACTTTATTTTGCCAATATGGTGTAGAAATATGCTGTAAAGTTCATGGTCACATTATCTAAGTGTAAGTATGCCTCGTTGCCCTTTATTTTATACACACCAACCAGTGTCTTCAAAATGATTCTTCTACTTTCGAAAACACGAGCAATCAATTGATTAATTTGTTACTTTCTATGGAATTCTCGAAGGATCACCTCTGAACGTAAACTACTTATAACACGAACTGTTTGGCTTCCTGTCACGTAATGCATATGGATTTTCTATGCAAATAATGTTTGGGTAACGCGAACAACCTTTAGCATGAACGATTATCTCCTTTAGCGTGATTTTTTCCCCCCAGATCAATAAAGCTCGTCAATGTGAGAGATATGCAGACAACATATTCCCTTTTCCTTTCTGTATTAGTTTTCTGTGTTTTCTAACACTTAAAACGTCGTTGTTTGAAAACCTGTAGCAAATTTTGGAATTGATATTTACAAGGGGGCTCTAATTAAACTTCTACAAACATAGCTCTACAGCTAAAGCGGTTGAGCGGATTGTGACCAAATTTGGTATATAGACTATACATGAGATGAGCTCCAGTAATTTTGAAAAGAAAAAAAAATAATAATTCAAAAAATGTCCGCTAGGTGGCGCTTTGCATAGTAAAACAGATAACTACGGAAATGACTAACTCTAAATGTGCAAACTGTTTCAACACAGTATTTTCTGAACATTTATTAAATAATTTGAGCAATGAAAAGCGCTATTGAGTCCCGAGCAAAGCACTACCTAGTGGGAATTTTTGGAGCTATTTTTTTAAAACATATGTCAAAGTTGGAGGCAATCTGCTCACCCGTTCCAGCTACAGAATATTGTTTATAAGATAAGTTTGATTATAACCATCCTGTACAATGTGAGGATAAAAGTTTTTTTTTTTTTTTTTAAGTTGCATTTAAATGTAAAGTGCTTTCTTTCAAGAGAAAGTTGTAAAGAAGCTAGCAGTACGTGAAATGGAGTGAAAACTCGTTAATTCGAAGAGAAAAGTCCGAATTATCTGGTAATTAACTGAAATAACTTTACGGGGAATCACTGAGAAAAACTTATCACAACAAACTTATCACAAAAGAAAAACTTAACATAATTTGCTAGTTAACTACTTATCATAACGGGCTAATTAATTGAACTTTTCATTTATTTTATTTATAAAATGCTATTTTATAAATAAAATAAATTAAAACTGAACAAAGACTTTCTTGCACCATAAACCAAACAAAGAGATGTGGCATCAGAGAGAAAATTTTCAGTTCTGTATAAAGAGCCTTCATTCACAGAGAGAATATATATATAGATAGATAATTTCTTGACGCACAAAATACTATGACCTATAATTTATTCGACTAAACGTCCAAGTAAAAAATAAAATGCTAAACTTTAATTCGAATTCATTAAAGTGATAACTTTAGCTTAAATTAACGAAATATTTTCGACATTAATAATAATATCAGTTCTTTCGAGCTTTCGAAATAGTTCGAATCAACCGAAGATTCGAATTAACTATCATCTTTTCTATATATGTATGTATTGCAAACAAAAATAGTGAAGATATAGTGGTGTATAACATAAAGTGGCAAGAGAGTAAACGTCAAGTGGCCTATGTGCATATATCATCTGTTACGTGGCATACAAGTCGTCTTTTTCATTTTATTTGTTCATTTTTTGCCCTAACTACCTATTTTTGTGTTAACCGTTTCAATCATTTTACAAAAATTATTGAACACTTTGTTCCGGAAACTTTTTCATTAGATTAGAATTAGAACTAAGTATATAAAAGGCATTAAGTTTAAAAATATGGTTGTTCATTAAACATAAAAAAAAAAA
Organism: Cheiracanthium punctorium; assembly: GCA_038373885.1. Taxonomy (NCBI): domain Eukaryota; kingdom Metazoa; phylum Arthropoda; class Arachnida; order Araneae; family Cheiracanthiidae; genus Cheiracanthium; species Cheiracanthium punctorium. Next base: position 45,635 of record JAWZYV010013488.1, read on the forward strand.
AATTACAAACTAAACAAATAAAATAAAAACAGATGAATTAGTTTAGTTTCCTCAAGTGATACGTGTTAAAGAAAAGTGGATTTCAATCACTGAAGAGGCCTCACCATGGCCGAGTGGATAAGGCACTGAATTTGGTAGATGTCTGAAGTGTGGAGCTCCAGGGTTCTGGCTTTTGACATTGCGGTCCGGAGTTTAGAGCGGTTTTCTGGAAATGTCACGTGAATACGGTTAAAGCCCCTTAAATAACCCTCCCCCCAAGGCACTTCCCAGTTAAAAAACTCTTTATATTAGGTTTGCCTTAATCTTTTACAGGCCAATATTCCTAATTGGTAACACCAAATTAAAAATTTATACAAAAATGAAATTTTATCAATATTGACTTGAAAAAATTAGCATATAAAATTAAAAGATGACTTGAAATAGAAGTTATTTCTATCATTAGTGAGGAAACTGGGCAAAAAACGAATATAACCATGAATATGAGCATGAAAATAACCATTTTCATAATTTTTTACAGAGCTATCTTGATACACCCCTCCCCCCCTTCAAAGTGAATTCATATCTTTACTTAAATTTAGAAATAAATATTTTTACTAATTCTTAATATTTTACTTATTATTTAAACTACCCATCACTATATACTGTTTTTGAAACCAATGTAGTGAAGTCAGAAATGACCCATGCTCCCAGTTGTGAACTCAGTGAAAATTGTATACAATATTTTCCCCATTTAAATTACTAATATCCTTTGACTAACGCATTTGAAGACAGAATATGCAAAAAAAAAAAATATTTAAAGTATGATTGAATCTGAATTCGGTCTGTAAAGGTTTAACAGAGTGCGCACCGAATCACTGAATTCAGTAATCCGTTGAAATAAAACACGCTAAACTATGAATAGGGCAATTAAAGTTAAATAAGTTCAAGTTAAATGTTTTATTTTGATACACCTCTTTAATTAAAATTTGTCCGGAAGCTGTCCCCTCAAAACTCTCCATTGGAAGTTACTAGACACAGATCGAATAGAATTTCAATTCCCATTCACGCAACTATATAACAGCGGCACACAACGGAACCAGCATTTCGATACAAATTGATTTCGCATGCTCGAATACGTTTTGAATCTTGGATGTGTCACCCTCTCCATTACCCTAATGAATTTAAGCATACATATTCCAATTAGTTAGTTAAACCAACCATTTAAATTTAATTTATCTAATCTGTGAATGAATCGAATTAGTTCATGAAAACTGCATGGAGCATCGCGATTTGTAAACTGCGAACCGCAGATCCTGCTAGGAAATGAACGAGGTATAAAAATTGGACAAATGTGGTTATTGCTACATCGATATTTATTCAGTAATACGTGGGCATCTGCTAAAATTTGAGAATGATTTGAAGCATGCATATGTATGAGCATTCTTATTAAAGCTATTTCGAATTGAAGCAGAACAAAATTTAAGTAACAAAAGTATCATTATATAAATTCTATCATAAAAAAGTACACAGCTCTTCATTATAAAAATTTAGAAAATTTGCATTAAAACAGAAATTGAAAAGATTTGGGTGAATTAAGTAACAAAAAAAAGAAAGAAAACCAACTGAAATTTAAAAAAAATTAAAATTAGACAACAGTGGTGATTGATTCAATTGTAACAAAAATTTTTAAAAGCAAGTTATGGATAACTTATTGGGTTTTTAACATAATTATTGATTACTAGCTGAAGTACCCGTCCTCGACGGGTTAGTGAATGAAAATTTCCAAAAAGCAAGAACTTTCGTCAGCATTGTAGGAGTACACAGAATGGATGTAGTATGTTGCCAAAGTAAAGAAAGCGAAGTTATAATTTTCATGTATTGTTAAAATATTACAGGTTAGAGAGTAACTAAGTAATATCATTTCATTCGCTTTAGTCGTAATTATCTAATGCGCGAACGAATATTTACGCATATTGAAATAATTTTCGCAAAATCTCAAAATTTAATCAACATTTTTGAAAAATTTGAAGCCTAGAATTTAAGTTGAGTGACAACGTATCATGTCACCCAAATTCGTTTCATTCCCTGCAGTCTTTATTTCGTGATGCCGGAACAAATTTTCAGCATTTTAAAACGATTTTCGAAAAATCTCAAAATGTAAGCAAAATATTTTTAAAATTCAACGCCTATAAATTAAGATTACCGACTACCTATCATATCACTCAATTTCGTATCATTCGTATTAGTCGTTATTACGTGATGTTTGAAGAAATATAAACGTATTTTGAGAGAATTTTCACAAAATCTCAAAATCTAATAAAAATGTTTAAAAAATTGGACTCTAGTTTATGTTGAGCAACCATCTATCCTGTGACAAAATTTCATATCATTCGCTTTAGTCGTTATTACGTAATACGGGAACAAAGATTCACTGAGTTTTAAACGATTTTCACAAAATCTCGAAATCTGATGGATTTTTTTTAATTAGATGCTTATAGTTTAAGGTGAGTGACCACCTATCATTTCACCAAATATCATTTTTTCACCTTTGCAGTTATTACGTGATGTGCGAACACAAATTTACGCAGTTTGAAATGATTTTCGCAAAATTTCAAAATCTAATCCAGATTTTTTTTTAATTCGACGCCTATATTCTAAGTTGAGTGACCACCTATCATGTCACTCAATTTCATATCATTCGCTTCAGTCGTTTTTACGTGATGCTTGAACACAAATTTACGCAGTTTGAAACGATTTTCGGAAAATCTGAAAATCTAATCAAGATTTTTTAAAAATTCGACGCCTATGTTTTAAGTTGAGTGACCACCTATCATGACACCAAATTTCATATCATTCGCTTCAGTCGTTTTTACGTGATGCTTAAACAAAAAAAGCGTCACGGACAGAATGACAGAATGACAGAATGACAGACAGACAAACTTTTTTTTGAGGGTGGCATCGGATTCCCGGGTGCTTGAAACGGATAGAAATCGCAAAATTTTTGAATTCCAAGAAATGTACAGACAAAAGTCTAATTTTATTTATGTAGATAGATTTCTTTATAATTTAATGAATTCTTAATAATTTATTTGTATAAATGTTGACACTTAAGAAATCCCTTTTAGTACCATAACCCACAATATATCCCAGCATCACATAAATTTCCAAACCGTATTCGAATAATAATATCCAGCGCTACTCAGAAATTTGTCATGGTGCACTAGATGTTGATTTAGAAATCGTAATTGCTTACTGGAGTATTAAATTCTTTTGTTCTTTCCCACAAACACTTTTCAAACGCTAATTTTAACTCGCTGCTGGCAACGATGCGAGCATCTCTCACGCGCTTTGCTTAGAAAGTGATTTTTCGTTTAGAAACAGCAAAGAATATTTTATTAAAATACCTTTGTTTAAACAACATTTTGCCGCAAAAATACTTTCATAACTGGTTCCATAATGTGACGTGCTTTCTATAGGCTAGAAGACGGTGATGCGAGAAAAACACAATCGATCGTTTGAAAACGCTGGACCAGTGACAAGCTCACAAACTGAATTTTAACCCTTTGAAGCGCAAAAATTTTCACATTAATATAGAAAACCTTCTGGATGGACTGCCCGACGCCGAAAAAGGTGCAGCCGTTGCCATCGGTCCATTTAACTACCAACAACATGGTGGTTGATCGAATGAACCCATCTGGCACCACAGAGCTATGGAAGATTTGTGACACAGATGGCTGTGCGGACACGCAACCAGCTGGCCATCGACCACCATGTTGTTGGTAGTTAAATGGATCCATGGCAATGGCTGCATTTTTCAACGTTGGGACCATTTCACAATATTATTTTGCGACGACTAGCAGTGAAAGTGTTGAAATAAGGTGGTTTCACGGCACAACCACCGTGCTTCAAGACGTTATTGCACATAAGGGCAACCTCCGGCCCACGTGCCGGACATGGCCACCCCGGCTTTTGATCCGGCCAGCGAAACATATCAAAATCCAAACATATATAAACCAATCAAAATCCCATATAAATCCTAATTATACGGACCGCGACTTCACTAGCATCCTGAAGTTTGGCCAGCGACTTCGCTAACATCTTAAAGTTTGGCCCACAACTTTCCAAAGGTTGCCCATAACTGCGTTAATGGATGATTCATCCAACATTTTGCTTCCATGACTTTTCATTGGTATAAAGGCTAACAATAATTAAGCGTTGTGTGAAAGTATTTCATCAGCGATTTAACTTGCACTAACAACAGTGTTATAGAATTTTCCATTATACAACCTTCCATGCATTTTCTAAACTCCCTTTGGCACAATCTGAGCTTAATATCGCATATTTGAATATGCTTAGATGCTTGAACGCTTTCTCCGCTTTTATCAGCTAATTTCGATCATTGAGTCTGAATTAATAGTATAGTTCAATTAGTTTGTTGAATCAAACTCTTAACCTGTTAAATACGCGCTGTGCGTACATATTATGATATTTATCATATTCACCTGGTGAAAATGGGATAAGCACAGCCCTACGAATTAATTTAAATTCTTAAAGCAGTTTGAGAGAATTTATATTGAAGTTAGGGACAAATATGCGGAGAATACTCGCATGTTCAATTACGGTAACAAAGTGTAGGTACACAGTCACATGGTAGCTCTGGTAAGAAGCAATGGAGTTAGTCTCAAGTTTATGATATCACAATGAAGTAGTTCTTTGATTCATAACGGGAATGCAATATTCTGTTCGCGAAATGTCAGCTTTAAAAACGTGAACACAATATAAATACATGAAATAAGAGAAAGTTATTTTGCTCTAGAATTACATTAAGAACAGATTAAAATAGAAAAATCCTTCATAAGTGAAAAAATATTCAGTTATGATTGTCATACAAGAAAGAGACCTACACATTATGAAGGTTTCCGGTTTTGCTGAAATTTTGAAGATAATTAGATACATGTATGAGTGCTAATAGCATTACAGTAACAGCAGCATTTACAGTAGAGGATCCAAGCGAGGGACTAGGGGGCTTCACCCCCCCCCAAAAGAGATTACTGAAGGGTAACATTCTGCTTTATTATACACTTTAAATAGCTAAAATGATCATATTTTATTACTTAGCCCCCTCCCAAAAGCATGCACATTGGTTTAGACAAACATTTTGATTTATAGTACATTTTAATTGGGTGAAATAAGCTTTTTTAAAAATTTAGCCCCTCCCAAAAAAAATTTCTGGATCCGCCACAGTGGCATTTAGTAGATTACATGGATGGATTTGATATGAGAAAGTGAGGATAAAAGTGGATTTAGAGCAAGAAGATCATGTATGGATTGTGAATTTTCTGTCTAAAACAAATTATTGAGAAAGAAATGGCATACGATAATGTTCCAATCACAAAATTATGGAATGTACTAAATGAAATATAAATCAATCAGTATATCATTAGAGCTTTACGGGCAATCAAAAACAACAACAAAACAAAAAAAGTAGGTCAAATAATATCAAAAGGTTTTATAGTGCATAAAGGACCCAGACAAGGATGTTGTATTTCCCCAACGCCGTTAAGAATCAATGCTGAAGAGGCATTAAAAGTTTTGAAGGAAGACTACAAAGGAATGGGGCTGAATTTGAATGGAACATCAACTCTTTATTCCACAATTTGCAGATGAACAAGCCATAATTGCGAAAATTAATAATTATGTAGAGAAAATGACAGTAAAAATTAAAGAAGAATATAAAAAATGAGGACTTTACATGAACATCAGTAAGACCAAATAATTACGTATAAGAGGAAATGAGACTGATCTAAGTCTAAATAATAATTTAAAAGTAGAAAGGTGTGAATGTTATAGATAACTTGGAGTTGACATTAATAGAGAAGGCAGAGACGCAGAGGAAATTAATTACAGAATTTGTCAGAGAAGAATGACCGTAAAGCTATTAAATTCTATTTGGTGAAGTGGGGAGCTTTCTAGAAACAGGAAGTACAATATATACAATTCTATTGTAAAAAGCATATTGTTACATGGGACATTTTCGAAATTCTGGGCCATCCGCTGTCCGTATGTTAAATATTTTTTTACAAGGTATAATAAAATTTAAATGATTTTTCATTTTATCATGGTTTTTATCAGACAGTTTCCAGTACTGAAACAATAGATTAAAAAGCAATTAATTATATTTATAAACTATTTAATAAATTTTTCTGAAAAAAGAAAATAGTAGAGAAGATACTGAAATATAGCTGTCCGAATCATAGAACATGAAACATGTTTTGCAGAATTACTGCCCCAAAACTAAAATTTCTGCCATGACATGCTTTAACATGGTTAAATACAGTTTAAATTACAGGTTTTTAAGGTGTTACATGAAAAGATTTTTAAGGTTTTGAGAAAAATACAAGATTTTTGATAATTAAATATAACTGTCCGGACATCGATGTCCTGTCTGTTACCATACACTATTTTCAATTTTTTAAACAACAAAATTAAAATTTGAGAATTGCAAAACCTGTTTTATATTAGAGTATGGTCAAAAAAGGAAATGAAACAGGCATCTTGAGTTTTTGGCATTTGACTGAAAAAGCAAAAGCCTATTTGTGATAAGTATTTTTATTGCATGTCTTGTCTGTTACCTTAATTAATTGTGCAAAATATATTTATTTATTTGTTAATTCAAATGGTTTATTTAGATCATTATAATTTTAGTCTTAATTAATGTTTCTTTTCGTGTTCTTGTGAAATTATTTGGGCTGATTAATTTTTGTTCGTTGAAATGTCATGTCAGTTACGGTTGACAAACTTGTTACAAACTTACCGTGGCAAGCTTAGCAGACATGACAAACAAAAATTTACAAAAAAATAATAAAATGTTTTTAAGTGAAAAAGACTGCATTATATGGGCAAAAGTACTCTTTTCTTATGTAGTACACTATTTTACATTTATTTTCTTCTGAACATAAGTATAAAATTCCAAAGGAAATGTCCGGGAACGCACATGACAATTTTCATCAAGTCTGATAATGAAAAAATCTAAAAAGTTAAATTAAAGAAAAAATGCATGAATAATACTCAAATAATGTGCAGAAATAAGGTATGTTTTATATTATGGGTAAAAAACTATTTGAAATTTATTTTCACTTCTTAAATTTCCAAATGGCACCCCAATTTTGAAAATGACCCATATGGAGCAGAAGGATGGAGAGTAATGGAGGCAGAGAGAAAGAAACGAGTGGCATTGGAATTGGATAAGAAATCACGGAAAGAGGAAAAAACGGACGAGACGAAAAAACGGAAAGAGGAAAACCTCATAAGAAATTGGTATATGACATTAAAACAGCAATGAGAGACAGAGGAATGGACCCTGGAAAAGAAGAAGTAAAGTTGTTCAGTGTAGATTTGTCAGACGGCGATACATGACGCCAATAACCCAGTTTATGTATATATGAGTACAATTATTCTTGAGAAATAGCACTCAATAAAATGTTTATAAGAAATCTTTTTTTTAAATATATTGAATTTTCATAAATTATAAGATAACGTCATATTTGCGTCATCAACAAAATGATATTAAATGCAAAACAAACAGCAAAACCCGACATTAGTTGGATATGTGAACCCCCCCTCACCTTCATAAAAAGTCTACTCTACAGCGTGTGATGATGCGTGTTACGAGGTGATCAACCACCACTAAGTCCAGTAATCGCCATTCCTCCTGTAGGGCAGTTTCTAAATCTGAGAGTGGCTGGTGGTGGGAAACGTCTACATACAGCCACTACACTACTACATACACTACATACATACTACATCTTTACATAGCCATGCTGTATGTAAAGATTTTCCATTTTATAAAGGTTAGGCGAGTATGTTGGCCACTCCATACGCGCAATCCTCTCATTCTTCAGAAAGTCATCGACGATGGTAGCTCTATGGGGACGCGCATTATCGTCCACTAGAACGATAGAAGGACCAACTGCTGCAGCGTACAGTTTCACAATGGGGTCTAGGAGTTCATCTCAATACCGTACAGCCGCCACAGAACCTCGCCTGTGGATGTGCAGGTGGGTGCGATATCCAAGTGAAATTCCGTCCAGACCATGATGCTTGCACCGCTGAATGCGTGATGTTTGGTGATGTTCTCTGATGATTGCGTATGCCTACTACCCTTCAGACCATTACATGCTTATCATCAGGTCGTAGAGCAAATCTGGACTCATCTGTGAACAGAAAGTTGCTCCAATCAGATGCAGTCGAATTCAAATGCTGGTGGCACCAATTTAATAATGCCTTTCTAGATTGGACGGATATCGATCTTCGATTCCTCTTAGCTACAACAGCAATATATCGATCTTCTGAAGGGGCCGTAACCCTTGGACGACCGTCTACAAGTCTTCGGGCAACTCTTTGGCTATTTTGGGATTGTTTCCATAATCGTGAAATGACGGAATTATGAACGCCGAAAATAATTGCGGCATCTGTGATACACTGCCCTGCTTCAATGCGTACGGCAGTTTAATCCGTTCCCAATCTTTCATTCGTCTTCTGGAAGCCATAGAAACACGTCTAGCTTTAAAACAAATTGTACGAATGTCCTAAATACCTTTCATCAGCACTTACATGCATCTCCTTCAACCCTTCACAATGCTGACTTCTTATAAGACTGCCTGTTTTGCGTATTTCTCGACGCGAAACCGTGATTGACTGTTACCTAAAACATTTACACACTCCCTTCCACGTTTGCAGCAAATTTCAGCTTCTTTAATTCAGGCTTACAGAAATTAACAATTTCCGCTCCGTGCTTACCTTTTAAAAGCGAGTGTATTAGGAAATATTAATGGCGTTCCACATTTAATTCTTACTCATACATTTTTAACGAGTTTTAATTATAAGTTGGGATAAACAATAGATTTATATTTGTTACAATTTAGAGAAAGAATGTCATAGATAACTATTTTTTCTTTCAATAAAAGTATGCCAAAAATGGAGAGAGTGGCGGCTCCATTCACCTTGGAGAGCGAATTTCAAAATGAAACTGATCTTTAGATATTGACGTGTATTATATTTTATTTTATGGATATCTCTTTTATTATATACGCTAAGAAGGGCTATGTGGAAATAACACTTGAGTCCTCGTGGGTTACGAATTTTAGAAATCCTCTCTTTCCAGGCACCTAGGTTAGAATTCACATATTTATACCAAAGCTCATATTATTAGCTTCTGCAGTGTTCGCTAGACAATTTACTGGCATGCGTAAAAACAATTCCCCTAATGCGTTAACAAAATTTCGGAAAATAAAAATTAGTAATGATATCCAGACATTTTTTTGGTGAAAGATTCTTCTAGGAAATTTTCTAGATGTAATTGCTACCGTTTGTCTAAAAATCATAGTGATCGATAAGCACATTCTTTATTAGGGAAGGTGGCCCAAAATGATCCTAAGGGTAATAATTGCATAAATAACATAAATGTTAAACAAAAGTTTGGCTCTTTCCCTTTTACTATATTTTGGATCATAAACATATTTTAATAATATTTTAAACCCAAACTGAGTAGGGGGAAAAATAGAATTTTCAAAGAGTCCAAAACATAATTTTACCCTCACGCAAGGGCAAAATGAATTGAAAATAAAAATTTGAAAATAATTGTATATATTTGAAAATAATTGTAATTTTTTATCGGCAAAATAAAGGATGTAAAATTAAATATGACTATACATAATGAAATAAAATAAGTTTTACAATCATACAGCATGCATAATTAATTTTATGATAATCTTAAAATAAAAAAGTTCACAAACAATAAAATGGAACATTTCAAAATTATAATTCAAAAATTATGGCCTACAATAAACTCAAAAATAAATTAAATAATGTAATGGGGAGTCACGCATTTTGAGAAAGGCGGAAGGGCTGCCATGATGACTAGGACCCAGTACTGGAGTTTCTTCAGTCGGTGGATTCTTTTACCCTGCAGTATGGCTGCCCACTTTAGGTCATATTACTGGATCACGCCAAGAAACATAGCAAACTAAAGAAGTGTAATTCACATCTAAAAACATACTCTGTTCAATAAACCAAGTCATATTTCTGTACATCAAAGACTGTATTTCTAAATAAGTAGAAAATTGGTGCTTGTCTTATAAGAGATGTGATAAAACTACAGTTTTTTGAAGAATTCCACTCAGACACGTAATACAGCGATCGCTTAAATACCGCTATTGCCTCTTTTTGATTTGGCACAACTAGTTTATGTGTTACCTAGATGATAGCGCTGCCTGTGTGGAAGAAAACGTATGTGGATCGTTTTGCCCGCTAGGATCATTTTGGGCCACCCTGCCGCACATAAATTGCACTAAAGGATTGTTTTAATTAAAGATTCTTTCAACCAAAATAAATTCAATGTACAACTAAGAGTTAGGTGAAATTTACTGTATTAGAAAAATTTTCTCCTACAGCAGTGATAATATGGAACCTCTGCCTTATTTACACAGAATTGCAAACTCCTTTCCGTACTCTTCGGCAAATCTCAAGCAATTATCTTCCAATGAAAAGAGTTTCAACAACGGGTAAACAGTAATATAATTTTACAGTGCTTAGGAAAATTAAACCCCCAGCATTTTGCTGTTAAAATATTAAACTCAAACAAAGAACAATTAAACTTTAATGCGCTTATAAGTAAAATATGCTGAAGCAAGTTGCATGCTAATTTAAAAACGGTGAATCAGCATGCAGCTGATGAATTTTAATTACGCCTTCCGTCCATTAATTTCTTTCGAGCAACAATACGAAGCGAGAGTGCGCAGCATTTTTAGCCCTTTCCTAAGCCATGAAAAATTCTTGGGGCGTCACGAACGTCGATCGAGGCAGCAGGCTGTCTGTTATTTTAAAGTGCACTGGAAGCACCTAAATTCTGTTTAAGCCTGGAAGGATATTCGTGCACCTGTTATGGATTTATTCTAAAAATAAATTCTTCCCTCATTCATCTCCGGCTTTTTATGGCTGTATGGAAGCGTATATGGTATAATGCTGACGGAACTGAGTCTGAGAAAAAGCTGTTAGATCCGTGATCGTAAGCTCTTCCTTTGCTAAATAAATAAATAGTAACCATTTTCGGCACGCGCTCTAGTTTTAGAGTACCTGTGTGGTTTTCAGCGATGACTGTACTTCTAGAAATGTTTATGGATAGAAGCTGTATTTGAAAAACAAATTTTGCACTTTTGATTGCTTTAGAACTCAAAAAGGAATTTCGAAAAGAGGCTGCAAATGCTTTTCAACTGCAAGACCTCAAACCATATTTTTAAGGTAACAACTGTAAGAGTTAGGGAAATTTCAGAGAAAAGAAAGGTCTGCTCAGTTATAAATACTTAGCTGCTCGGCTTAAAATTTGATAAAAAGTGCCGATGTTTTAAAAACGTAAATAAACTGACTTCGAACTTCACATTTCTTTACTGTACGAGAAGCGTCAGTATACTGATATAGAGTCAAGATTTCAATTATTACTAAATTGAACAAATAATAATAAGTCAAATAGCTTAGATGAAGCAGATTTCATTGCAACTTTTTGGAACCTACATGTTTCCATTTTTTTTTCCGAGATAAGTAAAATACCGGTCAACAACAACAAAAAAACAAAAAAAAATGGGAGGCGGGGGAGGTGTTCTGTTCTCATGCTTAAATTCTGATTCTAGACATTGAAAAACACTTAAATTTTCATTTTTAGTTCTTAAAGTTTGCTTTTGTCTGATTTACGTCGTTAAGTATATTTTAATTTATTTCATAAACAAAAAATGGCAGCACTTTCAGTAACCCGAGAGTAAACTGTATTATTATAATAATATTGTATGCAATATTTAGTATGTAATATTTTTATTTTATCAACACAATGATGCAAAGTAATATACAAAAAACTGTAATTGATTGCGTCTGAAAAAATGATGATTTATGTAACAAGAATACTCAATAAAATAATTATTTTACATTTATATGTTATTGTTTATCACAAATCTTAAATAAAAAAGACTTTTATATCCAGCAAAAACTTTTCTGATCCTTATTTAGAGTGAAATTATTAAAAAAATATAAAAATCAGTGATTTTTGCCAAAAATTGAAAAATTGCTTTAATTTCTACAAAAGCAAACTTTCATGAGAAAAAAAATTATTTTCCTTAGTTTTGGCGTAGAAGAAACTAAAATTTAACATGTAGAAGTCAGACCGAAAAATCGTGTTGACCGGTGTAATGTATGGTGCCTTTTAGATTCTGGATACAACATATGTAAGCAAATTCTTTAACGGCTTTGAGCAAACAGCTAAATATTATCATGTAAATCACCACAGAAATTCGATAAATTTCTTATGATAGGACTTTAACTCAGAAAACTGATAAAATGAGTGTGAAAACTAAAAGATAGTAATAACTTTTCACCTCCCTCCACCCCTACCTCCAAAACAACCTCTCTATCAAAAAGGGGATTATTGGGATGTTTTTGTAGTTAACATCAGAAAACACTGCGAATCTGTGCTTCTTTCGTAAACTATCGTCATTCCATTTGTGGCTGTGGTCATAAAGCTTAGAATATGTCCTGCAGTAATCTTTCTTGATATCCCCAAAAAATTTCATTATGCTGGATTCAATCTTGATTAGGCAAGACAAAAGCTTTAACCATTTTTTATTGATCAAACTTGATAGTTCTGAAAACCAAACCTACAAGTTTTACACGACCAAAACGGCAGTACACAAATCAAGATCAGTAATTCAAGTATATATTTTCCACGAAGCAGCAAACGGTTCATTCTGCTTAAACAGCCTCGAGCATCAAGAATTCTCAACTCTGCAATAACAAGCCAATTTATTTGTTCACGCTTATCATTGATTAGGACCAGATTGAAATTGCCAAGTTAACTCCGTTGTGTCCAGTGAAACTCAATTTTTTTTCAATCAGCCATGCCGTCTGGCTTAAGAAGCGATACAGAGAATTGTAAAGGTAATATCCATAAAATATGACGATTGTTGTTTCCATAAGAATCTTTTACAATAGATTTTTAGAATCGATTGCCTTACTAGCGGATCTGTATCTTATATTTGCAAAGTAATATAGAGAAACTATCACATTTATTAGTTAGTATAAGACTTGTAACATCTTTCGTAGTTCGATCACAAACACCTTGTGTAAAAACTATCGTTTTACAATTTTTTTTCTAAACTTTTGAAGATTGTTGACGGTATTTGGATTTGAACAATATCCGCAGCAGAAAATCTCCTTAGTTAATCAAAAGCACAATAAATACCTTGGTAAAACAAGAAATTCCATTGATATTCTGCAAAACAAAGTATATTTTTATGCATGTATAAAGTAAGTAGCATTTTAAATAAATTTTTGACAATTCTAATGTGCTAAAAATTATGCTTTCAGATGTGTTTGCTGAATAAGTAAATTTGTTGTGCGATATGATGCAAATATATAACATTGCTCTCACAATTATATCAGGACAATTTTACATGTTGTAATCAATTGCGTGAGAGAATTAAAGCAGGAATCTTTTAGCCTATCAGTGATTTATCAGTTATCTATCATGTGATTTTAATCATCCATTAGATTCCTGTTTGTAGTAGCAAAATGAAGATAAAACATGTAAATCTTAGTTTTAAATTGTAACTTCAGAAAAGTACATAATAAAAATTAGCATTAACTTACATTATTGTTATATCATGACAATCATTGTAGATTTTTATTTGTAAGTGAAGCTGTGTCATATATTTATACATTATTTATTTACCTTTACTCACGGAATACTTTTACCACGTATGTTTGTTCTGAATCGGGATTCCTCTGAGATTGTCCATTTATTTATCTATACATATTTTCTACGGGTTATATCACATGCGATTTCTCTAGGTAGAAATACAATGCGTATAGAAAGAGATGAATCAAACCTATTCATGGATTTTCGCAGGAAAGAGATATGACCAGAAAATAGATTGCAAAAGTAATGATGTATTGTGGCTTACAAAACAAGGTAGCTCAATTTGTTCTTCGGCTTCATTCAAAGTTATTTCGACTAAAAGTTTCTAACTATAGCATAACTTTTTGAAGTTTCATTTTGCTTAAGTATTTTTAATAAACTGTGTATTATTTTAAGTAGTTATCCATGTGTCATAAAAATGTTGGAAATTCACAGATTTTTTTTAATAAAACGCTCTGAATTGCGCATTGAAGTATTTCAGTAGCAAACTTTAAATTTTTGTTTATAGAATGAAGCAAAATTTTATTTCATCTTCTTGAAAATTTTAGCAATATAGTACTTTTGAAAATACAATTTCGAAAGTCACAAAACCTTGAGGCTAGAAGGATAATGATTATTTACTATCTTGAGAGAGAAACTGTTCTCTTACTTAAGCACATACATACATTGCAGTTTAATAATTAACTTTTTACGAATCAACCCGCAAAACTAAAATTCACAGTTGATGTGACTTGGCTCACATTTGCTCAATGTTGTACTTGATTAATTGACTGAAAATTTCACTCAAAGATCCAAATATCTATTACGGAGCTGTCAAATTATGTCATCAAATTCTCTCATATCATTAAGACGTTTAACATTGAAAATAAACGCCAAGAAAAACTTAAATACTCGGCAGCAGATGCTCTTTTGACAGTTTTCTCATTTCTGTGTAATTTAATAAATAAAATGTAAATATCTTTTCCGTCATTTAATTTCATTACACAAGGAAAATAATCTAATTTTATGTTTAATTCGCAAAATAATATTAAAAAGAGAAATAATTCATGTCTTTCTGAATCCTAAATTTAATACTCAAGGATAAATACTAAGCCGTTATTTGAAAATATTTTACCAGTCTGTATCTTTAATTAAGCAGGTATTTATAGAAGTTTAAGTGTTTCTGCGCAGTGTTTCATTTTTAATGCATGCTTCCTTCAACAATCACGGTGTTTCATTTAGCTGAGTAAAAATCCTTGCTGTTCTAAAAAGACGAGTTACGAGTTAATTCATCAGTAATCATCTGGTTATGAATTTATAATGAACTCCAATTTATTTTAAATGGTAAGAGAAAATGTAAATATTAATGAAGTCATTTTTTATCGTCTGCATCGGAAAAGGAAAGTTTTCTTTGAAAGCTTCTAATGGCATCAACTGAAAATAAAATTACTTTATCTTCGTTTTCTATAGCAGGAATAAAAGATGTGGTTTCACTTTAGCGTAAGCGATTCATTTGGTAAAATTTTGAATTCATAAAAATTTAATTAGTTTGCGAAGTTAATCATATTTATTTCATCTAATTTACGTTTGTAAAAAATTAAAGAGGGAGATTGAAATGTGATTTTCTTGTTCCGTTCTCAGAATGCTGTAATTTAGAATGAGGAAAGTTCTTTTAATTTCAAAAAGATTAGTGCTCAACAGAGATAACATTCTGTAAAATTAACTCAAGTTCCTAATTTTACAGTCTGTATTATAGAAGTACTTTTGAATTAAATTTTACGTAAATTGTACAAAAGTTATCACCGTCTCTGTAAAACTAAAATAAGTTAACATCAATTTTCAAAATTCTTTAACTGTAAATAATATCGAAACAATTTTTTCTTGGCAGTCAACTGATTAGCCTTATTTAAAGGGTTAAAGCTTGACAAGTCGTTAATATATCTTGCCTCTTTTTCTTTCAAAACGATATGCATTATTTTTTTTTTCAGACCATTAATTTATTTAGTGACGCTTTTCGAATTATTATCAAACACATATCCTCCTTTTTTGCCGTCTTAAATGTTTCTTTTGTGTTGGACAGTTTTCAAGCTCTTCTTCGATCAGTACATACAAATATTTATTTATTCTTCATTTAATACCTAGAAAAAATAGTTTTGGCATTAATGTTCCAAAAGGAAATCTTGTGTCGTTATCCTGCCATTGGAATAAATTTCATGTTTGCTTTTCAAGATGTATGTTTATTCTGCTTTTTCCGTTTTACAGTTGCATTCTTCGTTCTACAAATGTGTCTTCATACACAGTGAGTGTTTGTGCATTCTACCAATGTAGTGTTCCACTTTAGTACAAATTATCCTTAACCACTGTATACTCGTACAAATATTGTCGATCATTTGCACCACAAAGATATTTTTGAATCGATTTTTTTTTTGCATTAAAATATCTTGCCTAAATCTGTTTAATTTACTCTAGGTTTTCACTTTCTGTTTCTAAAGAGAATTTTTCAGTTTAACAATTCTTCACTACTTTAATGTGATTTGTTTTTATTTTAACTTTGCATGAAATTCAACGTGACATATTTTAGGGTTATTTTTCACAGATGATAAACACTGTCATAAATCAGGTTGATAAGAGTTACACAAGAACTAAAATATAAACTAAGTGGCTTGATAAAGAATTTGCTTTATAAAAGGCTATATTCTTTTACACAAAGCAATCTCTACTATTACTATTATCAGATTTTCATTTTAATATTACCCAGATAGACGGAATTATAAGCCAGTACACGCTAGATAATTAACAATGTATTCTGAACGTTTTATAATGCATTTACTATGAATCAATCATGCTCAAAGTAAACAATTTTGGCAAATTGCTTTGAAAGCCTTACCAAGGATTTAACGTGAAAAGTTTTATCGTGACTGTACATTATTATACCTTGCAACGCAACGCAAATAAAACTATCGCTTCTAAATAATAATATACAATTAGAAATAATGTACCTCATGTATTTGTAAACTTCCTAGCGTACAAATATATTAGTTTTGTTAGTAGCTAAGAGATTATCGTGCTTAAACAGGGCTATAATTACTTTTCAAACAAACAGTTTCCTTTGCCACGCTCAAATAAAACTCTCATTAAAGGAATAAACAGAAAAGATGAAGAAGGAAAAAAAGTATTTATAAAACAAGCAAAATAAATACTTACATTCGAGTTAAAAACTTAACTAATCGAACAGCCTTTACTTTTACGATTATCTGTCGAAGTATTAAGAATAAAAATTTCAGCAGCAGGGGGGATCAGTGGCACACGAAAGCGTTGTATCGATCTCAAAGAAAACATCTTCAAGTAAATAGCCTTCCTACTGTCATTTAGAATTTTCCTCACGAAACGACAATTTGTGAAAGGAAAAGGGGCCCCTAACTAAAGTGGCAATCAAAAATGCTCTACACAATAAAAATATGTTACTTAAATGGATCTGCAGCTTCCACTTTATTACTACTTGTTACGTTCATTGAATTAATCGCTGTATTTATTTTAAAAGTGCCCATTAAAGAGCACTATGAATTTTACCTTTTTAGGAACCGATTTCACGTACTTGTCATTTGTAAGTGCCTCAACTTTTCGGGATAAATTTAAATACTCTTTAGGATAGCAACAGAATGTGTGTATTTTTCAATCTATTGCATGTTTTAAGATTCACATTCTTTTCAATTAATTTTTCACTGAAAGCTTTTCATCATATTTTGATATTCAAGAGCTATTATACGGACAGTAAAGCTGAAAAGTAAAACGTTTAATTATTTGACTAATAATAGCATATGTGTATCATGAACAGTGTTGTAGTGCTAAAATTTTTTCCCCGGAACGCGTGACTTCGCGTGGGGGGGGGGACAAGTTTATAACAACTCATCATAAAAATCCGCTTTTTATGTCAGTAACCAATATAAAAGAGACTATGGATAATTTTGAAAAAATCCTAATTGACCCAAACAAAGTGAACAGTTAAGTAAAATTTTAGTGTAAATCAATGTAAAAATTTTTGGGAGAGGATAACTTATTTAAAAAAGTTCTTTTTAGCCATTTAAAGTGTCTATTGAATGATGGAGTCAAAGTAATGCCTTTTTATTTGTTCTTTAGCATTGCCTTTCTGCTTTGCAGGCAAACGTGTTTTACAGGAAAGTTGCCTCAGCAAGGGAATTATAAATTTTTCGCTGAAAAGTTTTTATTGTATTTCTTGTTCAAGTGCTACCGTAAAGGCAATAAATCTGATAGTACATTTAGTCATTTGCCTAATAATAACATATGTGTATTTTTAATGATGAAATGAAAACTTAATAATGCCTTTTATATTCGTTCTTTAGCAGTAGCTTTCTGCTTTGCGGGGAAACGTGTTTTACAGGAAAGTTGTTCCAATAAACGAATTTTAAATTTCTCGCTACAAACTTTTTATTATATTCTTCTTCGTGTGTTATTATAATGGCAGCAAATCAAACAGTTAAAACATTTAGTTACTTGACCGTTAATAGCACGTGGATATCAACAATGATAAAATCCAAACTTGATCTATTTTATATCCGTTCTTTAAATGTCGCTTCCCGTTTTGCAGGAAAACGCGTTTTACAGAAAAGTTGCTTCGCTAACGAATTTTAAATTTTTCGCTGAAAACATTTTGTTATACAGTCGAACTCGCTTATAACGAGCGCGAAGGGACCACGATATTTTCTCTTTATAACCGAGCTCTCGCAAAAAGCCGGTTCGTAAAAAAAAATCATAAAAATTCATACATACTGTATTGTTTCATTTATTTTTATTTCTGTACAGTGCAAAAGAAGTTGATGAACTTGCAATACCGGTCATCATTTATTGGCCTTAATAGATGTTAAGGCCAATGAGTGAACAGGCTCCGAACTGAATGATTGTCTTTTTGTTTCACGTCGGGGACTGAGTCGCATGGATCATTTCCCTTCATGCAGCCCACTATAAACTAGCCTTCGTAAAATAGTTGCCAAGAAGTAAAACATTAAAGTTTGTGTTGGCCAAAGTAGCACAAACAGTTAAGTGATTAAAATTTATAGTCTCTCCTGTGGAACAAAGTCAGGATTATCTCGCACTCCAATACGATGAAGGTGCCCTTGAAGATAGTCATGTACGGTTAAAATTCTAAAATTGGCTGTAAAGATCTGTCTGGGGAGATCCATTGGAATTGTATTATAAAAGGAGGCTTTCCCTGGCCTTACCTCTGCCTTCAATCTCTTGTTTGTCTTTTTGAGTACAGAGGAATTTTCAAACTCTTCTCTACTTCTTCCTTTTGAGGAACGTCCAATCAGCTATTGACGTATTCGCAGGTTTTATGACTACCACTAACTTTTGATTGATTTCCGGATGTTAAAAGAATTCCCCCCTCCAAAAAAAAAAAAAAAAAATTGCTAAGTTGGAGAGATTAACTAAGGTCGGACTGTCCAGCCTGCCAATGGTCAGGTGTGTCCCCTTTGTAGCTTCTCCATATTCTTCGTTGTCATTGTCGTTTTTATTGACCTCGGAATGCTCAAAGATTTTTTCTAAGAAAGGATTACGTGAGCTGTGAAGATGGAAGTCAATCGAAATGTCATGAATCGTAAAAATATTGCTCGCTATAGCCGGGGTTTACTCGTTAAAAGCGAGTTATATTCTCATAGACTTCGCATTGTACCAACCAAATATTTCAAATTCCGCCGCTAAATCCGGGTTCTCGTTCGTTGAATCAGGGCTCGTTGTATAACGAGTTCGACTGTATTATTTTATTGTTCAATTGTTATTATGATGACAATAAATCTGAAAAGCTGGTGCACGTAAAAACCGTCGTGGCTCTAATGTCCTCCATGTTTAAAGCTATCTCCGGGGAGGGGTGCCAATTTCAGGCGGTGGTTGGTCCCTCATCTGGAATTGGTTCAAAATTAGGGACCAACGAGCAGAAGTCCAACCCCATCGGCGCAATGGCACCTGTTTCCGGGGATAGTTCAATCTTCTATCCCTGGACACGACAACAACAACAACAATCAGGGCCTGATTACCGAAAAGGCTTGGGAAGCTTCAGCTTCCCCTCAGAATTTGAAGGGGGCCCAAAAATTACTGGAAAACTTATAAAAATTCAAAATTTTTGTTTTTAAATGATCTTTTAAATTATTGTAAAGATTTTTGATGAAGAGAAGGGAAAAGTTACTTTTAAATCTTGATACTTTATGTAGCGACATTTCTAAATGATCTTTTAAGCTACTGTAAAATTTTTTAATTAAGTGAAGTGAAAATCTATATTTAAGTCTTGATACTTCATCTCACAACATTTCTAAATTGGTTCAGTTTGCGATGTCTTTGCCTGGGACATCTGCTCCAGTTGAGAGAGTTTTTTATTATGGCGAACATTTGGTCGGTAAACAGGGGTAAACTTTCAATATGTAATGCTAAACATCTTCTAAATATCAAAATTAATTCTGAACTTCCATGTTATGATTTTTATGATGTCATGAAAACAAACAAAGAATTCCCGGAAAAAGACATGTCTAATGAAAAATATGATTAATAAATAAAGTTTAATGTTCCAGTAAGGTAATGTTTTTTGTTTACTTTTAAAAGTAATTTCAAAAATACTCTAAATCTCATTATAATAAACTAAACTATTACGAAGATTAATGAATAAAATATTTTTATCAAAGGAAAATTTCAAATTAATGAATAAAATATTTTATCAAAGGATATCATTAAAACTATATAAATCAATGAAATTTCCTTTTTATGGATAAAGTAATTTAATCATAGAAAATCATTAAAGCATTACTTTTCCAAAACAAAAAGGGGGAGCTGAAATGAGACTGAGCTTCCCCTCACTTCAGAGGCTAATCGGGCTCTGACAACAATAAATCTGAAATTTAAGACATTTATGTATTTGACCAACAAAGCATATGGGCCCCAACATCTGTAAAATCCAAATTTAATAATGTCTTTTGTAATAAGCACGAAAACATAGCTTGGTGCAGAAGATAAATAAGAAAAAGTGACGTATAAGAGCACTATTGAGAAAATTAAAATAATAGACCGGTTTTGGCATGTATAACGTGCCGTCATCAGTGCTAGAATTCATCCTAGCACGCATCTAGAATGCATTCTATACGTTGTTTTTTGTGCTTATTAATTTTTTTTTTCATCTTTTCTATAGCTTTCGCTTTTCGTTTTACAGGAAAGTTTCTTAAACAATTGAAGATCTTGCTGTAAACACGAGGCAGCTCCAGCTATTTAAGTTAGGGAAAACTGTAAAAAAACGTTTGGGAGTTTAACACAAATTAACGAGGCAAGCAAATCTATCTCTTTGAGTCACGCAAGACTAACGATTGGAGCTACATCCTTTTAGCACCAAACGAAACAGATTTTTTTTTTTTTTTTTACTGCAAGTTGTTTAATACAAAACGAATAAGCGTTTAATACAAACACTAGAACTTACTCCAAGTACATATAGCTCCAAAAAGACGTAAGATTGAGCTACCTGCTTTTTGCAACAATTCTTTCAATTGATTTTTTTAGTCCGTGCTTTTTTAAATAAAAATGTAGATCAGTATAGATAAGTACAAATATTATCAATCCTATGTATGTCTGTAAATTAGGCTTTGAAAATTGCTTGGCAGAAATTGATTGGGCATAACTAGTATCCTATATCTGCATCAATCGCTTGTAATGTAACTAAGTCTTCACACATTCTGTGCTTACTTAATCAAAATTCTATCGTTTTTCTTTTATTT
Organism: Cheiracanthium punctorium; assembly: GCA_038373885.1. Lineage (NCBI taxonomy): Eukaryota > Metazoa > Arthropoda > Arachnida > Araneae > Cheiracanthiidae > Cheiracanthium > Cheiracanthium punctorium. The sequence continues at coordinate 67,097 of JAWZYV010013488.1, forward strand.
CACTTCATGGTTCTGTGTCTATTTTATGTTTTACCGCTACATTTGTATAACCTACAGTTAATATCCTACCACTGTTATTAAATACGTTCTTAATTTTACAACAGCTGTGAAATAAACGAGTTTCGTCCATGATTGTGCACAATACTTTTACATTAGTAGCACTTCTAATTCAGTGTCAAGTAATTAAATAATAAAACTAATTAAATAAAACTGGGCAGCATAAACGAGGAAAAGCTCTATTAATGAGGAAAAGTATAAGACATCAGCAATTTAAATGTTTTTTACAACATTGTACTAAAACAACTAACACTAATAAAAAGTTTTGCTGATTCACAAAAATATTTGGTAGGCTTTATTTCAAAGAAATACTTTTGTTGAATCAACAAAATTTTTGTTAATTCAACGAAGTAGTTTGTTAATTTAAAAAAAAAATTGTTAAAAGCCAACAAAACTATTCGGATGAAGTAGCGCCCGCCAATTTTTGTTGAATCAACAAAATTTTGTGGAATTCAACAAAACATTTTTTCCGTGCAATGCGCTCCGAATATTTCTTAGATTCTGGACAAGTATTCTGTAATTTCTGTAATTTTATTTTTCAGTGCCGCTCTTTTATTCTTTCAAAAATGTGTTCGCATAGAAAATATGAAATCTGTTTCCGAAATTGTTGAGTTGCCAGCTAGTGGAGCAATTTATCAGAATATCCGAGATAAAATTTAAATGTTTCACTAATTTCGACAGTTAGTTTGATAGAGCCGCTCATCCATGGCAAACGTATATCGTAAACGTATAAACATTTTTAGGTTACTCTTCTAGGCGACAATAATAAATTTCATGTATCGCGCATGAAACAAAATAATGGTTTATAGTTAATAACATTTTTGGTAACGCAAAGTAAAAAATAATAAGTAAAAGAATTCATAAAATTTTTCCAAGATTCTAAGCAACTATTTCATTGATAAATTTCACATGTAGAAATTTATTAGTACATCTAAACATGATTTAATATGAATGCAAGCTCAAGTTAAGTATACGATTCAGGCTTAGTAGCTTTCTTTTGTGTCACCTACACAAGTATTCCAATCATTAAATTTATTGTTACAAATTATTAAATAATCTCTTATAAAATTGCATTTAGGTATTTTGAAGTCAGTGTACATCTTGATTTTTCAAGTTAAAATTCAGAGCTATTTGCTTTTTTAAAAAAAAATACCTCAAGATATTTGCTACATATATAAATCTACTTATAAAAATGCATGACTGATAGATTTCTTTTTCCTCTTCAAAGATTTTTGCAGTTTTATTAGTTAAAATGTTAAGTGAAATATTTTCGTCAAAAGTTATGCAACAAAATTTTTAGCACCTTCCAACAAAATAAAAAGATGTTTATGATTTAGGTTTTTCTGTCTGTTCATCCGTACTCTAACGGCCGTAACTATTCATAGAACACTGCGAAATTTGTATCCGACATCCTGTTGAAAATGGGTGTATGTAGCCTTTATCGTCAGAGACTTATTATCGCATGGGCAAATCGGGACTTTGCTCAGGGCCCCAAATTTCAAATGTTGTTCTGAAATATTCTTTTTTATGTCTAAACTTTATGAAAAAGAAAAAATATATATATAGATGGGGACCTCCAAATTCATCAATGCCCGGGGCCCCTATTAATCATAATTGGGCACTGTTTATTGTTCTGTTACATTAGCACCCAGAAATAATTCTAATACATTACACTCTCAGGGCAGCCATTATTTGAAGCGCATTTCATAGACATTCGTTTCAAACTAAATAAAATTCGTGTATCTTGCTGAGGATTACAAATTAATGCTCTCCGTTGAAAATAAAGTATGTAGCATTTATAGTTCATTTACATGAGCACACGCTTAGCTCAAAGGAGCGGAAAGACGATCAAAGAGGGAGTGAAAGGAAAAAGTTATCGGCTTCGACCTTTTTACATCGAAGTACTATTTTTCAGAGAAATCCACGTCTCGCCTCCTGTTTACCAAAATACCGATAACGTTCGCTCCGCTCAGTGATCGGAAAACGCTCCTAAAGGAGAAGTGCACTTTCAATACGAAAAGGAGCGAAAATTTGCTCCGACTGATCGAATTTCGCTCGTTTGAATTAAGCGTGCACTCAAGAGAACTTCAATGCATTAATGGCCTATGGCAGAGGTTCTCAAACTGTGTGCTGCGGCACCCAGGGGTTCCACGAGCGTACGCCAGGGGTGTTGTGGAGATAATCGAGAAAAGTCTAAGTTCTGGGCCTGGGGAATTATAATTTAAAAAAAAAGAATTACCTTAACCGGTATCCCACAAAAAAAGGTTGGCCAAGCCGATTGCCAAGTGGGTGAAAACAAAAAATATTTCAGTCAAGTTCGAGAGAGTTCAGTGTCCAGGCTCTTTTACATGAACTCCCTGAGATGTGGGGGAGGTGAGGAAAAATCCTACAATCCTTTCCCAGGAGAGTAATTTCTTGATAGTTAGCCCGTATAAACTTAGAAGAAATAATGAAAAATGCATCGCAACTGTTTCATTCTAAACATTCCTATCCATAGGTAACCCGCCGCGAAAGTTTTTAGCCCGAGAAGGCTGCCCAGCCTCACAAGGGTGCCGTGGCGAAAAAGTTTGGGAACCCCTGGCCTATTGTAATTTAGAGGCATTAATCCATATCAAGCACACTACTTCGATCGCACTTAGATTTTTATAAGAGCTTACTCTTCATGAGGTATAAAATAGCAAACAAAACATTCAAAGTTTTGTTGTGTTTTTTTTCCCCAGAACCTCACAAAATTACATCAAGTGATATACAGCAATTTTGAGGTTATCCCCGAAATCTTGTGAACTTTGAAGGCAATACATCGCTAAATTTGGCGCAAATAAAATATCTGCGTTGCAAAGCGTTTTGTGATCGGTGTATTTGGCATGATTTATCTTTCTTACTATGTTTCTTACTTTCTTTACTATGGTAGCTGTATTTTTTTTTTGTTTGTTTTTTTTTTTTTTTGCGTTCCGATGAAAATCAAAAATTAATTGTTTAAATTAATACCCTTTTTTAGACTTCAATATGAAAAAAAATACGCTAAAGTTAAAACAAGACCACATTCAATCATAATGATGTTCAGATGACGGCAGAGACCTCACTGAGTCAGATTCTTCATCGCTATAATTGTGTTACGATAATAGTAGTTAAATTATGTTAATTTTATAGTTTCTATTTGTGGTTTTATAACTGTTTCCGTGTCTTTAGTAACTTCCGTAATGCCTGTTCTTATAATTTAAATTTTTCCAAGAACTCGTATAAAAAACAAAACTGACTTCATAGGAAACGTAAAATTATTTAATCTAAAAGATTCACCTAATACTGTCTGATAATAAAACAAAAATGACTTTATTGATTTTTTATCACCAATATTAGCCAATATCTACATTTTAGAGAACGCTGGCTCACAAAATTGCATTTAAATTGAAGTATGTTGGAAATATGTGGGAATATTTCTAATTAAAATCCAACAAACCAAATATTTCAAAAATACTGTTTCTCAGCTGAAGAGCATTACCTTCAGAGCGTAATTGAAGACCATCAGGCCTAAGAAAATCATGATGGTACCTCAACACAAATATTCTCTATACTACCTTATTTTCTAAGGGATATTAATTTTCGGTATATTGCTTTAAGTAATACAATCAGATGTTTTTTACAAGCGTCTTCAGCACAAATGAGTAAACTAAAAGAATATTAACGTATTAATTATTCAGTGCAAAATCACCGATGATATTACTTGATTTAATGTGTTAAAAAATGAAAAACAATTCTCCCTCCCTAACATTTCAACGCAATTTTTGCACGATATAACAAACGGGAACACCTAATTAAAGCCAATATTCTCTAACAATTTTCCTTCTACATCTTTGTAGCCACAGAAAAATATCAAACAATTCTGCTCTGGAGGGAAATTCTTAAATTTGGCAGTAGCTCTAAGCTATGTGCAGCTTATAAACAAACAGATCATTTGTCTGCACAAATGATTCTAATAAGCTACATTCTATTGACTTCTTTAATTCAATAAATTTGTTCTCGATAGCTTTAATCTTTTCCTTTTGATACAGTGTATATATTTTATTAATTATTTTAATGACTAAAAATGAAATCAAAATATTTCCTCTTCGAAACTTATGCTTTCAAATTTAGAGAAATCTTGTTTGAATTCAAAAGTTTAATTCATTTACTAGACTAAGAATTTACAAATCAAAATGCGCTCCAATGGAGCTCTATCCTCCGACTACTCTTTCAAGAAAAGTTTTAAGAAGCATGGCTTTATTTTCCTTGATTTGATGTATTTTATTTTCCCCAAAATCGACGTATTTCATAAAATTCTATCATTGAAATATATTTTTCTTACAACAGCTGTTTGGATTGTTTGAGTCATATCATTTCTTTTAGCTGGGGAAAACAACTAGGAGTTTCTAAATTTTTGTGCGTCTTGCTTTTGGTATGAGATCAAGTCACAATTATAAAACTGACACCTTACAATAAGAAATTATTGATATCAATACTAACTGTTATATATAAAATATATTTTTGACAATATCATTGTGAATATTGTTAATGATACTACTAATTGTTTTTCAAACGAAAAAGTGTTGTCGCTACGACTTATTGTAAAAAAATCACTTTGATACAGAATTTTTAAAATTCATTGAAACATATTCTTTCGAAAAGAACGAAAGTTGCGATTTTGGGGCAACCTGAAGCGTATCCCATCAGCACTTTTATAATAAATAAATAACAAGTTCTAACATAAATAAATTTATTTTCATGCATAATTTTGTATTTGTTTTTTTTAATTGGTGATAATAATTTAAAATATTATTTAAGACATATTTATAATGTAGAAACTTGAAAACGCGATATTTTAAAAGCTTCTCTCAAAAAGTTTTTCGGTCAAAGAAAAAAAAAATTGACTTGCGAAAGTTTTGTGTCATAAATAGCTAGTTAATTTTCTGTGCGCAAATTAAAAGTTTGCTTAAATTATAAGTGCGCAAAGTTGGGGGTGTGAATGGGAAATGTCAAGTTCACGAGCGCGTGTTGCTATTACTAATTACTAAATAGTTACGTTTAGTTATTTTTAAACCAGCCACAATCGATTTAGAGAAAGGAGTGAGTTTCTCACCTTTAGTTGCACCCACGCCAAATCCGCATGGTAAGTTTGCCGGCCACGGTATAAAACGGTTCAATATTTTCTACACAAAACGAGTGTACGGAATCTTTATTTTCGAAATGAATTTGTTAAATGCCACTGTCATTTGGCACGTCACTTTGGAAAATCTTTCACTTTCTCAGCAATGCATAAACAACAAAATTCCAAACTGGAGAGCGCTAGCGTAGTTCCATATCATTTAATCCAGTATCCCCCGTTCATTGATACTCTCCCATTTTACTCTGATGCCTCGGACTTCGGAAAAGCAACTGCTACCTGTGCAAATGTTTCGTTTTCATGAACATCCTCGCCGACAGAGGGCGCTGGAATCGGGGGTGTTTTCAAGTACTACTGCTGTTAATAAAAATCTTGTGTTTACATCTGGGCTGGCTCGACTTTCCTGGTTTTTTTCGGTCGTGTGATGTTTATATTTTTTGCTTACTTTTTCCTTTGGAAATGCAGTGGTTTGCAGCCTGAATTGTGTTATGTGCACAATCAGTTTTCATCCTAATAATTTCAGGTTTGCTTTGTTTCTTTTATATAAAAAAGCTTACACTATTTTTTTAATGCTAAGCCTTTTGAAAAAGCAGATAAACTTAGTGGGTTATTTCATACTTATATTTTTTATGTGTTATTTTAAATAGTGGCATTTGTCAGTCTATTATTTCTCGCGGATCTGCTATTAACTGATAAAAGCTATTTTGACGTATTATACTTGCTATCTACAAATTCCTAACTCGTACGATATTTGCACCTATAATACGCTTTAGAAGTTTGATATTCTTGACAGATTGCTTTGATTAACTATGTATTTTAATTATTTTGGTTAGATTGTATTTTATATTGATGATCTACTGCATGTGTATTGATTTGGTTTGAATTAACATTTGTTTGTACATACATTCCAGGTTATTTTCCCTTATGGTTATCCTCAACATTTAACTAACTGATGACTCAGTGATACGTGCATTTCTCATTAGTTTTTCCTAATGCAATCTCGTGTTTCTTTTTAGATGGCTTCCAAAATATGTTGGCTCTTCCTTTTCATGCTCCTAAGCGTTTCAACTTTCGGATTATGGATGTGTTGTGTCTTTATCATTTCAGTTACGTCTTCCGTCATAGGGTATGTTTAATATTATTATTACTATACCTATCTTACTTATTCAAATGGGAAATATTTCACTTATTGATCATATAACTTTAAAAATCATATACAGTGATTATGTTTTCAGTAAATAAAATTTAAAAAAAAATTAGTGTGATATTTATGAAGAATTACATGACGAAAGATTTGGTTTCATTGCTTGATATTATATATATAATAGAAGTATTATTTAATAAATAATACTATTATATATAATATACTTTTCAAAAATACATATATATTTACAGGGTTATTCGCTACCAGACTGACAAACTTGTAGAGGGTACAGAGACGGTTCAGAACTGCATAGTCAGAATGAACCGTCAACGTTTCTGAACCGAATGGGGTCAAAAACGTTGTCTTCATGTTCCTGTTAATAATCACCTTAGAAAAAGTAAGTGTTCAAGTGATAGTAAATTTTCCAACCATGGTTTTTCAAAAACTTATGCCTCTTTCGCCGGTTGCACTTGATAAAAATTGTTATTTCAGAATTGTTTCTTTCATTACATTTTGTGGATGAAAGAAACAATTCTGATGATGATGATGATTATGAAATTGTCTGAGGAAAGCCCATTGTTTATGAAACTTGGTTAAGAAATTAGACTCACACTTCAACACTTCTTCCAAAGTGATTATTTAGAGGTAGTACATGAAGACGGTGTTTCCGACCCTGCATTGCTATGTGATTCTGAACCGTCTCTGTACCCCCTACACACCCTGCAAGTTTGTCAGTCTGGTAACGCATCGCCCTGTATATAAGGTATGTACGTAATGTATTTAAGACTTTCATATTATTACTTACATATTATATGCTCAACCGCACCAAATTGACCTTAATCCATAAAACATTATTTAATACGACTGAAGATGGTTATGTGTGTAACCGAAATATATATCGTGTACGGGGGAATAAGGTATTCCCAAATAAAAAGTTTTAACTGACCTTAATCCTTTTGCCGGTCAAGACATATATAGCTGTCAAGATTAAAAATAATCATTCATTAAATAAGTTAATAACAGCCTAATATATCTTGAATACCATATCAGAGAATTGTTTTATGTTACTGACACTTAATCACTGAAATTGAAATGATAAAATTATTGTTTAAAATAGTGGATGATATGGTATGTAAGTACCCTGGTTGTTTGTAAAATATATTTGTCTATATCATGTCATGGGCGTCCATATGAGTACTTTTGGGGGGGGACAGCTCTTAAATTAGTAAGGGATGTACCGGAAGCAGAAAGTGCTTAAATGTGATGTCCAGCAGTGGTCTGGGTGCTAAACTCCGTTCTCATTAGAACACGGCAAGTGAGGCAGCATCCGGCTTAGCCAGAGCTTGGGAGGGTCAACTTCTTCTCAGCTCAACTGCTGTGGGACCATCTACACTAATGGGAGCTGGTACACGTAAAATATGTCGTGGCTCCAATGCCCTCCAAGTTGTTAAACAATACCTCTGGGGGTGCCGATTTCAGGGGATTGGTCTCTCCTCTGGAATTGGTTCAAAATTAGGGGACCCTGAGCTGAGTCAGACTTCCTCCCACTAGGGCTCTTTAAAATAGAAGCCCCCTCCTTCCGCCCATCGCCTGCCTATATAGGGGATCTGGCACCACCAGCCGGTTGCCAGAGGTCATTAGCAAGAACAACAACAGCTTAAAAGTGTGACATATGTTGCAGAACAATCATTATAGAACATTTCATCTTTTAAAAGAAAAGATGAAAATGATAAGTTCTGCAGAACAGTTAAAACGAAGTGCCCTTTATGCTATCTCTTCTGTCTTCACTTTTCATATCAACTAACTGCCAGGGCAAACAGCTTCGCCACCCCATACCTTACTGTTCTTTATACTCAGTGCAGTCTTGACTAAATTTCTAGACTCATTTCAATGAAAATCATGTTTCTTTGTTTTAACAGTATTTGTCATTAAATTTATTTAGGTGAGGGTTGCTACACATTTTGGGTGTCATCCAGTGATCGCAATAATGCCTCTAGATACGTATTTCCCGTCTTAGAAATTCAGAATACACCTTAAGAATTTTGGAATGCATGTTTTAACGCATTGCTTTTCCTTATAAAATTAGGTTGTTTTGATAAATAATTATTATTTGCTGATTTTAAATTTTAAAAAAACCAATTGTGCCAGTTTTTGTTAAACTGACATTTATGTATCTAGATATATAATCAGTTATTGTTTATGTGTTAAACACAATTTAATTATGCAGTTGAAAATATAGCATAATTATGTTGGTTATTTAAGTTACTCCTTTGGAAAAGAAAATACTCCTTCTAAAAAGGTTAAGGAGTATTTTTACTCTTCTAAAAATCCTAGATCGATCACTGGTGCGATTGTAAAAGCCAATGTTGAAACAGCAAATAGGTAAAATATGCTTTAGTCAGGAGTAATACCGTAAGTGGGGGCAGGTCGCCAAGCCAGATGCTTGGCGACCTGCGACCTTTGGTGACCTGCCAAAGCTCATGATAAGTCAACACACTTATCAGCATTGCCATCGAGATGAGGTATTTAGCAACCATTTTGCAGAGTTGTGTTGTTGTTTCATGATGTCATTAGAATGTGATTGTTCACATTATGTGATTGTTCAAAAAAATTAACTGGGAATACAGTAAGTTTGAAGGAATTACGTGATTGGTTGAAAGAATTTAGCTGTTAGCTGAACCTGAAAAAACCCTCATACATGATGAACATGCTCGTTTGTTGTGACTCATTGGTGAAGTTAAAAATGTGCAGTTATTTAATAGTGGTGTTTAAGAAGTGAAATTTCAGTTTTTATTTTAATATTAAATGTGGATAAGTTGTCTGAAACTGTAATGAATTTGCTTTATGTTAAGATGTGTTCTATATGAATTGTGGTGAAAATTTGCAAATGTTAGCTGGGCTGAATATTTAATGTATCCGCAGTAGGCTTAAATTCCGTGTTAATTCTGCATGGAAATACATCATTAATTTTGGTACTGCATACGTTAGCGTATTATATCAGATTTGAACTAAATGCCTGCGGAACATTTGCAACTGTCTGAGGTGATATTGCAGAAAACTAGATATAATTCTGCTGCTGGGGGAATGCGCACCTCAGGCTTTCAATCAGTTTGTATTAAACAGTGAGGTATGAAGGGTTACTTTACAGGGTGAACCCAAACATTTTGCAGGGTCAAATATTTTTGATATACTGGAATTGAAATTTTTGTAATAAATAGCAACTTATTTAAATTTTCCTTTTTTTTAAAGCTTATTTATATAAAATTAGTGAGTCTACACATTATAATAACTTTAATTTTTTTTAGAGTTAAAAATATAAATTATTTGTTAGTTAAATTTAAATCCCATTTCTTATAAGTACTTTTTTCTTTTAAACAAATATTTTGGGAGAAACCCAGGCCTCTTATGTGCATCTCCTGCACTAAGTCACTGGCACAAAAGTACAGAAGCATTCAGCTAGCTATAAAAAGGTTCGCTATACTGTAAGCAAGCCCCCACCTATCCTCCTATATGGGCATTCATGATATATAGGTTTCTAAATCATTTTTTTATACAATTAATTTTTTTTCAATTTAATATTTGTTTGTTCCTTTGTAGAGCTGCTGTTATGCTTTATTCTGGCCAAGACTTAAAATTCTCCGTAAGTTTTGATCCTATGTGTACAAAATCACATAGTAGAACATCTCTTCCTTTTATGGGAATCCCTAAGGTACGTAAATAAACCTTTCCTTTAATCTTATATAATTATCTAAGAAAGCATTTATTGTAAATGCATGCATATACATATAAGCATACTTTCCAGTGTTTTGTTGATATAATATATATTTCATGTTTTGACATGCATGGTTTATTTAAACTTCAAACCTTTCTTTTTCTTAAACACAAATTTTTCTTGCATTGCCTGCTGTAATTTTTAAATGCGAATTGAAAAAAAAAAAAGGATTTTCACTAGTTTGTTTAGGACATATGAATTTAATCTGCAAGTAAATTTATCCCAAACACTTGTTTAATGTCTTTCAACATACACCAAAGATCCAGTACATTATGACCACCCACACATTTTTCAATAAACTCTTCTGAATGACATAGAGAACACACAATTATGTGGGATGGTATTTAACTGTTGCTGGAGAAGGTAAGGAATCATTCTTGCACTTACGTTTGAGAGTGATGGGAAAGGCTGTTGATCTAAACAAATTTGATGGAGGGTTGGGTAAAATCATACAGGCCGGTGCGCACCCCATCTAAACACGCAGACAGTCGCCAACCATTTTGCATGATCAGCAAAGTCAATGTATTTTAACAAAAATAGCACATATATTCCACTAACAAAAACATTAAAACAAAATACACCGTCCATACTTAACCTAAAAAATGTCAGCAAATTCAGTAACAGGTAATTTAAAATGAGCAAACAGTGGACCGTTTTTAACTAAAAAAACTACAGTGGATTAAGCAACCTAGTTGTACAGCTAATGTAAACTGGGCAAACACTGGTCTGTTTTCAACTCAAAAAAACATCGGCGGATTAAACAACCTAGTTGTACACCTCATATAAAGTCAGTATGATTAGAATAGCACATAAATAGCGCTTATGACAACATAAACACATCAAATATCAATTTAAAATTCACATTAAAAACCTTAAACATTGCAAAGATTCGTTAAAAAAAAGCACTTACCTTTATTTATTTTTTTTTATTAACCACTCAAAAATGTCCCTAACACACACCGGCTTATAATGTAAAACCAGCATGCTTTCTTTTATTTACTTTTATATTGACACTGCATTTATAACAAACAGACACATCGGCCGATAACGTAAAACCAACATGCTTTCTTTTATTTAGCTTTATATTCATACCCTATTTCTAACAAACACACACACACTTTCTTTTCATACAATAACATAGCATATTTCATTCCCTTCCATCCATAACATGAAACAATTTCAAATTCCCAAACTGAGGATACACGTCTTTTTATGGTTGCCAGTCAAAAATACCACCGGCAGGTTACTGGATTCCCGCTGTACATCGCCCACCCTGGCACCAGAACGATCACTAAAAGAAACGTAAACACAAACATTGATATGTAAACAAGCACCGGATAAGGAATATAGTCCGAGGGTACATTGTAATGGCCTGAAGATTCGGGATGAGTATCTCTGAAATTGCACGACTGGTCGGTTGTTCACGATCTGTCTTTGTTAGTATTGATAAAAAGTGGATTAATGACAATGACACCAGCAATAGACGCCAAGATGTTGGCTGTCCACGCATCAATGAAGAAAAAGGAGACCGGAGACTGTCCTGCCTAGTACAGCAAAATCAGCAACAGACGGTGTCTCAGCTTATAGCCCAATATGATGCAGGTCCAAATAGTGTTTCGGAACACACAATTCAACAGATACTATTGGATATGGAACTGTAGAGCAGACATATCACTTGTGAAGGAGAAAGTGGGGTCTGCTTACTGAGTGTCATAGTCAATTACACCTACAGTGCACACAGTAACATCAAGACTGGACCACGGATAGGCAGAAGCGAGTTGCCTGGTAGGATGAATCCCACTTACTCCTTATCATGTTGATGGTTGTGTCAGGGTACGCTGTCCTCCAGTAGAACAGCTGCTCCCCTCTCTCCTGCAGCTCAGAGCTCAAACACCACCATGTTCTAATATCTTGACTTCGTGTGGTTGCTGCTTAAATATTTGGTACAACCTGTCTCCAGTATCTACCAAGAACTCGTGGCATCCATGCCCAGGCAAGTTGAAGCTGTTTTGAAAGCCAAAGGAGGCGCAACGCATTATATTAAGTAGGTGGTCATAATGTAATGGCTCTTCGGTGTGCAAATAATTTTAGTTGCTCTCTTTCATATTTCGTCTGATTGTGATGTAACATATTCAGGGCACAAAATTTGTACTTTGATATTAGAAATTCAGCCTAATTATGAATGGAGGTCTTATGTGACAAAAAATAAATAAATAAATAAATTAGTTAGTTGATATGGGGTTGACATTGAGAAAATTGGAAGAAGGAAACTGCACAAATCAAAATTTGTGACCTAATACTTGTGAAATTTATAAAATATTGAAAAATCATCATGAATTTACGACATAAATAGAAAACAGTAGTTTGTGATGTACAAATTCATATTGGTTATTTCAAAAACTGAATAAAACTTTATGAGCATAAATGAAGAGCTAAATAATAAATACTTCAATCTTTCTAAAATCTCAAATACAATACATTAAAATTGATATTCTACTATAAAGAGACCATTTTATTGCATAAATCTGGCTTCTGCATTTTTATACGTAAAAGCATTCCACATAACTGGCGAAAATTCCCAAAGTACAGAAAAGTAGAATATGGCAACCCTAATTTGTGATGAGTGCATTTTTATTTATTTATTTTGTAATTGATGTTTTTGGCTGAGCTGAAAATTTGGGCCTTAGAATGTTGTTCTTTCTATGTATTTAAAAATAGCAAATCTTTAATGTTGCTTTTAAATTTTTGCACCAACTGTACTATTGTCTTTGCTTGGCATTTCTTTTCTCTCAAAGATTGCTTGTAAATTCCACATGATTTGCTTTTAAGTTATTGACCAATTAGATAATTTAAGATTTCTTTTTTTCTCCCTTTCTTTTTCAGTTTTACTGCATTAATTTTAATATTTTTAATAAAAGATAACCCCTGGCAAAATAACATTTCATTAGAATACTTTCCTTTCTATTGACTGGTGTCATCAAAATGACACTTAACTGGTATTCTAGTCTTAAAGCAAGTGCTTGATGCTTTTAATTGCTCTGTAAAAGGTAGTGTTTGTCACCTATAAAGTTCTCTCAGTTTTAGTAGAACTAGTGAAATTTATCTCAGTTAAATTAGACTAGTTGGAGTATTTAGGCTGGTTTAGGCTCAGTGATAGAGCACTCGCATGTTAACTGGCAGTCCTGGGTTCGATCCCCTGCTATGGAATTTTTTGCATAGTTGGTAAAACGATTGGACTATATTCCATATCTGGTGCTGTTTACATATCAATGTTTGTATTTACGTTTCATTTGGTGATCGTTCTGGCACCATCATAGGTAATGCACAGCAGGAGTGAAGTAACCTGCCGGTGGTATTTTTGACTGACAACCATAAAAATTGTGTATCTTCAGTTTGGGAATTTGAAATTGTTTCATATTATGGATGGAAGGGAATGAAATACATTATGTTATTGTATGAAAAGAAAATGTGTGTGTGTATAGCTAAATAAAAGAAAGCATGTTGGTTTTACATTATCAGCCAGTGTGTGTGTGTTTATTAGGAATGCAGTGTGAATATAAAACTAAATAAAAGAAAGCATGCTGGTTTTACGTTATAAGCCGGTGGGTGTTGGGACATTTCTGAGCGGTTAATTAAAAAAAATAAAGGTAAGTGCTTCCTTTAATGAATCTTTGCTATGTTTAAGGTTTTTAATGTGAATTTTAAATTGATATTTGATGTTTATGTAAGTGCTATTTATGTGCTATTCTAATCATACTGACTTTATATGAGGTGTACAACTAGGTTGTTTAATCCACCAATGTTTTACTGAGTTGTAAACAGGCCAGTCTTTGCCCAGTTTACATTAGCTGTACAACTAGGTTGCTTAATCCACTGTAGTTTTTTAGTTAAAAACTGTTTTTGTTAGTGGAATATATGTGCAATTTTAATGTGTTAAAATACTTTGCTGATCGTACAAAGTGGTTGGCGACTGTCGCCGTGTTTACATGGGGTGTGCACCGTCTTGTATGATTTTACCAAAAAATTAATCAGCCTAAATACTCTAACTAGCCTAATTTACTGGAAAGGTTGATAGAATTATTTTCTAATATATGTATTTGTCTCAGTTGTTGTAGAATTACCTGTTATGCAGTTACCCAAAGTGTTAAGGAAAATAAGATGATTGCTCATTTACTATATGATAGTGACATTAATGCATTAATTAATTGAAAAATATAGGTAGCTCTTCAAATGAATAAACTTCCTATGAAAAAGAAATCTGACCCACGTTTAACTGGTTCATGTGAAATTGATGCTCGTCTTCGAGAAGTAAGTTGAAATTTTTCTGTCTATGCTTAATTTACATGTGTTCTACCTCTAATTTGAATTTTGTTTTCATTTAGATTTTATCTTACATTACTCGAGATTTCATCAATTCGTGGTATAAAGATGTGTCTGCTGATGAAGAATTTACTGATGGCTTTAATGATCTGTGTAAAAATCTAATTACTAATTTCTCTAAATGGTAATTGCAATTTAATACAGATTTAATTTTTTATGGTTTACTTATTTCAATAATTATTTAATTGCTGCAAATGTTGGTTATGATATTATTTATCTTGCCTTACACTAAAACTAAACTTAGTGGCACAGCAGCCCATGTAAGGGCTAGAGCTTGCCATGCCCAACCACACCTTGTGTTTGTTATTTTAAAATTTGTTTTAAAAACGGGAAATTAATTATCTTTTTTAAAGAAAAGTTTCTTTTTATATTTCAAGATAGATATTTACACACTTGATAAATGAATAAATTTATACTTCTTTTACAGTTCTAAAGAAGTGAACTGGATTGCTTTTATTACTCAAAAAGTTGTGGAAGATTTTACTACTCATCTCAGATTGTACAGGCATGCAGAAATAAAATTTAGACGATGTCAAAAAGAAAGTATGTATTTTGTTGTATTACATGATGTCTTTCGAATTTATCTTGTGAAATTGTTTTATTTCATTATTTATTTATTTTATTACAGAGCTTGAAACCTATCCTGACATTGAATCAGCTTTTTTTGAACTGGAATCAACTTTAGAGAAAAATATATGTAGAGGAAATGTTTGTTCATCATCTGAACATGAACAAGGTTAATATTATGTTTTGTTTTGTTCATAAAAAAGAATTGATGATTAGTATATGCATTTAAAAAAACTGCATTACTGAATTAAATACTGCTCTTACATCAAATTAGTGTCTGTCACTTTATCTTCTGTTTTAAACTATTGAACTATTTTTTCAGAGTAATTTAATGTAATAAGCTCCATGCTAGTTTTAAATATAACATTTTAAAATTTCTTTAAAAATTATTTTGAAGTTTAATGTGTATTTGATTGGAGATAGTGTATTATAACAATTTCTAAGTCTCTTTTCTCAGATTCCATGTATAATAGGATTGGATTTTTTATGTGCCTAATATTCCAAGCATTGAGACCTTATTTCCAATATTTTTAAATAACGATGCATGTGGTAAAGAGTTGATTTAAGTTGCTCTTAATTCATGTTTTTTAAATTTTCAAAAATATAATTAAATGTTTTGCAATTTTACTTTTTTGCAGGGTGCGTAGCATCTTGAAAAGAACTTAAAAGGTGTTTATTTTGAAAAACTGTTTACAAGCACTCTTAAAAGTGGTTATTTTTCATGTAAATTCACTAAAGTGCTTATTTTTTTCTGAACTCCCATCAGATTTATTTCTAAACATTTTGTTGCAAATGAAAATCAATGTGTGAGAAATCGAGCGAAAATTTTTTTAATTTCATGCATATTAAGGAAGTTGATCAGAGGAAAAGCAAAATCCCTGATGCCATCTTGAATTCTTCTCTTGTGGAAAATGCAATTTAGCAGTAGCTCGGCTTGTATGCCGTGGCACAATTTGGAGACCACAGTGATATGATATTAGCTGGCTCGGGGCATTCGATTATAGCATGTGGTACAATCAACCCTTGTTATTTTCCCTTAAATACTTCTTTATTCCTGTCTCTAATGCAGTTACATAGCACATAAATACTTATTTCGATTTTTATTTATTTATCGATTTTAACTGCATCTGAAAATTTGCATGCAAAACTAAGAAATCATCAATCTAATTCTGTGATTTCAAAAGGATTGGATTTGCATTAGATTGACTTTACAAGACTGAATAAGAAAATAATCTGCTTTCATTTTAAGTATTTCAATTTTTTATATTTGTTTTGAAAATAAGGTGTTTTTGTTAATGTAACTAAATATTAGAGCACTTTTTCCCATAATATATTAATTTATCTTTTTATTTTAAGTCCTTGAAACACATAGTTTTGAATAGTTCTCTAAAAGTCCTTTGATTATTTTTTTAAAACTATTTATGATCCCTGATACCAGCAAAATACTATGATCTGTATCCCCCCCCCCCTTGTGCACTGCACATTCCTTTTCTTTTCTTATTTTGTACACTCTTTTTTTCTCTGTTATGTGTAATGCCTATGAATATTTTCACATGAAATTTTTGTTGATATGCTTAATTTCTCCTAAAAATGTGCTCAAATAGTGCTTAAAAGAGCTTATTTTTTAAATAAAATTTGGCTACTTACCCTGTTTTGATAAGAGTATTTGTATAGAACTACTTTACTGTTGTTTAATAATAACCATTCTTGTGCAAGTATTTTGTATCATTTTACTCATTCAGTATATTTCTTCATTTTAGAATATTTACACTGTCTTTTTGACATAATTTTATATCTTTTGCTTCCACCTGATGACTTTAGTAATAAAATTCTGAAACAGTTTTTCAGAGTGAGTACTAAATTGTCTTATATGATTTTTCAGTCTAAAGTTATACATTTATGTATAAGTTTACCATGTGTGTTTTCTATTTACAAATTAATCATTTGTATAGTCAGTTTAAGTGTTGGATTAGGAGTTAAGTTAAATTTATAAAATACTCTTATATTTCAAAAATAACTAGAAAAAAGAGCATAATAATCCTTATCAGTCGAAAAGAAAAAAAAATCTGTTATATAAGAAATAATAAATTTGTTATTGTTGTTTCCTTACAAACATTTATTATTTATTTATTTATTAAAAGCATTTATTAACACACAATATTTTTTCAGGAGGTATTGACCTGTTCAATTTTCCAACCTCTTATATCTCAGTTTTCAGATCCAGATGTTATAAACCAAAATTTAATTTGGTTGGTGAGTTACATTTAATTTTTAAATTTAATTAATTCCTGATGTTCATGCTATTTTAAGTTATTTATTCATAATAAGTAAACTTTTCAAATAATAATACTTTTATAATTATAATACTTTTTATATCTATTTTTAAAACTTGTTTATCTCTAGCTTCTTAAAAATTTCATGTTACTTTTCAGTGCAAAGATCATCCTGTCACTACCAAATCTTTACTAGGTGTATTGAGACGCACTGATAATAAGGAAGAACTAGTTGCATTCCGCCAAATAACCAAACATGAAACGAAAGTTCAGAATTCCAAAGATACTGGAGATAAGGATGGTAAGCTTATAAACAGCTTATTTTTTAACTGACTGAATATTGATATCAAAATGTTTACCAGTTGTATTGCATCATCTTGGCAGATTTTTTCAGTGAATTATAAAATAAGGGCCAATTATCACTTTTCATTATTTAAAAATTACATACTTTTTTTAGAAAACAAAAGAAGTAGGAAAATGTTTTCTTGCTATTTTAAAAGTTTAGAAATTGAATTTTCATGACAATTTTCTTTTTCAATCAATTGAACCTACTTGATCTTTTATGCATTCAAATAATATTAGCTCTTACAATTTTACTTATTAAATACTCAACATAATGTTTTTCTATTTTTATTTGAACTTTCACACCTTTATTTATCTTAAAAGATTGGTTCTTAAAATTATTTTCTTAAACTTAGCATTAATGCTGATAGTATTTAATACATATTTACAATTTTTTTATTTAATAATTGAAATACTTACTTCTGTATTCTACTTCTCTATTCTGTATTTGGTTTCTACTTCGTTGAAAATAATTACTTCTATCAAGTCATGTCACTGGTATTTAGAAATTGGCAGTTGAAGATTTACTTTTGCCATGCTGTTCCTCCAATTGGATAACACTGCACATGGGATCATAGACACTAAGTTTGACTCATCTATCTGTGAAAGAAGAATAGAGATTCTGCCATCTGGAAAATGGGGCATTCCTGTTGTCTGTAACCTAACTAGATTTGTTGAAGAAGTGAACTTCTGAAATAGAACTTTAAGAAAAAAAAGAACTTTAAAATTTGAGTTTAAAAAGTTATTTATTTACACTGAAGTCATCACACATATGAACTATTTTTTCAAGTGTATTTGAAAGCAAAATCTGGGAGGTGGAGAGAAACCCTGACGTACTACTTTTCAAAGGCTTGAGGAGAAAATTGAAGAAACATCAATATTAATATCATAAGTGGGAAAGAGAAATGCGGAACGTCATCAATGAGGCAGAAATTAAAGAAATTTTAGTAATTTTGGAAACAAAGAAATACTGAGAGACGGCATTAAAGAACTTACAACGCAAAATGCTTTTTGGAGGATATCCTGAAAATAAATTTATAATTCATATTTGAGTGCTACGCATCAAGCTTGATGGCAAGAGGAATTAATTCTTTAAAAAAAGGTTTTAAAGCCTGTTTTGTTCAGATTGCAACCTGCTTTATCTGTCGAATATGAAAAGGCTTTCAAAAATATTTTATTATCATTGGAACTTTATATGTAAAACCGTGGCTTCAGTGCAGGGCAGTCACACTTAATCACCTAGAATAGGGGTGCACAACCTTTGTAAGGGAAGGGCCACTCAAAGAAGTGGCTGAACTGCCGAGGGCCACACCACCAATTTACTTTGAAAAGTGAAACAGCTTCAGTATAAACAATTGTCAGTAATTTATCGTTGTAGAGCAAAAAAAGCAAGTTCAGCATTTCTGTACCTCAGAACAAGACTAACGTAAGTCACACTAAACTAATTTTTCAGGAGAGCACCAAAACGTTTCGTCTGGCTCAATTATAGCTGAGGAATTACGTTCTCACAACCCTCGAAAAATACAAAAGGGGATTTTTCAAAGGACTTAGGTTTTTGTGGCTTAATGTAAAACCAATTTCTACATACAATGATGTAAAATTGACTGAAAATTGTAAAATATGACTTACATTCGTCTGGTGTGGTAAAGATTTTATAAGCGTGCAGTTTTGCTTTTCAGTTTTGTTTCTTTCGCAGCCGCAGGAAGAAATGTGGTGAGGGGCAAGGGAAGTAGCGGAGAGTGTTTGTGTGTTTATGGTAACGCCTTTTTTGCTCAGACGAGGAAAAAATAAGCAAGAGAAAAATTTTTTAATTTATAATAAGAATAATAACTGAATCGTCAAATTAAGCCAGTACGTAAAAGTTTGAAGAAGTCTCGGCGGGCCACATTTGGCCCGCAGGCCGCAGGTTGTGCACCTCTAACCAAGAACCTAGGCAAGACTTCTTAAAAAAAATTTTATTGCATGAAAGGCTTGACAAAACACTTTCACAAGCAGTTTAAAAGAAATTTATGCAGCACATCAGGTATTTATCAGAATTATTAGTTTTATCCTTTTACAATGACAATGTTTATGTGTAAGTGAAATTGAAATTCATTGCAAACCCAGCTTGTGAGCGTCTTACACATAGAACGGACATATTCCTTCAGTTTATACAAAGTATCTGTATTATTATATAGGATTGCTATATTTGTATTTTTGCTACTATTGTATTTACTAAGTAAAGGAACAATTGTATTTTCCAGTAAACATCAGATGATTTTGTGTCTACTAAAATCAAAACTTTTTCAAGTTGCCTTCATTTGGACACCTCAAACAAGATTACCCTTCAACCTGGGAAAATCTGTCATATTTGAAAGTCAAATGGAAAAATATTGTGCTGAAAGCCATTAAAAATAGTGTATAAAGCAGTGTTAAATTAATGCAGGACTTTAAAAGGTTTAAACTATTAATGAAGAACAATAATTTGTTCTTCGTTGGCTGCAAGATCATCGCAACTGATAGGCTGTAAGATCATCACAACAACTTATATCAAGATTGAAAAAAATTCACATTAAGAAGAAAATATCCACACTAATTTTAAGTTCTGCAGCAAGAAGCATATGAAAGTATCGATGTATATATGAGTTGGTCATTTATTGAGCATAATTTTGAATTAATAACACGGAATATTTTATTTGTTCTAAATACATCATATCTTCCATTGTAACATCGAAAATTCAGGCTCAGGTCGGCATGATTGAATTTCATCCTACTGGAATGAAACATTACATGTGAGTTAATCTGATCAAAAGGAACAATTTTAGGGGACTGGCAAAAAAATGTTTTAACCCAAAATAAGGAACACTCTGTTGGCCATGTAAAATATGTATCTATCCTTGTGCCTTTATCCAAGCCAGGATGTAGGTTCAAGGCCTAAAAAGAGTTCACTTTCAAGAGATATTTGCATGCAACTAGTTATGGAAGTTTTGAAATTAAGGCTAGAAGAAAAAATAAAGCCTGTTTTTGGTCTTGGTATACAAATTGAAATAAACTAATTGCACCAGGGTCTCGAAAAAGTTCAAGATATTTCTTCATAAGCTGCATTGCACACTGTAATAAGTAAAAAAACCTGTGCCTTTTGTAAAACTTTCAGAAAAAATTCTTAAGCATGGAACTGCACTGCAAAATTTTTCTAAGAGTGACACATTTGGCAAAATTTTTGATTTTTAAGAATTTTATCCAAAGTTTTATAACTGATACAAGTTTATCATTTATTGCAGTATGTAGTACAGCTTGTAAAGAGACCTCAAAATTTTGAAGCCCCTGACATAATTAGTGTATTTGTACTTATGTACCAAAATCGCATACAGAATGGTATAATTTTTTTTACCATGCTTTGTGCATCTTAGTGCCATGCTATATTTCTCTCTCTTTTTTTCCTTACTTTTTCTTAAAACTTAATTCATTTGATTTATGTTAAGTTAATTTCTCATAGTCTTCTTCCCTTCTCTCCAAATATTTTGACATAATCACTCTTTTTTATGCCACATATTGCAACAGTGCTCCCTTTCTGGTGTATTTAAAAAAAATAAATATGGCTTTGTTAAACTTTGTATCTTGTTTTGAAATTATTCAATTATTTTTATTTTATTGTTATTTATTTTAATAGAAACTAAGAAATACATAAAAAGTATTTCTTTTGTGCAAGATATTGCCAATCAAAGATATGACAGGCTTTGTGGACTTCCAAAACATGGAGATACTGATTCAGCTGAATTCTATTTGGTATGTTTTATTTTTATGAAGCAATACATTTTAGTATGTATATGAGAAAGGGATTTTATAAACTCGCACATGGAAATTTAATTTTTTTTTTATGTTGATAAACTCTTATCTAATTTTTTGTTCCATCAATGGCTGCATTGCTATATTAGATTCTGTTACATGTACAGTCTACTGGCCGATAAAGCTAGCTACAAATACTAAAAATGCTAAAATTTATTACATTAAAAATTGTGTTTACAATAAGTTAATAATTTATTTATGTTGATATTTTATGATGATTCTGATGTTTATAACTACAAAATGAAGGCAATGGAAATTTTTTAGAAATATGACACATTTGCATTTGAATATTTTTAGATGACATTTTAGCTAAAGGTATACATTACAAATTGCAAAAAATACTCGTTAGTTTCAATATTTATATTCATTTTAAAAAAGAATTTAGAACTAGAATTTTTTCATTCGAAAAGTTCTCCCTTTGTAGCTTGCATATGGTTTGCAATTTTTTTACAAATATTGTAATGCAGGTGTATAATCTCTTCAAAATTTCCATTGTTTTAGCATTGTAATGGAAACCTTTAAATCTACTCAAAAGTGTAACCTTAATTTTATTCAAGCCTAGTAGTTTTCTAGATTTATATTAAAGAATTTTTAAGGCTAAGAAATCTCTTACTTAATAAGTAATATAATAATAAAAACTGAATTTTTTTGCCTTCATAATTTGTGCATTCGTTTAAGTTATTCTGTGGGTCTAGTAGCTCTTTCGGATTAAGTTATGTATAATTAATATTTATTATTTAATAATTATTTATTTTTTTATAATTTTTACTCCTGAGAAAAAGTTTTGATATTTAAACTGAATAACTGTGATGATTTGTGATGAAATTGTTATTTTTGTATCTTTCTCTTTGTTAGAATGTAGATACAACAGATTCTCCATCACCAATGATGAGAGAGAGAAAACTTGTTTCCCTTCCTTTTAATGTGATATTGAATGATAACATAGCACTCCA
The DNA here is from genome assembly GCA_038373885.1 of Cheiracanthium punctorium. Lineage (NCBI taxonomy): Eukaryota > Metazoa > Arthropoda > Arachnida > Araneae > Cheiracanthiidae > Cheiracanthium > Cheiracanthium punctorium. The sequence continues at coordinate 89,547 of JAWZYV010013488.1, forward strand.
CTACTTCACACGTAAGTTTTCAGTTTTGTAATGTTTTTCCTACTTTTCTTACATGAAATATATTTATGGTGTAATTGATAAAGGGTCTCCTTTCTTAAAGACCTGAAGTGTTTGCCTGTTGTCTTGTGATATTTCTGTTTTTGACTGAGCACTAAAACCAACACACTTATGAAATAATTAGGTGAAATTACCAATAAAGATCATAAATAACAGGAACAGGCAAAGACCGAAAACCGGACAAGTAAAGAAAATAAGACAAAGATGTAGGATCTCATTTATATAATGTTATAATTTAAATGCTTCTAATGTTTGAATATAGTTAAGGATAGACATAAACTATATTTGAAAACCCTTTTTTTTATATTAGAAAGTAAATTGTTTATGTTGAAATATCTTCCAGAAATATCATTCAATCATTATAAAGCATTTCTATGCTGAAGTTGTAGTAATACATAGTATGCAGTAGGTAATGCATGATAGAATCAATTATTTACATGTTTATTCTATTAAATAGCATTATTTCTGCCAGTATACAAATTTTGAATATTGTCATTTGATTAAATTTTGTCTTCTTTAAACTTGCATTTTTAAAAATATGTAATATTTGAGATTCTGCTGTGTATGACTACATAATTAACGGGGTCCATACTGAAGTAAATAATATCTGCTGTTGCAGAAATTATAAAAATGAGGGATGTTAGCATCAAGAGACCAGCAGAGTTCTTTAAGCCATTGATGCAGCTCTTCTTTCAGTTCATACTACTTTGCTTTTACATATTACATGTTTTCATAAGAAAAGATGGGATTCACTGCTTACAATAAGGTTCTTTACTGCAGAAATTGAATTAATGCTGTCAAAATTTATTAAAGTTTGTGTAAATTTATTCATAAAGTTTGTGTATCATTTGTTTCTGATATATTTGTCAAAATTTAAGCTTGATGTTTGTTTGAATGTTTATTTTCTATTTTACAGAGTACTTGGCTAATATGGATAAAGATAACTATGTATTTTTCTACCTCAATGTGGAAGTATGTGCTTTGGTTTTAATGATTTATATGTTTTTCATTTCTATGGTTTTCTATCTGACCATTCAAAGCTCTGAACAAACAAAAAAAAAAAAAAAAAAATTAAGGTTTAAAAATTACTAAAATGTTCTCCTTGTCTTTCCAATAACTTTTCAAAAATAAAACTAATTTTCATTATATGGTATAAATGTGCCAGATTTTGATTCATTAGTTACATACTTTATTTGAAAGTTTTATATAATACCTAGCTGCGTGCCCGTTCTTTGCACGGCAGGAAACCAAAATTTTTCTTGCATGTGCTATTCAAACTAATTTCAGTGATGTGGAATCTAAAAAAAAGCAAAATTATTCGACCCTTGACTTAAAGTGTGCGTCATGAGTACTAACATGGCATCATTGCAATATAATGACTCAAAAAACTACGTCAATGTCGATCATGATCAAAAAATTGAAAAGCTTAATGGTTTGCAGAGAACTCCTGACTTTCAAAATGTCTTATTTCTACATCATACTGTTTTTTAGGTTCAAGCTGTAGCATTAAATACCTCAGACACTACATGAAATTTACAGGTGTTATTTTTAAATAGCTGCGCACCCATTCTTTATTCGGGAAGAAGTGAATATTTTACTAAAACCATATCTGCCTGTGAAGAAACAGAAGTTCATTTTTAAAAAAGTTCAAGTAATCTCCCCTGTTGAAATTAGCTCGGGATATGCTAATGCAAATTAGAATTACTTATTGTTTAGTTGGATGTAAGACAGCCCTTGGTAAAGGAATAAACAGAACACTTTTAATTTCATGAAATATTTATTAATATGGTATATTGTGGTTTATTCATATTATCCTTAGAAATCTACTAATACTATCTATTACATATATCAATACTATCTATCTTCGCTTCTCCCTCTTCAAGGCTCGATTAAAAGAAACAGCTTAGATTATTTAGTACCTTTGGGATCTTTAAAATTCTATGGGGATTCTTTGCAATTTATGCATTAGCGTAAAAATAATCATTTCACATAATGGTTGCCATTAAAGAAGCTCTCTATACATATTTCATTTATGCATAGTTTTGTAACATTTGCGTATTTAGCACCTCAAAACATTAGCAATATCTTATAAACCCTCCATGGTTTTGTCTCCTTAAAAACATCAAACTGTGTAACCTCGAGGAACTATTTAGAATCGCAGTTGCAGAGTTTGAAAATTTCATGCATTTTTTTTATTTATGACGTCACTGCCATAAAAGATACCCCGGTTGGTTGAGGGAGTTAATTTTGATGTTTCGCAGAGTAGTTTTCAAACGATACATTATTGAAACTTACAAAGATGTTGAAAATTTTTTGCTTTATAAAGGACCCCTGTGGAGGAACGTAATCCAACGTTAAAATAAAACTATACTCACAACATGCATATGTTAGAAAACGTATAAACATTTTTAAATAAGCAACGGATTAAAATGCCACTAATAATAATAATCGTGAATTTCTTAGTTTATTTCTATAGACATTTTAATCAAACTATCGCCTCCTTCTGTTAAAAAAAGAGCATGGATAAATGCGCTAAAATTGTGGCATAATTTTTATGTATCTTAAAGCATCTGACGTCATAGATCCTCGCTTGCGAATTGAAAATCCGGTACCCATTTAAAGCCTCTATTGATAGGTTGAAAAAAACCTTTCTTCTAATCCTTTCTGTGGCAATGCAACAAAATTATCTCGTGTTATGATTTATTAATGCAATGGCTAAAGCTGTCTGTGTTAATGCTAGTAATTCTAAACATTAGGTTGCATTAAAATTCGTAAAAAATCATCTAATGTACATAATTTTTTCGTTTTCATTTTAAAAGAGAGCGAAAAGAATGTTTCACAATTTGTCAAAATGTCAAAAAGTTATGACGTATAGAATTCAAGATGCGACAGTTTTAAAATTATTTTACGAAAAAATTCACCAAAACAAATGCTTAGTAAAAAAAAAAAATCCTAAAAATCGGTAAATCATTTTACATATTCAGAACGAACTGTTTTTAAAAGAAAATTTTCTCCTCTATCCGATGATACAAATGCCGTTTTGCTGCGAGCGTAATTTCCGCTGTTATTACAAATTAAGTGAGAAAAAATGCCAAAAATCACAGCAAACATAAAATTCAAAAAATTCTAGGTCAAATTTGAAAAAATCGCTTTGAGGTGCACAACTACATGTTTAGATCTTACCATGTTTCTAAGTGTAGCCATATTTTCGTAATGCCGCCGGCACACACAGACATCTTCTTTTATAATAAATAGAGATAAACTATATTTTGTTGCATTTGTATGTACCATGTATGTATGCCATCTTGTTTTTTCTCTTCCTTTTAATACTTGTATTATCCGTTATCCCCTTTGTTTTTAATATATTGCTGTATTTTGGAAACAGTTTTCAATGGTCACGTTATTTCTAGGGTTTTCGTACTACTGTTGAGATGCTTCAGTCTGCAAGCTTGCCTGAAGATGAAGCTACCAATGAAAAACTTCGAATTTTAGCTCTACAAATGTTTGATTCTTACCTCAGCTCAAATGTAATTAATTCCATCAATTGTATTGTTTAGTAATACTTTTATTTGGATTTAATGAAACATTTATTCATAGTATTTTTATTATAATTTCAAATCAGTGACAGATACTTCTGCATTTAATCTGCAAAATTAAAATGTATTTATTTTATTATCTAACAAAAAAAAATCCATTGTAATGACTTGTAAATCTTTTGTTTAATCAGGGTGGCTACAGATCAAGAAAATTTAGAGAATCTGTCATTGCCTTGACCGCATCACAGTTCTATCACCAAAAAGGGAATTGTAACTAGAAGTGGATGCTTTTGTTTGCTTGAAAGCAAAATGTTGCTTAGCAGACTTTCATAGCAACTCTTTTGCAGAAAAAATAAAAATAAATCTTTCCTCATTCATCGATTATGAAACACTTTTCAACACAACAGTTTTTTTCTGTTCCAAATTTTGTGATGCATCGTCATCAAACTTAGTGAAATTTTGAGGATAATTTCAAAAAAGCTGTGTACCATTATTAAAGTAATTTTGCAAAACCTTGTAAAAGAACTTTATTTCCATCCTTTAAAAGAAGAGTAGGCTGTTATAAACATTTATAGGCTTATTGTGTTGTGCTAGTAATGGATGAATGCTTCTAAATTTGCATAAGCTGTCATGTATTAGAATTCTTTTGAATGCTCATGTAGAAGAATTATAAATGCTGTAGTGATGCACTCAGGATTTTAGTTTAGGGGGTACAAATACAGTCAAAATTTGTTATAGTGATCTTGTTTACAATGAGAACTCTCCTACAACGTCAAAATAGTCTGTATTCTTCAATCACATAGAACAGAAGATTGCTTTTAACACCACTCAGTTGTAGCAACATTAATAATTGAATCCATTCAATTGAATTTTAACTAGAATTCAACTGTGGTAGTCTGAGTTGTATTTATTATCTGTTTTATTCGCCTTTAGGAGTGCTTCAGTCCCTATATAACCTCCACAGGAGTGTAAAAAGTCTGTAAAATGCTGCATACTCAATTTTTTGTGGAGAGCATTCTTTTGTAATCCTTAATCACGCATCAATTTTGTTTTGTTTAAAATAGATGAATATCTCTGAAGTATATTTTAAACAATGACTGCTCATGTAGCATGATGTGTTGAAATTCTTTTGCGGTGCCCCTGCCAACAAATTATAAAAGCTTCATACACCATTTTTGATAGGATACATGGCACAATACATTGGAATGGCATACATAAATGTTGTTACAGCAGTTAAAACCCAGGCAGTGTCAAAAATCAAAATCATAAACATTTTTTGACTTTGTGGGAATGTAATTTAAAAAAGCCAGTACTTGCCAGTCTTGCTTTTTTCCACCTCAGTCACCACTAAATTTCGTTCGTAAACTTATGAAATTGTGAACCAATATTTTATAAATATTGTATGATTTTTTTTTAATTTTTTTTTTTTTTTTTTTTTTTTTTTGTAGGGTTACTCATGCATAGAAGTATATCGTATGCATGTAATTAGTTAAGAATAGTCAAGGGAGTTTTTTCTCAGTTTCTGTAGCCATTCTGTTAACTTCTTTCATTTTTTTAAGTGGTGCTAAATTTTCTTATAAATTATTTTATACAATTCTTTTAGGCTCCCACAAAAATTAATTTGGATGAAACTCTCCTTAGAAAACTTCTATCCCGTATTAAAACTGAAAATATTACAGTGCATTGTTTTGATGAGGTCCAAGAAAAAGTATGTATTAGGAATTGTTCCTCCTTTATTGTGTAGCTAAGCTATTAAATATTTGTATTTAATGTTTCTTCAATTTTAATTATTTCTTTATTTTCTCTAGATGCTAGCTGTATATGTATATTTATATTGTTTTTCACAAATTAACTTAAATGCTGATATTGCAATTACAGTGTACTTTCAAAGCCTGCTTCCAGTATTTCACAGATATCACTACCAACTGTGTCATTATAATTAGTAGTATTGACAGTACTTGCGCAGAAGTTGTGAGAGAGAAATGAGAGAAATCTCTCTTCTAGCTCTAGTACATGTTAAAAATCTCATAAAACTAATTTAAATGCATGAAAATATGATAACCTAATCAGGATTAATGACTTTGAAGCTACAAAAAAAAAAGATTTTTTTTGGCCTAGCTAACAGATACTCAGAAAAGAGGATAACCAAACTTCAGATGGTTGAACTGTATTGAAAATGCCCTATCAAAAAACTATCATTTAGAAGTCCAGGGCTATGATAGGACTGCCTGATATTAATTCTGTAGAAGACCAGAGTCCATCCTGGGCTGCTATGCCACTGAAGACGAAAAAATAGGATAAATATCATTTATACTTCTACCAAAGAAGCTTGCAATAATGAAATATGCATTTATTCAATTGTTATCAATGTTCACTAACAAAATGAAGGTGCGTTCTTTGTACAATAGTATGTTCTTGCATATACAGTCAACTCCGGTTATAGTGAACCTCTTGGGACCATCAAATTTCGTCCACTATATCTGAAGTTCACTAAAACTGAAGTGTTCCCATGGTGAACAGAGATACTGTATGTGAATCGGGACTAATGGTTTGCGTTCACTATAACCGAAAGTTTACTATATCCGGAGTTGACTGTACAAGGAGGAAGAGGAGGTGAAGTAGAAGGAGAAAAATTTTGAGCTTAAATCAGATAGATGTTTGCCTAATCTGGAGTTTTTTTAAAAAGCCTGTTTTGTCAATCAGGAGATATTTTGCTTAAACCTACTTGTTTTTAAAGTATGTTATTATAATGTCAATATTAAATCAAAATTATTCAAATTTAAAATGGCAATCTCAGATGGAGGAAAGTGTTGCAGAAACTTTGAAAAAAAAATCCATTAAAATTATTCATAAGCATTGTCACAGAATTTATCTATAATTGAAAATTTAAAAAATTACATGTACAGTGATGCATTTGGTAATAATGACATTATAATTTACAATGAGTAATTGTGTATTGCCACAGACAACACCCAAATAAAGCTATCTTTGAAAATGTTTACATAACTTATTGCCCTGGTAGTGCCCTACTTTTTAAGGGCCATAATAGCCAGCAAACCTGCATATCATGTTTTGCCAGCAAACATTTGAAGAGTCTCCTATGAAGAATATCAGAAGGTTTTTGGATCTGCGCCAAGCATACGGCTATTCAGACACCGCCTGATCATATTTTAAATTGCCTTGATTCTACCTTGGATAAGGTTTTTCTAGACTTTTTGGAGGTATATGGAATGGACTTATGGGTTTGGTCTAATTTAGAGAGACCATTTCGGGGATCAGAAACAACATTTGCACAGCTTATTAAAAGTCCAGTTTTACCAACACAGAATATTGAGAGATTTTTTTATGCATTAATGTGTAATTTCATCACCTCAAATGAAACATTTGATTTTTTTTATTATAGTTTTAAATGTGCAAATTAATGTTATCAGAATTCAAGTTTACTTTCTAAATCAGGTGTAACTTTTCTATTACCTTCCTTTAGTTAATATGCGGTATATGTAGTTATTATTTTTAATAATAATGACTTTGCAGTCTGATTCTAGAACTTATAAAAATTTTAACTCTTAATTTCTGTATTTTTAATAGGTTTATGATGTCTTAGAAAATGAATTCTACTTGACTGGCTTTAAAGACACAAAACAATATGTGAAACTTCTTGCTGAATTGGACTTGTTAAATGATATGTCACCAAGTGGAGATTTAGGTAAAAACAAAATTCTGATCTATAAAGAGCAACTAGATCATAATGTACATGTCCACAATACTAGTATGAAAAAATATTACTTTTTAGCTTGTAAAATTGATTGATATGTATCTTACATTATTGGAAGAGAGACTATTTCACAAAATGCTATGCACTGAATTCTTTTGTTATATAGCAGATATATTTTGTGCAATGCCCTGTGAAACAAAGCCATGTAAAAAAATATAGTTGCTAAATAAAGAATAACGGTGAGTAGATTTGATTGTATAAACCCTCCTATTTACCACTACGCATCCTGAGTTGTAAATATATGCAACAGGCTTAAAAATTCTCAAAAAGGAATAATATTGCCATTACACATTGATAAAATAATGATTAAAAAATGTGTGTGTGATTTTTTTACATTGTTTTATTTTGAAACTGCGTTACAACAACAACAACAACAACAAAAAGCATGTATAAGGAGAATTTAGTGTATTACTTTATGTCAATTTGTTGTAACTTATGGGCAATACTTTCATATCTAAGATTTTGAAAACCTAATTGTTCTCAGTCAGTCATGAGCATTTAGCTAGTACTTAAACAAATATAGTACACTTTTGTGAATTAACATGATTAATATCTTTAATTCTTGGGGGGGGGGGATGTTATATACTTTATATTGTCTATATTCTAGTGAAAACTCACACTTATTCATGGTGCTAACTAAATTATTAAAAGCTTTACCTAAATCAAAAAGTAATTAAAATTATCTGCTTGGGGGTTTGTTCTGGTCTATTTATTAATTTTATCTGATTGGAAAAGGAGCATTAAAATTTTGATATTTTATATTTTTAGACCAGTAATTTTTTTTAAGTAATTTCACTAAAGCATACTATTATAATTTTTTATTTGAAATGGTAGCAAGTCATTATTTTATGCTATAATGGTTTATATGTTTATTTATTTTATTTTATTAGAATGTATATTTATAAAAACTTTTAAGTTTATCTTTAAAAGCTTCTCTTATGAATCCAGAAAAAGAATCATATATCCTTTTTTTAATTTTAGATAGTCTATCATCATCTAAATCTGAAGAAGAAGAAAAGGTAAAGTATTGTTTGCTGATTTTTAATTTGGTATTTTTTGAAGTCAAACTATGAAATCTAACTGAAATAAACAATAATTCTAAAAGGGAGATACCTCTTAACATACAAGCAAACAAATTTTACCTCCATGTAATATTAGTATAGAAGTAAATATTTTTTACCAATTTTCTTTTAAAAACAGGTACAAAAAGTGACTCCATATATGATACTATAACTTTCACCACTGTAATTTTCAAATTAATAGAACTTATAGCCATTTGGATGTCATAATGTAAAGAAATTAAGTCAATAATTATGAAAAAATTAATAACTTTAATTTTTTTAATAAATAATCCAAATGAATTCTAGCCTGTACTTCTCATTGTTAGTGTGGCTTTCTATCAGTGAAAAAAATTTTAGAATTGGTTTAGTAGTTCCTGAGATTACCTCCTACATACAAACAAACAAATTTTACCTTGTCATATTATCTGTTTTGTTACCCTTCAATATGTACAAAACGTATTATGTCTTATGGTACTTGTGGAGTTTTAGTACCTAAACCTGTTTTGTTCATGCATACTTTATTTTCTGAAAATTTAATCATGGTATCAAATTAATCTGCAAATGTACATAAAGACAAGATACCTTTAAAAAAATCTTTTCTTATAGCATCTGATTTATTACTTCTTTTTAAATATCATAGCCAAACACAAATATCATGTTTTAGACATTAATATATCAGTGTATATATTTAAAATCAGTATTTATGTGTGTGATTATCTTTATAATTAATATCTTTTTCTAGTTCAACTGTGATACCGTTGTTCCAACTGATGAGGAAATGCTTAATGAATTGCTCAGTACAGAGATCTCTGTTGATAGTTTTGATTTTCCTGATATGTCATCCGGTATCACACATGAAGAAACCAAAGAAATAGGCTTAATTTTTGCTGAAGTACACAGCACTGGTAAATATGTGAGCAAATTCAGTACTTTTTTTTCTGTTTAAGAAATTCCTCAGCACATTCTTCTTTGGTAAACATCACAATTTTATTTATTATAAATTTATCATAGTGTGAGGGAAAAAGAGGTGAAATCGCATTTTTTTTCTTTTAATAGTGTTAATCTGCCTGAAGTTTTCTTTGTATGTAACCACTGATTTCACATTTTTAACAAGAAAAACTGTCATAAATATCTTGTTATTGAAAGTTTTTGGAAACATGCTTGATCAGAATGGTTATTAATTTATGAGAAGGGAATTTTTTTTTCAAAATTATTAATAATTTAAATTTGAATAATGCTTTTTATTGTATGGCCAGCTTTTACCTTTATAATAAATTATCAGTGTGTGATTTTCACATAAACCATAAAAAAAATTTCAGAAATGCTTCTTTTGCAGAACTTGGAGTGTAATTAAAGTGAGTTAGATTTTTTCTTTTAATCCTCTGGTTGATTCATTGATTTTAAAAGCATCTACTCAAATTTGATCTGAAACAAACTCCAAAGCGATTGAATCCGTTGTTTGAGAAACGGAACCTATCCAAAAATTCACATTTTTGTCAAAACGAGGAAAATAAATAAATAGAAATAGATTTCTTGGATTTTTCCTTACTATGGTTGTTTGAATACTCTGTACAAGCTGGATATGTTGGGTTTCTCTTGAATTATAAGGTTTCGCATCTAAGGAGCTCTAATGTAAATTAAAATGAAAATATAACTTTTAGACATGACGAGTGTTACAAACATCTACAGTTAACTCTGGATATAGTGAACCTTTAGCTATAGCGGACACATCTTTTTAGTCCTGATTCCCATCCATTAGAAATATGCATAGCATTTTTTGGTTTTGGTGAACTGTGACTTCAGTTATAGTGAACTTAAAAATTTCTGGATGGCAGAGGTGATGTTCAATTCCTATGAAGAGTGTCCCTTTTGTGTTCAAGTAAAGAGAAAGATTATCAACCACTTTTTCCGAAATGCAGGCAAATTGCCATTGTCTTGGCTAACATACTTATACTAAACAAAGAAGGGGCAAGAGAGGGGTCATAGTTTTTTCATTGCTGTAAGGCATTCTAGTCATTAAAAGTAATCATTAACAAAAGCTGGGTACTTTTGAAAGTGAATTAAATGCCGAAAATTTGCTCTTGACCTTGGAAGATTTCATTTTCCATTCTCAATGTGATATCACAGGCTAAAAGCAACAGCACCTTTTGCCAACTGAATGGAATGTACATTATTTTCATAAATGTAATTCATTGTGCTCATTTTACTGTAAAATAGTTCTGGAACCATAAATGTGGTCAATTATGTATGATTTACTTAATAAACATTTAGTATTTGTATAAAATACTATTTTCTAGTTTTATATAAGGTTCCTTGTTCAACATGAGGAAACATTGGTTTTAGTGAACTTCAGATATACTAGTGAACAAAATTCGCTGGTCCCCAAAGGTTCCCTGTAACCAGAGTTGACTGTAATTCAATTCACTCTTTGTGTTAATCCAAAATAAGGTAAGCATGCTCTGGTAAGCTTACTTGCCAGAAGTTTTTTTTCCAGTGCAACGAGTAGCCCAAAGTTTTTACTTGACATTCACAAAAAGTATTCGTTTATCTACTCAACTAGCCGCCTCCGGCGACCAGTTGCGTTCCTCACCGGCTTCCTTGGCACTGAAATCTCTCAGATTCTGAAAGGAGTTTAAAATTAAGATGGTTAAAAACAGGAGCAGCCCTAGGGTAAGTGGCACCCCCTGCTAATATAAAAAAGACGCCCCCTTTTATGCTCTACTTAGTTTTTGTGTTCGAAAAGACGCCCCTTCGAAGCTGGTGCCCAGATGCAATGCTTACTGTATCGGGCCGCCCCTGGTTACAAATATAAGATGGTTAAATGATAAGAACCTACAAAAAGGAACGAATTATTTTCGTCCTATATAATTCTGAAGAGCTTCTGGATATATTAGCCTTTATCAAAAATGGAAAGGAAAAAAAAAAGTAAAATCTGAAACACTTTTAGACTTAAATATGCACAAAGTGCTATATATTAAAAACGTATTATAATCCATGGGTCTTCCCTATTTACATTCCTTATTTCATTAAGTTGGAAAGTATATCATTTTTCATGAGTGTGATTAAACAAAATTAAAATTGGTATTTCTAACAACCTTTTTCTGGATGTAATACATTAGAAAAACCTCGGTTGTTCGAGCCTCGTCAGTGGGAGACACCCCCCCCCCCCCCCCGAACCCCTAATTTTTTAGTTTCATTATTGCCATATTAAAACAATATTAATTGACTATGTCATTTTATCTGGCATCTTTTGAGTATTTCGCCTGGTAACCCTATGTTGAAATTTTTATTATTGTAACCTATTTATAGAAAAAAACAGGTGATGCCTATTCTACAGCTTACAAAACATTGTAACAATAGATTAAAGCTGTTGTCAACTAATAGTATTTAAATATATGTAAAATTATGTGGCATACTTTTATGTCGCATCTTTGGGACACATTTTTCATACAATTTTCAATAAAGGGGGTGAGAGATAAAATGACATAGTCATTAATAGATGGAGAAAAGCTGCACAGAAAAATGCACAATTCCAACTGAATGAAAATTTCAAAAACTTATTCTCAGGTGTATTCAGCAGACGATAAATTACGATAAATTGTGCCAAGCATTAGAATCATATCCTCAAAATCACACATAAGCCGTTTAATTTTTTGCCAAATTAAAAAGTTGCACATTTTAGTCTCAGAAAATTTCTAAATAATCTTTCTTTTGAATATAAAACATTTCATTCCTGCTCTGATTTCCCATGCACACGATATTTTAATTTAAAAACAACCTTACAAATAATCTAGACAAAAAAAAAAAATCGTTATTCTTTTATTTTTACTTCAAGAGTCTGAATCATTTAATAAACTTGCCGAATGTGGCAACCTAGATAAGCTTAATTGTCGCTTTTTCCACTGTGGGGTTACAATTATGAAATGGCGGAAAGCAAAAATTAGCCTTTTGCGATACGTTTTTTATCGATATCTCTCTATTCTAAAAAAAAGTAATGGCCGCTGTCAAAAGCTTGTTGGCCTATCTTCTCCTAAACTGTGGGAATTTGAATTTTGAGAAACATGTGCACGTATTCGGAAAATTCCGAAGTAACTGATAAGCTGACGTAAATTTCAAAAATCGAATTATTTTAGAAGATATTAATAAAAAACGGAAGAAATAAACATAATGGTTGCCAGATTTGGCATAAAATCGTTCATGCCTTTGCAACAACGCTACTCCAAGTATATAGAATCGCGTGAAATTCACAAACAAGAAGTCTAATTACACCAATATTACGCCAAATTAAAAAGTATATGAAATAAATAACTCAGAGTGCATTACACAAAGTTGACAAGTTTCAAATTGTAAGTTTGCTTAGACAACAGGAGTTTAGAATGAGCGACTATTCGTTTTTCCAAAACAGAATAACTAATTGTAAATGATTTTAAAAGTGCCATCTTGGCATTAGGAATAATCTGGCAAAAGGGTATCTTTCTAAGCAGGGTGAACTTCGCGTTCCAGAATGTTAGAACCCAGTATCTTGAAAATGAAAAATAATTAAAATCCAGATTATTTTAAAGCCGGTTCGGTCCAGCTGGAGTATTTACTACCAGCAGACATATTTGGCGGCGTTCACTATGCCATTATAGCAGTTATAGTACACTTTGGATATTTGCCAGCGCGGCAAGGTGATATAATTCGTGGTGCTAAATACGCCTTTCTGAAAAGGATTATGTATATGAAAATATGGATAATGGTTTTCCGGGAACCTTACATGAGCAGTAATTATAGGTTGTGAGCATGTGTAAATTGCCAAATAATGAAAAATCGCCATTGGTGGCAAGCTGTCCTTGCCGTTCCGTAGTTTTTATCAAAGAAAACTTATAAAGTACTGTTTTCTTAGAGCTAATTATTAACTATACATATACGCAAGTCGCCAAATTATGAAAAATCGCCATGGGTGGCAAATACGCAAGGTGTCCAATAGGTTTTGCGTAATTAAAAATACAGCTGAAACAGATGTTCTGATTTTATTACACTTTAGCTCCTAATTGATATAACATTCGAATGGCAACATTAAATATCATTGTGTTTCTGAGGAGTGCAAATAATTTTTCCAGCGATTATATGCGAAGTCTGCACTCCAGTTGGAGTATAGCTCAGGACCCGTAGTACAGTGATTCCTATGAAGTTTAAATTTTTATGTACCAATGAACATGCAAGAACCAAGCAATTTGCAGCTCAGTAACATTCTATCTGATCCAATCTTTGGGTTTTGTATGATAAATTATGTCTGTTTTACGATTGAGCTTTATTAGGGGCCGAATGCCTCATATGAAAAACGAGCGTAGAGAGTCTAACGGCCTTGGCCCCTAGTCTCCTAAAATAATTTGAATTTTGAAAAAATCGCTTCGAGGTGTGTCGGGACCTGTCATGGAGAATTTCTGTACAAAATTTTGTAGGGCTACGATCACCCGTCTGCAAGCTACGCGAGACACAGACAAACAAACTAACTAACAGTTTACACATTGTTTTATTAATATAGATAAGTACTAAATCATTTGTGGAAATTTGTAAATATTAATAAACTCACATTTTTTGAGTGTTGAGAAATATTTCTTCATACACACTATGGATATTAATGTTATACAAGGTGGCTATAATTAAACTTCCCCTGTAAACAGGATTCTACAGCTAAAATGGGGAAATGGATTGTAACCAAATTTGGTATATAGACCAGTGTTTCCCAGCCACTATTCTGTATACTGACACCACTTCAAGAGATGTTACTACCAATCCCTGTATATGAAATATATTAGAACATTTTCTGAAGATCATATTTTAACTAAAAATTCTATTTTTATAACAATTTAGTAAACTGAATGGATGTTTATTTATTTATTTATTTATTATTATTTTTTTGCCTGATACCTGTCCTGTAAATATTTTGATTGTTTTTGCCAGGTTCGCAAAAGTAGAAAATTTGAGAAACACTGATATAGACATGAGATGTACTCAAGGAATTTTCAAAAAAATTATCCACTAGAGGGTGCTTCATGAAAAAACAGCAAATTTAACAATGGAAATCGCTAATCCAAAATGTACAAACCATTTTATCATTTATTCAATAGTTTTTGAGTATTTATTAGTTAATTTGGGTAATTTTTTGTGCTGAATTCTTCATGTAAAGTACCACATAGTGGACAGTTTTTGAACTGAACTTTTAAAAAATTTTCCTTAAGCATGCCTCATCTACAGTCCGTATACCAAATTGATTTCAATTGTCTCACACGTTTCAGCTGCAGAATGCTGTTTATCGGGGAAGTTTAATTATAACCACCCTGCACAAAGAAGTAAAACAGTTAAAAATTACTGGAACTTGTTCCTCTCAAAAAAATGCCTCTTTTTGTGTTTTGACTATTACTCATCCCTCTTAAAACATATGAAAGGGTTCCTTTAGTGTAGTAAAATCTTGATACGGTGAATTTCAAGGGCCTGAGGATAAAATTTGTAGTAATGAAAAATTTGTTGAAATGAAATTGCATTATGACTGAATTCCAACAGTATAACTAATTTTAATTATTTTTAGAAATATGTTATTTGTTAATTTGAAATATCCATTAAAGAGAGGTTCATTTTAGTAAAATTTTACTTTAATAAAATAGTTCTAAACATTAGTTAATTTCTTATAATTATTGTTTTGTTTTGTTGTTTGTTTGTGTTTTTCAGTGAGAAGTAAATGTGATGTAAAATGAAGCATTATTTGCCAATAAAATACTATTTTCTTTACTAAACCGGTTTGTAACAATTTAATAAATTGGCTCTCTTTCCATGTTAAATTAAAAACTGAGAAATGTATCCTCATTCTCTTAGTTATCGCTCAGTACCAATTTTGTTTATTTTTTATCTGTAAAATTGTTAATTATTGCAAACTGAATTAAACAGGAAATTCATTTCCTTTTTATTTTAAATATATTTTTAAAATCTTTTAATATATTTGTATCTATACAGGTATTACACACCATGCTGGTAGAACATTTGCCATCTATGCAATATCTGTGAGCCACCACAGAATGGAAGGGCCTGAAGAAAAATGGTTTGTTGTACGTCGATATAGTGAATTTTATGACTTTCATGAAATTCTCATACAGAAGGTAAAATATCTCAATATTATTAGACTACCATGTAAATTATAATTTTGTAAAAATTTCTTTTGTACAGTACTTATAATGTACGAGGGTGAGTTCAAAAATAAGTTTCCCCTGGCAACTGTTAGTAAAAGTTTATATGAAATGCAAAAAAAAATAAGAGACCTTAAAGGTAATGCAACTTTTTTATTTTTTTTAATTACCAAGTATGTTGAGACATTGTCATGCCGCTTTATGAGCTTTCAAAAGCTTCCAGTAAAAAAAACAGGACTGTGCATACAGGAGAAACATTCAACAGTTTGTGTGACTTCAATACATTTCTTCAAAAGTGCCTTCTGCTAAGATTCTTCTTCAAAGTTGTAAACAGATAGAACTCTATGGGTGTGAGATCAGGACCTTATGACATATGGTCAAGACACTTCGCTCCATTTGTTTCAACATCACATCTACCTCATAGACTACCGCAAGATGTTTATAGATTTCTGCTCTTGTTACTCCACATGCCCATTCATAAGGGACAACTGCTGTCACTTCATCCTTTGACCCAAGCATACCTTCTCACCATATATACTGGCACCAGACTGAGAGGCTCATCTCCAATTTGCACTTGCACTGCAACTACAGCATTTGCTTGATTGCAGTTGAACTATACCGAATGGTGTATGCAAGTCTTTTGCATTCAACCTCTGTCTTGTTTCCTCATTGTCATGGGCGACCCGACACATTGAGCAAGCTAAGCATTGCATCATGGCCAGAGGTCGAAATTTACGGTTTCTGCTTGCCCAGGACAATCAGATTTTTAAATGGGCGAGTAAAACAAAAATTTCAATTATCCCTCGGGCAACCAAGAAAGCAACTATTCCCATTTTTATTCCTTAGCTTGAAAATGCAGTTTCCTATTCCTATTTTTATACTGAACGTCTTTCTATTTCTATTTTCATTTTCTAATAATAGCAATTTTATGAATAAACATTTGTCAGCTTATTTTCATTGTAACGGCCGCATGTTCTAAAAAAAGTTTTGTGTAGCTAAAATTTTCAGGCAAGAAACTTGATGAAGATGCAACAAGTGTTTGTTCCTTCTGTTCTAAGTGACGAAGGACTTTGACTGAGGAAGACTAAAACAATTTTTAGTCGAAATGTACATATCTACTTACCTGTTACATCTTATGTGTGTATTTTACAAAGTATTTTATTTACTTTATCGTTTAACACCAGTATTTTGAGGGTTTTTTCCGAAGAAACTTCATTTTCGGGCAACTAAAATAATTACAGTGATTACCGAATGGGCAATCGAAAAAAAATCATAAGATTCTACACCTGATTGTGGCACATCTTTGAAGGGATGCCATTTCAAATTCAAAAACTGAGAAATACTTGAGCATAAAAGGGGCACAACGTACCCTAGGGCCACCCCCGCCCATTGTTATTTGATTTCCTAGGGAAAACTATGAAGAAACTTATTTTCAGACCCACCCTTGTTCTAAGAAAATGGGAGTTATTTATGAATATTTTGTGATAACTTAAAGAAATTTAAGGATTTTGTGTTTTACAAATAATTGTTATTATGCTGTCTATTGTGGATCATTGTAAAAAACAAAAAAATTCCTATATAATAAAGGATTGAAATTAGTGTATCTTATTAATTGCTCAATTGTCATTAGTTGGGAGTACTGACGAAAATTTTTCATTTGCTAATTGTGATTAAATATTGATCATGAGTTTCCAATTCTTAACTGAGATTATTTTTTTTTTCTCAACACCGAGTTTGTTAGTTT
Organism: Cheiracanthium punctorium; assembly: GCA_038373885.1. NCBI lineage: Eukaryota > Metazoa > Arthropoda > Arachnida > Araneae > Cheiracanthiidae > Cheiracanthium > Cheiracanthium punctorium. The sequence goes on from JAWZYV010013488.1 coordinate 106,883, forward strand.
CTTTTTACTCCATTACCAAAAACTTCATTCTAAATCACTCCTATATTTCAAGAAGTAACTCAGCATTTTGTTTGTAATTTAGTTTTGAAAGATTAATTTTATATTCTATTACTCTTTTACAGTATCCTATACTGGCTTTCTTCAACTTTCCTTCCAAAAAACCTTTTAACAATCTTACTCGTCAGTTGATGGAAAAACGTCGTCATATGTTGAATGAATTTATTCAGTTTCTCCTTTCACCTGAGATCTTAGCAACTTGTGATGGTTTAAATGTCATGATATATAACTTTCTACAGCCAAATGTCTGTGAAAAGGGGAAAAAATCATTTATACGCTCAGTAAGTATCTCATAATTTTGCAGAAAAATGTTTGCTTGCTTAAGCTTTTGTTTATCTGTTTTTGGAATGTGTGTGGTTCTTGAAAAAAGTTATGCAATTTAAACCTTAGTACTAAACATTGCATATTTTATAGTTGTTTATTTTTCTATATAATAATATTTATAAAATATCAGTTGGTTTTGTTTTGATTTATTTTCAAAAGAGTTTCTTGTGGAGGTGTTTAAACCCAGTAGTTGCGCTTCATATAAAAATAGCCTTATTAAACAAATTATAATCATAGTTTTGAACTTTGATGAAAAGTTTTCTGTTGTCATTTTCAAGTTCATTTTGCACTGTATAACTATTTGAAATATGGGCTTGTGAGGATTGTGTAACCAGTGTTTTAAGTACAATTTAATATGATTGTCCTTTTTCTTAAATGACCTTTAAACTCCTTTTAACTTCTGAAATTTTTCTTCAGAAATTTAGCTTTTTGTGAATCTCAGGGCATTGAATATTTTCATATTTTATTTATTTCATTTTTCTCTATTTTAAAGGTTGGGACTTTTGTTAATCCCTTAAGATCATCTGTCAAAACTGTTGGAAATATTGTCCGATTAGTTCCTGACACACTTTTTGAACTGAAGGATGGTTTGGTAAAAGCTTTATCTAAAAACAATGAATTTGACCGAACTCAAAGTTTCAGTGATGCCAAACCTCTGCCTTCTGCTAATAATAGTGGAGTAAGTAAATTCACATCTCATAAAATTGTTTAACAGTATGATAAAAATTTATTTAAATTTCTTCAAATTCAACCATTTTCTATTAATTGTAAATTTTATTTCTAGAATGATTATTTTATAAATAATATAACATTTTAGAACTTTCATGGATGCAGTTGTCAAAGTGTAGTATTTTCTTAGTTAAGAGTTTTGTTTAATTTAGTCAAGTAATTTTGTGGTGGTAAAAATATTCTGTGCAGGTAGGGAATCGGCTAACTGTCTTGTAGTATCTTTTAAGAATTTTCTGTGTAAAGATACTGACGTTTTCTGACTATGCTAATGATATGAAGAGAAACTTGGTTTTCAAAATTTTATGGCTTGAGCTTAAAGTAAAATTAATAATCAATTAAATATGTTTGTATGAACAAAATTATTTTTAAGTGTAATTGTTGTGATTCATTTAAAAGCTAGTTTCTTTAAATCTAGTCCTTCTAAGTACGTCTTTAAATCTAGAAGTTGAACTTTAGATAAAAAAATAGTATTAATCATTTGTTTCTTTTTTTGTTGCTGACATATATCACGTCTTCTTCTAGTATCTAATAATGTTATGATTTCAATTTTAAGTAAAGTTTAATTAATTAATAGCCTACTTAAGTAAAAATCCTATCCTTAATTAGTGAATTTTAAATCAAGTAAAATTAAAATTTCTAAACAATTTGTTTATTAAGGTGGTTTTGTTTTGTCACCATATACCAGTATTCATAAAGGAAATAAAATAATAATGAAGTGTTAAAATTTATTAAGGTATATGTTGAATTACTATTGATGACTCATGGCTGACTCATTTTTATTTATTTGTTTACTTGTTCTATATTTTGGCGCCAAACATCTAAAAGATCGTTATTCTGGCGATCGTGTTGCCATCTTTGTGTAAGGTAACTATACATATTGTTCAAGTAATTAAAATAATTTGTACAACAATTTTCTTTTAAATTTTAAATTCATGAAAATACGTTTTGTGAGAGCTGACATCATTCAGAGGGTTGGTAATAAATTTTTAGAGCTGACAATAAGAGTTTCATAAAAATGTTTGTTTTGAAATTGGTAATTTTCCTTAGAAAAAATTAAGTGGTTGTAATTACAGTTAAGTTTTTTTGTTTTCTTTCACTATAATTATCTTTTCTGGAATTCTCTAACCTTCTTTCTAATTTTTTAATAACATCCAATAACTACGTGCATCGATACCAATACTTCGATTCAATATATCAAAGAAGAAAACAACAACGGCGCAAGGATATGGAGATCGGCACCCAAGCATTTTCAAATTTTTAAATCAAAAATAGAATTTCTACAATAGTTACAACGATAAGAACAACTTTCACATTTTTCATTTTCGTAAAAAAATTAAGTTTCAACGCCCATCGATAATAAATCTACAAGTTTTCATTAATAATAATTGTATCTTCGACCGAACTACTTTACGAGCGGAAAGTGCCAACAAAAGAGGTAAAAAGGTGACTTAAGCCGGAGGAAGCGTGGGTTGACAGATTCTTGTGGTTGGCGTGATCAACAGAAGTTTGTGCCCCGTTAGCTGCCTTGCTAAAGAAAAAGAAATGGCGCTGGCAAGAAATGTGTGTCAGTTGCTGGAGTTCTTGAAGATGACGACCTGATGAAAAGATCTCGATGGGGGCCCCCTCTCTTCAATCAACGATAAGTTTCTATCTTTCTCTCTTTCTTTTTAATTAAATTTTTTTTTATTTCTTTTTTTGTGCACAAGCCTTAGGTAAATTTTTAAGAAAAAAGTCAGCTCGGGGTAAGGGAAAATGTTGTGTAGTAAAGTTATAGTGTTTTCATGTTTTTCACGATATTATCTAGTTTAATTGTCTGATGTAAAAGATTTAAAAGTTTAATTAAATAAATGTAATTGTTTAAGTAAAAATGGCTCCTCTTCATTTATCTCACTTCGTGTGAATTTATTTCAGCAGTTCTCTTTCAGGTTACAATCTTTTTTTTTATTTAGCCATAATTTATTCGCACATATGCCGAGAACCTGGTTGGTATATTGCGGTCACAACACTTTCTAAAACTAAGCATTTATTTTCTAAGTGTGAAATATGAAAAATGATAATTGGTTAAAATTTAAAATAGTAAATCTTTGAGTAGGATAAGATAAAGGTATGATAAAAAGTGAAGATACAACAATAAATAATTCATTTACCCTACATAATATATTAAAAATACAATGTAATTATTGAAAGAATAAATATTCAGTTTCCTCTGCTAGTAAACTCGGGGTATTCTATAGCTCTAGTGTACTTCACCTTAACAAAATAAAAGTGAAGTGTAAAGTAACACACATAAATATGAAATTAATCAGTGCAGACCATTTCAATTGGTGCAGGGAGTTCACCCTTCTTCAGATAGAAAGAGTTCCTCCTTTATTTTAGTGGAAAGTGAAAGAGAAAGTGTGGAAGGAGGAACTTCTTTTAACTGAAGAAGGGTAATCCCTTTGCTCCTGTCAAAAAGGTACATACTGTAATTAATTTATTTATGTTATTTACAAAAAAAATTTTAGTTTAATTATACTACATAATTTAATACTTTATGTTCTGTTTATTATTTAATGGAATTATTTTGTTGCAGACTGATGACATTCCATTTAGAATAATTTTGCTGTTAATGGATGAAGTATTTAATTTAAGAAACAAGGATTTATGGTTTCGTCGACGTATAATGGCTTTGCTGAGACAAATCATTAAAACCATGCAAGGTGGTTCGATCAATAGGTAAAGGTTTATCCAGTAAAATTTTAGTAGTTAATTTTTTTAATATTTGTTGATTCACTAGTTTAAGAGTGTTAATACATGTAAAAAATCGATAGATCTTCCTTCTTGATTAATGCTAGTTTATTAGCCTAGTCATGTACTAAGTCTATTATATTTACTGTGTATAGTATTTTCTTCAATCATATTGGAAGCGCTTTCATTTTATCTTTGTTCTAAATTATTAACCCAGGTCGCATCCGTCGACCTAGCAGTTTGGAGTTTTCTCCGAAACTTCACATAAATGTGGGTTAGCATCCCGTAGAAAGTACCCTAGGAGGGCAACCTTCTCCTCAGCTTAGATCCTTCATGTAGATAATTGGCCATAATCCCACAATCAATTTAAATTTTAAAACTCAATGTGTTTTAAAAGATTATTTTGTATAAAAAGTACAGTTTTTAAACCTAAAGACTAAAATCAGTATTGAATTCTAATAACTAGTGGCAAATATAGATTCTTACTTCAAAAGGGTCTGATCCAGTATTTACCCTTTTTTGGGGGGAGGGGGGACAGTATCTGAACAAAAATTGTTTGAAAACTAAAACCTTTTGACTGTTTTAAACCATCAGAAAAATTAGAGACTCAGTAATTTTTTAATTAATTGTTATATACATATTTATACAGGGTGTCCCATGCTAATGGTGCCCAATGGCTATATCCTAAACCATTCGTCAGAGACACAGCTCCAGTTGCAAAAATGCTTTAAATTATATAATCTATTATACCAGAGACAATTGAAGTCAATAAATCAATTCCTATAAAAATTATGAAATTTAAATTTTTACACGGTCCCCCTGTCCTATCAGTTATATTCAGAAATTTTTTCTTTATACAATTCCATGCTAAAAAAAAAAAAAAAAAAAAAAAATCTGTCCCTCTACG